>JASDDO010000022.1:714590474-715125474 GCA_030015575.1 Agapanthus africanus
ATCCCAGTCGCAGCGATACTGATGCCAAGCTTGGTATCAGATCCCAAATCCCCTACTCGCGAAAAAAAATCAGCGACCCAAAAAAAAAATGCATACGAAATAGCCGAAATGATGGGGCAACTTGCAAACAAAATCAGCAAGTAAAAATGTATGCATACGAAATAGCCTAAATGATTGGGCAACTCGCAATAAAAAAAAAACAGCGAGTAAAAATAAAATAAATAGCCGAAATGATTGGGCACCGCGAAAAATAGCCGAAATGATTGGGCAACTCGCAATAAAAAACAGCGAGTAAAAAAAAAATAGCCGAAATGATTGGGCACCGCGAAAAATAACCGAAATGATTGGGCACCGCGAAAAATAGCCGAAATGATTGGGCAATCGCGATTTTCGCGATATAAAAAGCTGAAATGATAGAGCATCGCGGAAAGAATAAAAAAAATGAAAGAATGAAACTTGTTGCCCTACAGATGAAATCACATCGATCCCTGTATACAATCCAGGGGCACAGATAAAAAGGGAACAATACCTTCCCAACAGGCTCCACCAGAAAGCGAAGCCAAATCTCGACGGTTCATAGATAACCTAGAGACCATCTCGACATTTGTCGCAATATCCCAGACATAATGTCAACAGACAAAGCAAAAGGAAGATCCCGAGCTTCAGGGTCTCAATGGCTACATCTACAGCCTGGAGACCAACAACGGCGTGCCTCCTCATTCCAGCAGGACACAGATGTTACACCATCAAGCGGAGCGATGGCAAAATCCCAGCTCCACCTCAGCGTTCGTCTCGTTACAGCAGACGCAATGTCAACAACGGCGTTCCTTCGCAGCCCAGCGGGGTGTACATGCAAAGTTAACAAAAGACCCCATGGTCGAAACAAAGCGGAGTGATGGCAAAATCCCAGCTTCACCTCAGCATTCGTCTCGATACAGTAGACGCAATGTCAACAACAGCGTTCCTCCGCAGTCCAGCTGGAGGCAGATGCAAAGTCAACAAAAGACCTCACGGTCGAAACAAAGCGGAGTAACGGAAAAATCCCAACTCCACCTTAGCATTCGTCTCGTTACAACAGACGCAATGTCAACAACGGCGTTCCTTCGCAGCCCAGCGGGGTGTACATGCAAAGTTAACAAAAGACCCCATGGTCGAAACAAAGCGGAGTGATGGCAAAATCCCAGCTCCACCTCAGCATTCGTCTCAATATACCAGACGCAGTGTAAGCAAACGAAGTGAAGGCCACATTCCTAGCTTCAACGTCTTTACGGTAACTTACATAAAACCGGAAAGACAATCGGAGACCATCTCACAGAAAGTGGTCACCTCCTTGACGTTCGTCTCGATACAGTAGACGAAATATCAACCCCAGGGTTCTTCCTCCAACAGGATTTGGACACACCAAAGCAAACGAAGCGAAGGCCACATTCCTAACTTCGACGTCTTAACGGTAACTCACATAAAACCGGAAAGACAATCGGAGACCATCTCACATGAAGTGGTCACCTCCATGACGTTCGTCTCGATACAGTAGACGAAATGTCAACCTCAGCGTTCTTCCTCCAGCAGGGATTCAGACACGACAAAGCAAATGAAGCGAAGGCCACATTCCTAGCTTCAACGTCTTTACGGTAACTCATATAAAATCGGAAAGACAATCGGAGATCATCTCGCACCAGTGTGGAGTGGTCACCACTTCGACGTCCGTCTCGATACAGCAGACGAGATGTCACCCCAACGTTCGTCTCGACACAGCAGACGTAACGTCATCAAACAAACGGAGCCACGGCAAAATCCCTAGTTCCCACCGCGACATTCATCTCGATACAGAGGACGCAATGCCAGCAAACGAAGCGAAGGCTAAATTCCTAGCTTCACGGTCTTAACGGCAAGTCATATAAAACCGAAAAGACAATCGGAGATCATCTCGCACCAGTGTGGAGTGGTCACCACTTCGACGTCCGTCTCGATACAGCAGACGAGATGTCACCCCAACGTTCGTCTCGACACAGCAGACGTAACGTCATCAAACAAACGGAGCCACGGCAAAATCCCTAGTTCCAAACCTCGGCGGTTCACCAGTAACCTAGAGACAACCACGACATTCGTCTCGATACAGAGGACGCAATGCCAGCAAACGAAGCGAAGGCTAAATTCCTAGCTTCAGGGTCTTAACGGAAAGTCATATAAAACCGGAAAGACAATCGGAGATCATCTCGCACCAGTGTGGAGTGGTCACCACTTCGACGCCCGTCTCGATACAGCAGACGAGATGTCACCCCAACGTTCGTCTCGACACAGCAGACGTAACGTCATCAAACAACCGGAGCCACGGCAAAATCCCTAGTTCCCACCGCAACATTCGTCTCAATACAGCAGACGCAATGCCAGCAAACGAAGCAAAGGCCAAATTCCTAGCTTCAGGGTCTTAACGGCAACTCATATAAAGCCCGAAAGACTATCGGAGATCATCCCCACACCAGCACGGAGTGGTTATGACTCATCGGGGCTCTCCAAAATGAGCCTAACCTCAAGTAAAAAGCGGCATGGCAAATTCCTAGCGCTTGCTCTTCTGACGGTCAAACTGCCAAGGAGGATTGCTTGAAGACGTCTTGTCCAGCCCCCGAAGGGATCAGAGACACGGCAATCGCAGGGCTACTCGAACAGCACGATTGCCTATCGAGGACTATATCAGCTTATGCGACGGTACGATGGCCAAAACCCTAAGTACCACCAACCTTAACGGGCTTCTGTCGTAAAGAGCAGAGGTTAAATGCGACGTTAAGATGTTCTTGCGAGATCTGCTCGATCCGTTTCGACTCGTGAGGAAATTGATGTCTTTGCGAGATTTTCTCGATGCGTCTCGACTCGTGAGATAAAGCCTTAGGCAGTAGGGATTAAAAAAACCTGTTTCCTAAGCACTGGGACCCTGCAAGTCGGCCCAAAACGGTCTCTTGCATACTATCCACGGGTCACACTCTCCAAAGTCGAATCTCGACAAGGAGGGAAACAACCGCTTACGGGTCCTCTCGACTCGTAAGAGGGAAAACTCACTTATAGGGTCCTTACGACTTATAAGAGAAAACACACTTAGGAATCCTCACGATTCCCAAGGAGAAAATACACCTACGAGATCCTCACGACTCGTAGGGAGAAAAGTCTTTATGAGACGCTCACGGCTCGTAAAGTTGAAAAGCCTTAGGTGGCAGATCCTACCCCTGTCTCCTAAGCCATCACTGCCCTGCAAAGAAGTCAAGATGGGCCGACCATCTATGGGCCACACTTGCCAAAGCTACATGCCACTGAAATGGAGAACTTACTCATAAGCATATGAACTACTCCACGCCAGAGTGAGACAAAAAAAGAAATAGAAGGATGCGGCTCATGGAGTTAAGGGTTGGAACTATATCCCTTAAGAGTTGAGATTTTAGTCAATGATAAATGACGACGCTTGTGTCCGCTCGTTATCTTCTCAGATCAAGATTCTGAAAGTGATACATCAACCCAAAACTGGTCATACGCCATGCATAACTCTGCATAACTCTGCACTACTTCACCCACGTACATACTTACGTCGGCAAAGTAGTGGGGGGCATTTGTTCCCGCCAAAAATTTCTGCGCAAAAGAGTCCAAGGTATCAAATGGCAGCGATACGCTTAAGGAAATACGAACCAGTATCTTCCGGGCTATTTTTTGACAAACTACCGAAGGAGAAACGGATAAACTCTGATTGTATTGAAAGCGTCTCGAAAAACCCTTCGATTTGATATATTATGGGCTTCATAATTCATCCGGGATCAAAAGTTATGAGCAAATGTCTATGCACATGTGATTTAAGGAAGAAGATGCGAACCAGTATTTTCCGAGCTGTATTTTGACAAACTCCGGAACGAAAAACAGCTAAATTCTGATGATATTGAAAGCATCTCGAAAAGACCTTCGATTTGATATATTATGGGCCTCATAATTCATCCGAGATCAAAAGTTATGAGCAAATGTATTATACACGTGTAATCTAAAGTAATGCTCTACTACATGGGGAATGCATTTTTTAGTCCCACATCGGGAAAATGAGAGATGGCTTCTCTACCACTCCCATATAAATAAGAGGGCATACCTCTTAGAAAGGTAGAGTAAAAATCCTCAAAGGATTCAATACTCAAAGGAGCTTAGTTCTCCAAAGGAGCTTAGTTCTCCAAGATAGGAGCATGCTCCTCCATAATGCGCATATGCGCAAGCGCCATGTGCGCTACGTGCAACGCACGTGTGCCTGTCATGCGGCACTACGTGCAACGCACGTGCGCACCACATGAGAATATTTAATAATATTAAAAGGAGCTTGTTCTCCATATATAGAAGCTTTGCTTCTCCTCATAATGCGCATGTGCGCCACGTGCAACGCACGTATGCCCGCCATGCGGCACCACGTGCAACGCACGTGCGCACAACAGATAGTGCCTTGCACTTGCTATGAACCTCTGGTTCTCAGATAAATAAAAATAGTGCCTTGCACTTGCTATGAACCTCTGGTTCTCAGATAAATAAAAATAGTGCCTTGCACTTGCTATGAACCTCTGGTTCTCAGATAAATAAAAATAGTGCCTTGCACTTGCTATGAACCTCTGGTTCTCAGATAAATAAATAAATAAAAATAGTGCCTTGCACGTGCTATGAACCTCTGGTTCTCTGAGACAGAAAGAAAGAAAAGATTTTCTTTTCTCTTCTTTGATCTAAATTTAGATCATTAAAAAGTGCTCTGCACTCATTTTCTTGAATCCAAAAGATTCTTGGTGCTTTGCACTACTTGAAGGGCCAGGCCCAAATCAAAATGACCTGACAGGCCAAAATAAATTGCAAGGCAATAAATGGGCAGAGCCCAAATAAATTGATGCTTTGCATCCTTTATACAAGGGCAGAGCCCAAATAAAATTGATGCCTTGCATCATTTCTAAAAGGGCAGAGCCCAAAACAAATTGATGCTCTGCATCCTTTCTGGGCAAGGCCCAAATAAAAATAAAAAAAGAAATGCAATGCAAAAGCAAATAAAATGTTGAACATTTCAACTGGACTTAACCCAATTTTGGCCATAAGTCCTTAAATTAAATTGACTGAGCAAAATTGCTCTTCTAAATCAATTTACATCCGGTTCGAGGGTACATCTCCGAACTCCTTTGACATCCGTCGTTGTAATTCCTCAACGACGTCAAAGAGGTGACGGGTCCCAACGACCACACATCGATATGGACTGCGGGGTCCTTAAACTCGTGGACCGAAACGTCCCTAAACTAATGATGGACCGAAACGTCCCTAAACTAATATCGGACCGAAACGTCCCTAAACTAATATCGGACCGAAACGTCCCTAAACTAATATTGGACCGAGACGTCCCTAAACTAATATTGGACCACTACGTCCTTAAACTGGCGATGGACCGAAACGTCCCTAAACTAATATTGGACCGAGACGTCCTTAAAACTAATATCGGACCGAGACGTCCCTAAACTAATATCGGACCGAAACGTCCCTAAACTAATATGGACCACTACGTCCTGAAACTGGCGACGGACCGAAATGTCCATAAACTAACATCGGACCGGAACGTCCCTAAACTAATATTGGACCGAAATGTCCATAAACTAACATCGGACCGAAATGTCCATAAACTAATATCGGACCGGAACGTCCCTAAACTAATATCGGACCACCACGTCCCTAAACTGGCGATGGACCACCACGTCCCTAAACTGGAAAGTGGACCACTACGTCCCTAAACTGGAATAATAGAGCCTCCAAATGCTCTTTTGCCGGATCTAAACGGTCCCGCATCCTTAGACATTTAAATGAATGATAAAACCCCAAATCAACTCTGGTTCAAGGGTACATCTCTGAACTCCTCTGACACCTATCGTTGTAATTCTTCAACGACGTCAGAGAGGTGACGGGTCCCGACGGCCATAAATGCGATGGACCACCACGTCCCTAAACTGGAATATGGACCACCACGTCCCTAAACTGGCACAATAGAGCCCAAATGCTCTTTTGTCGGACCTAAACGATCCCGTTAAGTTGATCTTAGTCTCAAACTGGACTAACGTATCCTTAACAAACGTTCGAGTCGATCTTAGCCTCAAAAATGGCTAACGTATCCTCCAAACAGACTTTAGTCCCAAATTGGACTATGAATCTCCCAAACTGGAACAATAGAGCCCAAACGCTCTTTTGTCGGATCTAAACGATCACGTTAAGTTGATCTTAGTCTCAAACAGGACTAACGTATCCTTAACGAATGTTTAAGTTGATCTTAGCCGCAACGCGACTAACGTATCCTTAAACTAAAAACACCAAACCCAAATCTAAGTAAATACGGATTTGGACTAATCCACGTCCTACGGGCGACGGCATTACTCAGTCTCCGTATACAATCCACGGGAAACCACAAACAAAACAAACACACACGACACGAAGTGAAATTCTAGAGAAGGAGAAAGTTGTTACCGCGATGCGGTAGCGTAATTAACTGCAGGGGCTTGCGCCTGCAGGGAAGAGCGTCCCCACAATCAAAAACCCCTCACCCTGAGGGGGAATCTGACGAAGTCTGCTACATCGGCTGCATCCGTCTAAACCTCCGATACACGGTGCCATAAATCAACTTGGCATCTTCGGAGAGATAGACGGATAAAACCAAATAGCATCTGCCCCGAACCTCAGGCATAGACGTCCTAACGTCTCGGCCGCCGTTCGGAGGGGAACACCTCGTCTTCTCACATCCCTCCATCCCTCTCAACCTCGAGCTCCCCCAACACCCACACCTCGCCGCCACCTTCCTCCTCCCATCCCCGATGACGAAACCTTGCACCGAGAAACTACACGACCGCGACACTATCCCTCGCCGTCGTCGTCGACTTCGTTGCCGCCTCACCTTCGACCTCGACTGCATCGCCTCCTCCCCTCGCAAGCTTGCATCCACGCCGCGACCGAGGCTCCATGTAACACCCGAGCCCATTGCTACTAATTTCTGTTACTGTTTGAGCATAATGTGGTACTCATTTCATATATCTTGCTTGTTTGTGGCTTACTGTAAGATTTTACCCGGCAAGGTCATTTTTGCATATAACAAATTTTGGCATCTAAAATAAAATTAAAAATATTCATCTTGGCCTACTTGACACCCCTAGCCTCGTGGTAGCGTCCGTGCATTGTGTTCTCGTCCCGTTCAGTGAAACGGGCGAGTTTGGACGGCTACGCGCGCGTACATGTGTCCGTTTTGAGGGTATACTTTTTAATCATAAGACACTTAATTTTAAAATTTGGATCCCGCTTAAAATCCTATTATTTCAATTTCAAATTTTTGGACCCAACCCGGGCGCGATTTGAAAATGTTTTATTTAGCGCCAAAATCCCAAATTTTAATATTCTTTAAACCTTCGAATATTTTCCTTAACTTATAATATATTCTACTGTTCCTTACCTAATCTTTAACTCTTCTAAATTTCTTTTCTAACGCCTAATCTTGCCTCAGCCAATCATTTTCGCCTATTTTATCTCCCTGCGGGCCCCACACCTCTGTTCCTCTCTCTCTCCCATATTCTCTCTCTCTTTCTCTCCCCCTCATATCTTTCTCTCTCTCCCTCAAATCTCTCTCTCTCTCCCCTACAGTTTTAAATTCTTTTCCCTCCCTCATATTTTTTCCTCACGAGAACCCATCGGCAGCGAGCCCTAGCCGCTTCCATCCTCGCCGCCGCAGCCCCAACGCCGGCGACGCCATCACCATCACCCTCGCCTCCTCATCCTCACCTCGCCAAGCCCCTCTCCCTCCTCCTTCTTCTCTCGTGTACCCGAGCCACGCCTGCACCCTCAACCTATCGCCGGCGGTCTCTCGTCGTCGCCGACCGCACTACCACCTTCACCCTTCTCACCCCCTGTTCACTCCAATATCCCGGCCATCTCCTCTTCCTCTCCTTTCTCGATTTCCCGTGCACCCTGCACAGCCGCGGCCACCTGCAGTTTTCCCCGCACGCATCTGCGTCGCCTGAGTCGCCGCCGGTGACCACCGTCCTCTTGTCCCCGACCTCGCACACTCCTCGATAAGTTTCACCTACCTTCCTCTCTTCATTTCTCCTTTCTCTGCTATTCTTCTGATCTGTAGAAATTTCTTGATGTCGGTAGATCTCACCGCGGTCACTGTAGGCCACCGCCGGAGCCGTCGGCCTCGTCGTCGTTTTCACGTCACCTCTCTGTGATTGCAGAACCCGTCGAGGTACCCCGACATGTGTGGTTCCATTGTTCGTGGTTTGGGTTCAATCCGTGAACCGTGCGTCCGTCGCGAGTTTCCCCGCCGACGTTTATCGTTCCGTTTTTCCCGGTTCGCGACCCGTCGAGGCAAGTACCCCTTGCTACATGCTATACAATATTTACATACATATTATGATACCCTAAACCTGTAAATTTAACTTGGTACGATCATTTCTCATTTCGATACAATATTGCATTATATCATTTTACCGCTACACTTGGAACCTACAGTTTGCAAATTGAACCTGATAACCTTATTTACCGGTTTAATCATATTTTTAATGTTAACGTAGCTTATGGCATTTATCCCGGTAGTTCTGTTCCATTCAGACACTTGTTTGCATTTAACCTGAAATAGCTGTACTGAACCGTTACATAAATCATTGCACCTCTAAGGGCTCCTAAACCTGTTAACATGACTAAAACGGTTATACTTGACTCTTGTAATCATCTCTGTGACAATTTGATAACTGTATTGCAAATTGAAGGAAACCGCTTATTACTTAAATCATTGCTTATCTCATGTTGTTGATACCCATGCTAGATTATATAACTGATTGTGAGCACACCCACGATACTGTTTACATCTTGACCTGGCTTGCTACATATATATATTAATATACCTGACATGGTACCGTATACTGTTGTCTTGACCTGATGTACCATGACCCGACCCGTTACCTGATCTTGTGTCTAATGCCAACAAACCTGACATGTAGTCCTCATGGACCGTTCCTGTTGTCTATCCAGACAAACCTGCTTTTACCTGATCCTGTGTTGGCATTAGTTCTTGATTACTGAATACCTGACTCGACATACATAACTTGGGGGTATGAGGAAATCAAAGGTGAAACCTGATTTGTAACTCAACAGTTCGATACCTGTTCTGATCAGTCTTACGGGCTAGGCCAGCCCCGGAGTGATGATGCTGACATCACTCGCCCATCCTGCTACCTGTTACTGCCTAGCGGCACGTCTCGGATTCAGCCCCGAGGGTCTTGACCATGGTCCCGGACATGCACGGGATACTATTGAGTTACATCGATGATTCATCAATTTGGTTTCAAAGACTCTAGAATAGAAAACCTGATAGAACAGTTTAGTTACCCACTGCACACTACCCTGCACTGCTTGATTCATATTATTGCTACTCTCGTTTTATTCATGTTTATATTGCATTGCCTGCTACACTGTCATATTATATTACTTGTTGATATGACGCGCTGACGTCTGGGTTTTGCATGGCCCAGATTCCGTACCGCTGTCGCAGTCCGAGCAAGAGTACTTCAGCCAGCAGGCTGAGCTGTGAGTTCAGTAGTAGTTAGTTTTATTTCCTGCATTTATTTCCAGATGTGAGCCCGCATTATGGGACATACTTTTCAGTTATTTGTATTGGATCATTTGCTTCCGCATTTATTTATTATTGACTCCTGTTATTCTGGATTATGGACATGTTTTAGATAGTTTTATCTTGTTCTTGATATCTCTACAGCCGTAATGTGACTGTGGATGGATACTTCCTACCCACAGGTAGCATGGTTGGCTATGTCACGTGCCCAATCTAGCGTACTCTGGGAAGCGGGGCGTGACATGGTTCTTTTGGTATCAGAGCCATAGGTTAGTTGGGTTGATTCTTTTGTAGTTTGGTATTGTACCCAATAAACAAAACAGAATACCCGTGTTTAGGAAACATGTCCTGCCACTTTGCCGTTTTACCATTCTTGAATCACATTCTTCCTGATTATATCTTTTACGATGTGCAAACTTCCTTTGCATATCGACTCGAAAAACATGATTTCTTGTTATCTCTTGGACTTAGGCGACTTGGGTGGAGTTAAGTAATTGTGGCTATGATACCGCGGCATAGTTACAATACGGTACTCTATTTAAGTATCTTGGAGTTCTAGCCTTGATCTAAATTCAGAATCTATCATCATGCTAATGTTGGGTGTTTTGAGTTCAGGAATATGGCAGATAGGAATTTGAAGACGTACCAGAGGCGTGTGGACGAAGCCGCCATGCTTGGAGTGATAAGGGGAATGCTGGAGAATCAAAAGAGGCAGACTGAGCTAATCCAGCAGCAAGCAGACTCGTTTCAGGAAGGTTTGCAGATCGTTCAGCAGTCTGTAAACAACGTTGGAGCTAAACCAGTTGACCGAGTAGGGACCGTGGCAGATTTCAGGCGTTTGGGTCCGTCTACATTTACTGGTTTGGAGGAGCCGTTGCCAGCCGAGCAGTGGCTAGTTGACACGGAGAATTTGCTGATTGCGGCACAAATTCCAGATGACAAAAGAGTTGATGTGGTACGCATTCAGTTAGTGGACTACGCCCGAGAATGGTGGCTTGTGGAGGAGACCCGCTTGCCCAAGCCGATCAAGTGGGCGGATTTTTCTAAGAGTTTCCTGGAGAAGTTCTTCCCGCGGACTGCACGGGAGGAAATGGAAGAGAAGTTTATTGGGCTAAGGCAGAATGGAGCACCCGTGGATGTGCATGCAGCAGAATGGACGAGACTCAGCAGATTCATTGGACCTTTAGTTGCCAACGATGAAGACAGGGCACGGAGGTTCATGCGCAGCTTGGATGTGGACATCCAGAGGCAGATTGTCTCCCTGGGTTTGACCACTTTCTCACAGGTTCTTACGGCAGCTCGGGAACAGCAGAGCTTATCTGGGATGAAAGGGAGTTTGCAGCAGACAGCAGTCGCGGCAAGGAAGCCCGCATTTGTACCTATCCGAGCTCATGGTCGCAAGGGTATTCCAGTTGTAATACCCAGCCCCTTTTCAATTTTCTCATTAGATTATTTTTTTAATTTAAACCCAAAATCTATTTCCTCAGCCCAAATCTATTTTTCCTTTTATTTTTATAAATCCCAAGCCCGGCCCCTTTCTTTTCCCTACTATCTTATCCCTTGGCCCGAGCTCATTTTCCCTCCCCATCCCATTAAAATAACAATTATCCCACCTCATTTCTTTTAAATCCCTTCAAATCCAAACCCAAATCTCCTCTATAAATTCCTATTAAACCACCAAGTTAATGCCTCTTTAATCCCAATTAATTTCCCCCATTAATCCCTTTTAAAATCCTATTAATCGCCACTTAATTCTCATTCATTCTATTCCCCCTCTCTCATCTCACCCACATTCTTTCTCTCTAATTCTCTCTCCCTCTCTAATTCTCTCTTCCCCTCTCTCTAAATTTCTCTCCCTTTATCAGCGTCTCACCCTCCCTCACATCAAATCAAGGAACAGCGTGAAGCAGTGAAGAAAAGGAGGGCACGAAGAGCAGCTAGATCGAGTGAAATTGTCGGATTCCAAAGGACTGAGCCGGTGCTGCGTTCGTGGTGCGATCGTGCTGATACCACTGCAGTATTATTGTCGACACGTCCCCAGGAAAGTTCTCTACTTGCTACATGCTAAGTTATCCTTTATTACAAATTAAAATAGTATATATTCCGTAGTAAATTTTCCTGAAAAGTTATAATACGTAACCGTTCGATGCATGTTCCCAAAGAAAATACTTGTCTATTTTGACAGAATTAGATTGTCCGTCTTGGCCCGTGTAGTGATTAATACCCTGTATAAATTTCACTGGATAATACGACGATTACCGACTAAAACGACTACCCCCAAGTTTGCCTGTAAAACTGGAAATTTCCTGTACCTGAAAACTGTAAAAATCACCAAAAATTATATACATACTGGAATGATGCGTTCGAGGGCTCCAATCGATGCCAACTCGACGAAATTTGACCCCATGAAAGTTTCAAATTATTTCTGTACTTAAACTGTGACAAAATTTGGATCAGAGTGCGACTCTGGACTGCAGTCCAGAGCGACCCTGTTTGCTGTGTGCTGTCCCGTGATGAGCACCACCCTGTTTTCTTAACCCATAAGTTGCGGAACTCCACTGTTTATTATAGGTGAATCTGTTATATAGATAATACAGGTGGTTTCACCCTGTTTCGTCACCATTTACTATTTTATCTGTAATTTAAAAGATCGGGACGCATAACAGTCCCAACAGAATTAGAACTGGCATACTAGTATTGAATAATGTATATCTCCTGACGTACAGATGCGATTGAAGATCCTTCTATTTGCGTTGAAAACCTTACTGAAAACCCTAGATTTCATTCAACTGTAGCGCCGCTAAATTCTGATCCCAACTGGGATTAAATTGCGTTGCGAAACGGACTTCCGATTCTGAAACCGGATTTCCAGCCTGAACGCTTAAAATGAAATGGCTATAATTAATGATCCTGGAAGCCGATTGGCGTGAAACTAAATTAGATGGATAGATAACTGAACATACTAATTATTACCTGTTTATCGTTTCGCTAAACTGTACACGTACGATTCATGATAAATCGTGCAAGTGATAGAATACTATTTTTATGACACCTTAATCATGCTTTACATACTGTTCACGCATCATATCATATACATGTCACTGCATTTGATAACCTAGAGATAACGTGCATTACCCAGTGTTAGGTATTAGTGATGGTTGTGGCAAGTACGTCAGTGTTCGTGTATCAGTGAATAAGTGAAAGTGATACGTACTTGTACACAATCAGTGAACCTTATTGTTATATTGCATTGTCGACGTCTGTGAGACGCGTGTACGTGTGACTATAAGTGGTATGGGACACTTATGGAAGCTCTTACACGGGTGTCACAGATAAGGCACCAGACACTGCCATTTATCTTAGGTATTAGTCGGGACGTGCTTGATGGAGGTCCTGCCTCCAGTTCTCGCGCAGACTTGTCACAGACCGATTGGTATTTAGGGTTATGGTTAGCGTTTGATGTAGACCACGGGGTGTAGGGTAGTTTGAGTGTGAGTTCAACAGAATCTCGGGAGTCCCATGCCGGCTTATATATTAGGGAGATATATGGAGATTTACGGGGTATGTGATTATCACCGTGATATACATGTTGGGCCCGTGGTCCCTTGCCCTTGGGTTCTACCCTTGGGTGGAGGACACTCGCGAGTGGTTGACTCTCACACTTGGACTGACGATAGGCTTAGTGACCTGTACAGTGAGACTTAGAGACTGATAGGGATACTGGCATTGATATACCTTATATACTGTGTTGACTATACGTGGCATATCATTCTACTGCTTTTACTGTTCCGCTCCATTGATTACTGCATGTTCATAACCATACTGCCATTGATCTACTGTTATATATATATATAGTATCACTGTTAGAATTGTCACATGATTTTATATATATTATATTGCTATTGTGTCGCTCTGACGACCTGAGTATGCATGCTCAGTGTGAGGAGAAGATTTAGCCTGGACCAGGACTAGACGCACATCACGGACATCTTGTTTAGCTATCCAGAGTTATATCTTTTGTTTCCCAATCAGGTCAGTTCATTTTACTGTTTTGTTCCAGTTACTGCATTTCTCATTACCTGCGCATTATTTACTGTTTACCATGAAAAACTAGAAGCCGAAGTGTGACTACGGCAGGACATTTCCTTGACCGTAGGAGCATGGCTGGCCTTGTCTACCCCTCGTATTCCGTATTTTGGGAAGCGGGGCGTGACATGGTTTAGTTGGTATCAGAGCCCAGGTTTTGCTTCGATTGGGATTGCAGTTTTCCGTGTATTGCTTGGCAATCTAAGACATTCCTTGGTCTAGGTTGTAAACTTGTCATTCTTGATCCATATTCACATCGTGTGTTCAGCTATCCATTCGCTAGGGTTTCAGGTGACTTGGCAAAATTTCGTAGTTGTAATGGTGAACTACATCACGATTACACCACCATACTCTGTTTAAGTGACTTGGAGTCATACAGTTGATTTTTCCGCTTGTAATGAATTTCATCACATCTGATATTTTTGAATCCTTGTCCAATCCTTATTATATTTGAATCTTATAGCTTATGCCTTATATCATCTTCAAAATAGTTGTTTCAGGATCATGTCTTTCAACGACTCTTCATTTATATCCGCTCCCCAAAATCAGACCATTGAGATTCTGAGTGTACTGCAAGGACTAAAGGAAGCCCAGGAGCGAACAAACGACTTATTGGCTGAAGGACTGAGAAGACAGGTGAATCAGGCATCAGCGGCTGTCTCCAATCATAAAGGGATCCCCGGTAGACGAGGAAAAGAGAAGAAGATGAAACGCCAATTTGTTTCCCCGCGACAGAAGCAACAGAAGACCCCATGTTGTGGGTATTGTAAGAGGCCAGGACATCTTCAGAGGGATTGTCGCCGCGCCCAAGGGAAATGTCTGATTTGCGGATCCAGTGAAAATCTCATTAACGGTTGCCCAGAAAGGAAGGAGCTACAAGGAGGAGACTCATCCACACTCTCCACTTCTGCCAAGTGATGATTATTGCGTAGTTCAAATATCGAGGATAAGGCGGACCCAGCGCAGAATTCAACTCACGCGACGAGAGTGCAACGTTCTAGTAGTCAAAGAAGAATTTTCATGTTTTCTACTTTCAGTAATAATGTTGTCATCCTCTTATGAATATTTCTTTCCGTTTGAAATCTTGTATCCGTTGAATTTTTAGTTGAATGCAATAAAACTTTGAATCGTAATATATGTATCATTCTCTTGCTTTCTCCTTATTTATACTATTCATTATCACAGTATTTTAATCCTGATCTTTCAGTTCCTGCCACCGAATATCTTTCTATACTTCGTATACTTAGATATTCTCTTGAGGTATTCCATTGTCTAATCATGACTCTTCTTTTCAGGCCATGGCCCACCCCGGAGCAGCGCCGCATCTAGATGAGGATGCACAGTCATGCATTTCCTTAGACCACACGCTGATGAGTTCTGACGATGAGATCAACGGTCCCCAGGTCAATTTCGGAAATAACGATTCAGAGGACGAAGGAGTAGCCGCCCCAGAGTTTGACATGATAAGCGATTCCGACGAAGAGGAAGGAGACCCTGAAGAGAACCCGATAGAGGAAGACCCCGAGGAAGAACCAATAGAAGAAAATCCAGTGGAGGAAAATCCCATGGAAGAGAATCCAGAAGAAGAGAATCACATGGAATCGGACCTCGATGAAGAAGCTCCATCCGAGGAAGAAGGACCAAAAGATCAAGACCCTGCGGTGGAAGAACTCCCAATGGCGATACCTGCGAGGCGCTATGGAAATGGATGCCCTACCTGAGTGCGCGAGCCTACCGCAACCTGCTGAATCTCCACAACCGCGACTGACGGGATTTCTTTTAGATGTTGTCTTCCTTGGCCAAATAAAAACTGTGTATAGTTTAGGGTCACTTTTCGTCTTTGAGAATGCTTTGTTTAAAATCTTTTGAAATGAAATAAAGTTCGCTAATCTTTCGATCTCCTTAGTTCGCTTGCTACTTGATTATTTCCTTCTATACAATTATTTTCCTACTGAGATCCGTTCACCCCTACTACTTACATTATTCTGACCCTCACCAAGATTAACTAGTACCACGCCCGATTTTTTAGAGGTCCACCCTTCATCTTCCGTCTGTGCCTCGTTTGAGATCTTTCTGGGAGGAGAAAATTTTAGTGAAATTTCCGAGTTCGCTAATCTTTCAAATTTTTGATTCACATGATGTACCGACCAGTATCCTCCCCATACATTTTTCTCCTTATAGTCCTTTATTGCTCACCCTTATTTTCTGTGCTGACCCGATCCCAATCTTCTTGATCTTCAGCCTAAAGCCGCCACACTCCAACCTTCTGATTGAGCCACAATTCCTTACAATCATTACCCTATCTAGCCCTATACCTATTTGTGTTCTTCCTATTACCCTAACTATATTTAGGGACAGGATTATTTGAAAATTAGTTTCCATTATTTTGGTATTTATCAAAGAGTGCGTGTTATTGATTACTCCGTTTTATGCATTTTAAGTACACTATTATTATTCTCATTTTCAGTAGCGCAACCTTACACCGCGTATATTTTATTCCATGTTTCTTATTTTCACAATATGAGTTTTCTAAGTTATTTTAAGACTATTCGATAGATACATTACCCTAAAATGTTTTAACCTACCGACAAATCTTTCACTACTTTATTGTCGTTATTTTATTTTCGGGTGTTGTGCCTATATTTACTATTATAAATGGTTGTGCCTTATACTATTATTTCTACCTTGCTACTTTTGATATAATTATATGTGCACACATTTAGGTTTCGATTTTATTAAACACGCCTTGATTATTATTGTTCGTTATTATTATCTATATTCTCGTATACTTATAGTTCGTCCTTATAGTTGTTCCTGCCGTATACTTATTTAAACCTATCCTTTTGTATGTTGTTCTTGCATATATATACCTTCAAAATTTCATCCACCCGTCTAAAGTAAACCATTATGTGTTAGTTTGTGATATGGTAGCTTCCGCTTTTAAATTTTTACAACTTATCGTTTAGTTTTAAATTTCGAGGACGAAATTTTTTGTAAGGGTGGTATGATGTAATACCCAGCCCTTTTTCAATTTTCTCATTAGTTTATTTATTTAATTTAAACCCAAAATCTATTTCCTCAGCCCAAATCTATTTTTCCTTTTATTTTTATAAATCCCAAGCCCGGCCCCTTTCTTTTCCCTACTATCTTATCCCTTGGCCCGAGCTCATTTTCCCTCCCCATCCCATTAAAATAACAATTATCCCACCTCATTTCTTTTAAATCCCTTCAAATCCAAACCCAAATCTCCTCTATAAATTCCTATTAAACCACCAAGTTAATGCCTCTTTAATCCCAATTAATTTCCCTCATTAATCCCTTTTAAAATCCTATTAATCGCCACTTAATTCTCATTCATTCTATTCCCCCTCTCTCATCTCACCCATATTCTTTCTCTCTAATTCTTTCTCCCTCTCTAATTCTCTCTTCCTCTCTCTCTAAATTTCTCTTCCTTTATCAGCGTCTCACCCTCCCTCACATCAAATCAAGGAACAGCGTGAAGCAGTGAAGAAAAGGAGGGCACGAAGAGCAGCTAGATCGAGTGAAATTGTCGGATTCCAAAGGACTGAGCCGGTGCTGCGTTCGTGGTGCGATCGTGCTGATACCACTGCAGTATTATTGTCGACACGTCCCCAGGAAAGTTCTCTACTTGCTACATGCTAAGTTATCCTTTATTACAAATTAAAATAGTATATATTCCGTAGTAAATTTTCCTGAAAAGTTATAATACGTAACCGTTCGATGCATGTTCCCAAAGAAAATACTTGCCTATTTTGACGGAATTAGATTGTCCGTCTTGGCCCGTGTAGTGATTAATACCCTGTATAAATTTCAATGGATAATACGACGATTACCGACTAAAACGACTACCCCCAAGTTTGCCTGTAAAACTGGAAATTTCCTGTACCTGAAAACTGTAAAAATCACCAAAAATTATATACATACTGGAATGATGCGTTCGAGGGCTCCAATCGATGCCAACTCGACGAACTTTGACCCCATGCAAGTTTCAAATTATTTCTGTACTTAAACTGTGACAAAATTTGGATCGGAGTGCGACTCTGGACTGCAGTCCAGAGCGACCCTGTTTGCTGTGTGCTGTCCCGTGATGAGCACCACCCTGTTTTCTTAACCCATAAGTTGCGGAACTCCGCTGTTTATTATAAGTGAATCTGTTATATAGATAATACAGGTAGTTTCACCCTGTTTCGTCATCATTTACTATTTTATCTGTAATTTAAAAGATCGGGACGCATAACAGTCCTAACAGAATCAGAACTGGCATACTAGTATTGAATAATGTATATCTCCTGACGTGCAGATGCGATTGAAGATCCTTATATTTGCGTTGAAAACCTTACTGAAAACCCTAGATTTCATTCAACTGTAGCGCCGCTAAATTCTGATCCCAACTGGGATTAAATTGCGTTGCGAAACGGACTTCCGATTCTGAAACCGGATTTCCAGCCATGAACGCTTAAAATGAAATGGCTATAATTAATGATCCTGGAAGCCGATTGGCGTGAAACTAAATTAGATGGATAGATAACTGAACATACTAATTATTACCTGTTTATCGTTTCGCTAAACTGTACACGTACGATTCATGATAAATCGTGCAAGTGATAGAATACTATTTTTATGACACCTTAATCATGCTTTACATACTGTTCACGCATCATATCATATACATGTCACTGCATTTGATAACCTAGAGATAACGTGCATTACCCAGTGTTAGGTATTAGTGATGGTTGTGGCAAGTACGTCAGTGTTCGTGTATCAGTGAATAAGTAAAAGTGATACGTACTTGTACACAATCAGTGAACCTTATTGTTATATTGCATTGTCGACCTCTGTGAGACGCGTGTACGTGTGACTATAAGTGGTATGGGACACTTATGGAAGCTCTTACACGGGTGTCACAGATAAGGCACCGACACTTCCATTTATCTTAGGTATTAGTCGGGACGTGCTTGATGGAGGTCCTGCCTCCAATTCTCGCGCAGACTTGTCACAGACCGATTGGTATTTAGGGTTATGGTTAGCGTTTGATGTAGACCACGGGGTGTGGGGTAGTTTGAGTGTGAGTTCAACAGAATCTCGGGAGTCCCATGCCGGCTTATATATTAGGGAGATATATGGAGATTTACGGGGTATGTGATTATCACCGTGATATACATGTTGGGCCCGTGGTCCCTTGCCCTTGGGTTCTACCCTTGGGTGGAGGACACTCGCGAGTGGTTGACTCTCACACTTGGACTGACGATAGGCTTGGTGACCTGTACAGTGAGACTTAGAGACTGATAGGGATACTGGCATTGATATACCTTATATACTGTGTTGACTATACGTGGCATATCATTCTACTGCTTTTACTGTTCCGCTCCATTGATTACTGCATGTTCATAACCATACTGCCATTGATCTACTGTTATATATATATATAGTATCACTGTTAGAATTGTCACATGATTTTATATATATTATATTGCTATTGTGTCGCTCTGACGACCTGAGTATGCATGCTCAGTGTGAGGAGAAGATTTAGCCTGGACCAGGACTAGACGCACATCACGGACATCTTGTTTAGCTATCCAGAGTTATATCTTTTGTTTCCCAATCAGGTCAGTTCATTTTACTGTTTTGTTCCAGTTACTGCATTTCTCATTACCTGCGCATTATTTACTGTTTACCATGAAAAACTAGAAGCCGAAGTGTGACTACGGCAGGGCATTTTCTTGACCGTAGGAGCATGGCTGGCCTTGTCTACCCCTCGTATTCCGTATTTTGGGAAGCGGGGCGTGACACCAGTGGACCGTCGAGGTGTAGCACCAATGAAGAAGCCTGTGATCGTTGATCGAAGAAAGAGCGTGATTTGTGACTACTGCCGTTTACCTGGGTACATGCAGAAGGAGTGTCGAAGGAGGCTGGGACTTTGTTTGGTTTGTGGAGCGGTTGATCACGCAGTTGGTGCTTGTCCGTCGAAGCTTCGCACGAAGGATGCTATTCAGAAGCCTCCGCAGAAACCGTTCCAAGGACAGAAACAGCTGACTCAAGGACCTAATCAGGCTCGAGCTTTTACCTTGACAGCTGAGGAAGCTAAGGCGTCAGGAGAAGTTGTTTCAGGTACTTTACTCGTTCATGGTTTTCCCGCATTGGCATTATTTGATTCTGGTGCATCCCACTGTTTTATGTCATCCAAGTTTGTGGCTACACACTCGATTACCTGCACGACCCTGTCTAGTTTCTGGGACATACACACTGGGAATGGGAAAATCATATCTAGTAGGGAATGTAAAGATTGTACAGTTGTTGTGTGTGGACGGGAGCTTTTTGCAGATTTCTTGGTGATTGATACGGGCAGCTATGAAGTCGTCTTGGGAATAAATTTTCTTGGCACTTTCCACGCTCACGTTGACTGTAGGGCAAAGAAAGTAATTTTCCAGATTCCCGGATATCCTGAGTTTACCTTCACTGGATGAAGCAGTTCTGTTGGGCCAGTCGAGTTTAGGGCTAGGCCGACAAATGATATCCTTGCATCGATGGAAGTTGATAGTGGTGAAGAGCCGGCGGTTGTTCACGATTTTATGGACGTATTTGAAGATATATCGGGTTTACCGCCGAAGCGAGACGTGGAGTTCGCAATTGATCTTATTCCTGGTGCAGCGCCAGTATCCAAAGCGTATTATCCAATGGAACCAGTAGAGTTGGAAGAAGTTAAGAAACAAGTTGCTGAATTGCTTGAGAAGGGTTGGATCCGCAGCAGTAACTCGCCTTGGGGAGCTCCAGTTCTTCTAGTGAAAAAGAAGGATGGCACAAGAAGGATGTGCATCGACTATCGAGAATTAAACCGGGTGACTATTAAGAACAAGTACCCGATCCCTCGCATTGGAGAACTTTTTGAGCAGCTTAGTGGCGTGAGGGTATTCTCGAAGCTGGATTTGCGATCCGGATATCATCAGGTTCGAGTGAAAGCAGAAGATATTTGCAAGACGGCGTTCCGAACTCGGTATGGACATTACGAATACTTAGTGATGCCCTTCGGAGTAACGAATGCGCCGGCAGTATTCATGGACTTGATGAACCGAATCTTTTCACCGTTCTTGGACCAGTTCATTGTGGTATTCATTGACGATATTCTGGTTTACTCGAAGAGTTTTGAGGAGCATGCTGAGCATTTGAAGATCGCACTGCAGACGTTGAGACAGGAGAAATTGTTTGCGAAGATGAGTAAGTGCGAGTTTTGGCTGGAGGAAGTAAAGTTTTTGGGGCATGTTGTGTCGGGCAATGGAATTGCCGTCGATCCCGAAAAGATTGCAACCGTTCGTGATTGGCCAATTCCAAAGAATGTTGCTGAGATAAGAAGTTTCCTTGGATTAGCCGGATACTACAGGAAATTTGTGGAGAACTTTGCTCGTCTGGCAGAGCCGTTAACCAAGATTACGCGCAAGGATGTACCTTTTGTATGGACGGATAAGTGTGCGTTAGCTTTTGAGACGTTGAAGCAGAAGTTGATAACCGCCCCTATTCTGACTATGCCAGACAATTCCGGAGGATTGGTGATTCACAGCGACGCATCTGGGAAAGGATTGGGATGTGTTTTGATGCAGCATGGGAAAGTTGTAGCGTACGCATCGAGAAAATTGAAGACCCATGAGAAGAATTATCCAACTCATGTCTTGGAGCTTGTGGCTGTGATCTTCGCTCTGAAGATTTGGAGACACTACCTTTTAGGCGAAAGGGTCGAAGTTTTTACAGATCATAAGAGCTTGAAGTATGTGTTCACACAGAAGGAGCTGAATTTGAGGCAGCGTAGATGGTTTGAGCTGATGGCTTACTACGATCTTGATCTTAAGTACCATCCGGGGAAGGTTAACGTCGTGCCGGATGCGCTTAATCGGTTACCGGCAATTCAGGTGTTAACTACGCAGAAGGAGATCGTTGCAGTCTTTCGAAGATTTGACTTGGAGGTTGTGCTACCACATTTTGTGGGACAGTTGTTGCAGCTGCAAGTACATTCGTCATTGATCGAGAATATTAAAGCAGCTCAATCGCAGGATCCTAGACTGCAAAAGTTTCGAGAGCAGGTTGAAGCCGGACTACGAACAGATTTATTGATCCACGAAGATGGTTCGTTGAGGTACGGTAGCCGTTTGTGTGTGCCAAAGGGAGATATTCGTGAAGAGCTTATGAAGGAGGCACACAGTTTAGCTTATTCTGTACATCCAGGAGGCACAAAGATGTACCGAGATATTCGACAGCATTTCTGGTGGGAAGGCATGAAACGAGAGATTGCTCGCTTTGTGGCTAAGTGCTTGGTGTGTCAGCAAGTTAAGGCTGAACATCAAAGGATTGCTGGTTTATTGCAACCACTTCCGATTCCTCAGTGGAAGTGGGAACACATAACCATGGATTTCGTGAAGGCTTTACCGCGGAGTCCAAAAGGCAACAATGTTGTATGGGTGATTGTTGATCGGTTGACCAAGGCAGCTCACTTTATTCCTTTTCGGGTTGGTCAATCAACAGAGACCTTGGCGGAGCGGTACATGCAGGAGATTGTAAGATTGCATAGAGTACCGGTGAGCATCGTGTCCGATCGGGACACTCGGTTCTTATCACACTTCTGGAGGAGTTTACAGGAAAGTTTGGGGACTCGATTGAAGTTTAGCACAACTTATCATCCTCAAATTGATGGCCAGTCGGAGAGAACGATCCAAACTCTTGAAGATATGTTGAGAGCATGCATGTTGGACTTCAAGGGTTCGTGGGAGGATCATCTACATTTGGTGGAGTTTTCTTACAACAACAGTTTTCAGACAACTATCCAGATGGCTCCGTTTGAAGCTTTGTATGGTCGTAAATGTCGTTCACCTGTTTGTTGGGATGATGTCGGTGAACAAAAATTGTTGGGACCAGATTTGGTTGTGCAGACAGTTGAGAAGGTTAACACTATCAGGAATCATATGAAGGCAGCTCAAGACAGACAGAAGAGTTGGGCCGACACGTCAAGAAGACCTCTAGAGTTCGCCGTGGGTGATTTGGTATTCTTGAAGATATCACCGACTAGAGGGGTGATTCGTTTTGGGAATCGAGGAAAGCTTAGTCCTCGATTCGTTGGACCCTTTGAGATCTTGGAGCGTGTTGGTGAGGTAGCATACCGTTTGGCGTTACCGCAGTCCTTGGCAAATGTGCACGATGTGTTTCACGTATCTCAACTACGAAGGTATGTTCGTGATGAAACGCACGTATTGGATCATTCGGAGCTAACAGTACGGGAAGACTTGACTTTTGAGGAGCGACCGATTGAAATTGTGGATCGAAGGGAAAAGGTTCTTAAGAACAAGGTGATCCCTCTTGTACTTGTTTCTTGGGGTAATCGCTCGCGTGGAGAGTCCACTTGGGAACGAGAAGATGAAATCCGGCAGAAGTTTCCTCACATTTTCTTGTAGTTTTCTATCTTTGTATTCTTGGAATTTCGAGGACGAAATTCTTTTTGTGGTTGGGTATAATGTAACACCCGAGCCCATTGCTACTAATTTCTGTTACTGTTTAAGCATAATGTGGTACTCATTTCATATATCTTGCTTATTTGTGGCTTACTGTAAGATTTTACCCGGCAAGATCATTTTTGCATATAACAAATTTTGGCATCTAAAATAAAAATAAAAATATTTATCTTGGCCTACTTGACACCTCTAGCCTCGTGGTAGCGTCCGTGCATTGTGTTCTCGTCCCGTTCAGTGAAACGGGCGAGTTTGGACGGCTACGCGCGCGTACATGTGTCCGTTTTGGGGGTATGCTTTTTAATCATAAGACACTTAATTTTAAAATTTGGATCCCGCTTAAAATCCTATTATTTCAATTTCAAATTTTTGGACCCAACCCGGGCGCGATTTGGAAATGTTTTATTTAGCGCCAAAATCCCAAATTTTAATATTCTTTAAACCTTCGAATATTTTCCTTAACTTATAATATATTCTACTGTTCCTTACCTAATCTTTAACTCTTCTAAATTTCTTTTCTAACGCCTAATCTTGCCACAGCCAATCATTTTCGCCTATTTTATCTCCCTGCGGGCCCCACACCTCTGTTCCTCTCTCTCTCCCATATTCTCTCTCTCTCTCTCTCCCCCTCATATCTTTCTTTCTCTCCCTCAAATCTCTTTCTCACCCCTACAGTTTTAAATTCTTTTCCCTCCCTCATATTTTTTCCTCACGAGAACCCATCGGCAGCGAGCCCTAGCCGCCTCCATCCTCGCCGCCGCAGCCCCAACGCCGGCGACGCCATCACCATCACCCTCTCCTCCTCATCCTCACCTCGCCAAGCCCCTCTCCCTCCTCCTTCTTCTCTCGTGTACCCGAGCCACGCCTGCACCCTCAACCTATCGCCGGCGGTCTCTCGTCGTCGCCGACCGCACTACCACCTTCACCCTTCTCACCCCCTGTTCACTCTAACGCCCCGGCCATCTCCTCTTCCTCTCCTTTCTCCATTTCCCGTGCACCCTGCACAGCCGCGGCCACCTGCAGTTTTCCCCGCACGCATCTGCGTCGCCTGAGTCGCCGCCGGTGACCACCGTCCTCTTGTCCCCGACCCCGCACACTCCTCGGTAAGTTTCACCTACCCTCCTCTCTTCATTTCTCCTTTCTCTGCTATTCTTCTGATCTATAGAAATTTCTTGATGTCGGTAGATCTCACCGCGGTCACTGTAGGCCACCGCCGGAGCCGTAGACCTCGTCGTCGTTCTCACGTCACCTCTCTGTGATTGCAGAACCCTTCGAGGTACCCCGACATGTGTGGTTCCATTGTTCGTGGTTTGGGTTCAATCCGTGAACCGTGCGTCCGTCGCGAGTTTCCCCGCCGATGTTTATCGTTCTGTTTTTCCCGGTTCGTGACCCGTCGAGGCAAGTACCCCTTGCTACATGCTATACAATATTTACATACATATTATGACACCCTAAACCTGTAAATTTAACTTGGTACGATCATTTCTCATTTCGATACAATATTACATTATATCATTTTACCGCTACACTTGGAACCTACAGTTTGCAAATTGAACCTGATAACCTTATTTACCGGTTTAATCATATTTTTAATGTTAACGTAGCTTATGGCATTTATCCCGGTAGTTCTGTTCCATTCAGACACTTGTTTGCATTTAACCTGAAATAGCTGTACTGAACCGTTACATAAATCATTGAACCTCTAAGGGCTCCTAAACCTGTTAACATGACTAAAACGGTTATACTTGTCTTACTGCACTCTTGTAATCATCTCTGTGACAATTTGATAACTGTATTGCAAATTGAAGGAAACCGCTTATTACTTAAATCATTGCTTATCTCATGTTGTTGATACCCATGCTAGATTATATAACTGATTGTGAGCACACCCACGATACTGTTTACATCTTGACCTGGCTTGCTACATATATATATTAATATACCTGACATGGTACCGTATACTGTTGTCTTGACCTGATGTACCATGACCCGACCCGTTACCTGATCTTGTGTCTAATGCCAACAAACCTGACATGTAGTCCTCATGGACCGTTCCTGTTGTCTATCCAGACAAACCTGCTTTTACCTGATCCTGTGTTGGCATTAGTTCTTGATTACTGAATACCTGACTCGACATACATAACTTGGGGGTATGGGGAAATCAAAGGTGAAACCTGACTTGTAACTCAACAGTTCGATACCTGTTCTGATCAGTCTTACGGGCTAGGCCAGCCCCGGAGTGATGATGCTGACATCACTCACCCATCCTGCTACCTGTTACTACCTAGCGGCACGTCTCGGATTCAGCCCCGAGGGTCTTGACCGTGGTCCCGGGCATGCACGGGATACTATTGAGTTACATCGATGATTCATCAATTTGGTTTCAAAGACTCTAGAATAGAAAACCTGATAGAACAGTTTAGTTACCCACTGCACACTACCCTGCACTGCTTGATTTATATTATTGCTACTCTCGTTTTATTCATGTTTATATTGCATTGCCTGTTACACTGTCATATTATATTACTTGTTGACATGACGCGCTGACGTCTGGGTTTTGCATGGCCCAGATTCCGTACCGCCGTCGCAGTCCGAGCAGGAGTACTTCAGCCAGTAGGCTGAGCTTTGAGTTCAGTAGTAGTTAGTTTTATTTCCTGCATTTATTTCCAGATGTGAGCCCGCATTATGGGACATACTTTTCAGCTATTTGTATTGGATCATTTGCTTCCGCATTTATTTATTATTAACTCCTGTTATTCTGGATTATGGACATGTTTTAGATAGTTTTATCTTGTTCTTGATATCTCTACAGCCATAATGTGACTGTGGATGGATACTTCCTACCCACAGGTAGCATGGTTGGCTATGTCACGTGCCCAATCTAGCGTACTCTGGGAAGCGGGGCGTGACACTCCACCTCGTCGGCCCCCACCGTCGCCTCCGTCCCCTCACCACCGGCTCGCCTCTGAGCTCGCTACCGGCCACCTGCCCCCATCACCTTCCTCTTCTCCTTCACCCAAAACCAACCCCTACCGCCGCCGCCATTGCCGCACCCCCGAGCTCCAACACCCAACCCACCATCACTGCTCAACCGGACCATCAGAACCCGAGCACCATCGTCTGCACTCTCGCTAGAGCACCTCTCACCGCCACCGAGACTCCGCCCTTTGCAACCCTCGACTTCTCGCTGTTGAGATCGCCGGCGACCCCTCGAGCCCCGAGCTCCTTCTCCATCGCCGACCCTCCCTCTCCACCGACCTCGACGACACCAGCGACACCCACCACCGACACCCCCTCACTGCATCCCTAGCCGCCGCAGTCGAGCCCCCGGCATTTCGTCGAACACCTACATCGATCGCTATTGCCGCTATTCTGGTCACCGTCGTCGCCATCAAATCTGTAGCCTCGATCCTTTAAGCCGTCATCGTCATCAACACGCCATTCATCGCAACGCCAGCGCACGCCCGTTGCACCCACCGAGCCATCGAGTCCAAGAAGCAAGATCCGACAAGGCTGAACCTGTGCTGCATTCGTGACGTGATCGTGCTGTCGCTGCTTCCTTACCGTCGTCGACACGTCTTCAGGCAAGTTTGATACGTGCTTCATGCTAATTTTTATATTACAATTCAAGTTACCAATAATTTCCGCATACACTTTTTATGTGAATCGTTATGATTCAAGTGTTCGATGCAAAACCCGAATGGGAGACCCCGTTAAATTGATGACAACAAATAACCTGTGATGGCCCGAGTTATACTGAATGTCCCTTGAGAGCTTGGTTCCAATACAATGTCGTTTGCTCACGTAAAATGATGTCCCGATTTCTGTCGTAAAACCTGAAAACTTTCGGACATGCTAAACCGTAAAATTTATAATAAATTGTGTACAAACCGGATTTCAGAGTTCGATGGTTCGTATCGAAGCTAACTGTTTAACCTACAGTATTCTATAGTTGGTCACTGAATTCTAACTAATTATGATAGAGAAAAATGTGGAGGATTACGATTCTGGACTGCAGTCCAGAACGGAAATCCCAGTTAACCCCTGTTTATAAACCCCTGTATATTCCTGTTCAAATATGAGAATGCGCGGAACCCTTTATCATTACGTAGAAAATTGAGTTAGCTTTCTTACTCCACTGGTATCACTGGATTCCTCAACTGTTTGATATTTTAAACCCATTTTATAATGCCAATATGTCCTGCTGAATCCTGCAGCGACAGATTTGACACATTGAACATAAAATGAGTATAACTTCCTGTGGATATAGGGTATGACTGATCCTCCAATTGCAGTGGAAACCTAACTGATAACCCTAAATGTTGTTCAACTATAGCGTCGCCTAATTACGATCCCAACTGGGATTAAAGTGTGTTATGAAATGGACTTCCGATTCTGAAACCGGATTTCCAGCCGTGAACACTTAAATTGAAATGGTCATAACTAGTAAACCTGAAACCCGATTGGCGCGAAACCAATTTTGATGTATAGATAATTAAACAAACTGCTTACCCCCTTTACATTGTTTCGCTAAATTTTTCATGTATGATTTATAGTAAATTATTCAAGTGATAGGACACTGACGGGGGATATTTTGTGCATATCACAACTGTTGTATTCTCATCGCATCATATAGATGTCATTGCATTGGTAACCTAGTGATCACGTGCATACCCAGTGTTAGGTATTAGTGGTCTGATGGTGGAAAGTACGTTAGTGTTTAAGCATGCGTGAATAAGTGGAAGTGACACGTACTCGTACACAATCAGCGGACTTTATTGATATATTGCATTGTCGACGTCTATGGGACGTGTATAAGTGTGACTATAATTGGTATGAGACAATTATGGAAGCACTTATATGGGTGTCATAGGTAAGGCACCAAACACTGTCCATTTGTCTTGGGTATCAGTCGAGGCATGCTTGATGGAGATCCGGTCTCCAGTATCACGTAGACTTGTCATGAACCGACTGGTATTTGAGTTTATGGTTGGCGTTTGATGTAGACCACGGGGTGTGGGGTAGTTTGAGTGTGAGTTCAACAGAATCTCGGGAGTCCCATCGCCGACACATGCAGCGACTCTGGAGATATATGGGGATATTACTGATTATTACTGAGCGACTCGGGCCCGTGTTCCCTTGTCCTTGGGTCCTACCCTTGGGTGGGGGATACTCACGACTGGTTGGCTCTCACACTTGGACTGACGATAGGCTTAGTGACCTGTACAGTGAGACTTAGAGACCGATAGGGTTAGTGATATTGACATGCATTGCTTACTGATTCAACATACCTGCCATACTGTTTACTGCTTTACTGCTTACCTGCTCTACTAGCTACCTGCATTGGCTACTTCATGTTCACGTCATTATTCCATGATTATTGTTTCATATTCATTATTATTGCTCGAGTTCACATTTGTGTGTATATATATATTCATTATTATTGCTCGAGTTCACATTTGTGTGTGTGTGTGTGTGTATTGCTATCGTGTCGCTCTGACGACCTGAGTATGCATGCTCAGAGTGAGAAGTGGATCTAGCTTGGACCAGGACCTGACGTACCTCAAGGACATCGCGGACATCTTGATCAACGACCCAGAGCTATACTCTCTTGACCTCCATCTGGTTAGTTCTTTGATTTAGATACTGCATTTCTCATTACCTGTGCATTGATTACTGATTACCACATAGTGGTAGAATCCGAAGTGTGACTACGGAGGGATATTTCCTCGACCGTAGGAGCATGGCTGGCCTTGTCAACCCCTTGTATTCCGTATTTTGGGAAACGGGGCGTGACAACCCACATCTGGCATGTGGCCCTCGACGCCGTTAAGGCCCGGATGCCGGAGTTCACCGATGAAGAGCTCCGGGCCGAATACCCCCTCGCGGATGCCGATGAGCAGGGGGGTGAGATTCCTGACGAGGAGGTGGCCGAGGACCCTGCTCGACTCATGGTAGATATCGAGGATCCCGAGGTCGCGCCTGGCCCCGAGGCCTAAAGCCCCCATCCTCCTCTTCCTTTTATTTTGCCGCTTCGGGAATTTTTCTAAGCCTCCGGGCAGTCTGTAAGGCTGGGGAGCCCAAAATACCCTTTGTAAGGACTTCGCTTTTGGTAGTAAAACTTTTTGTTTCATTAGCTTGCACTTCATCTTCTGTTTGTGAAGAATGCTCGTAAAATATCCTTGCTTGCACTGTTGGGCTTCCATGTCAGGTCGGCTATCTGTCTAGCGATCGTTCGTCGAGTTGATTTCGATCACTTGCCAAGTTTGCCAAGCGCTGCTGAGAAGGAGGCATCTCTATGGCCCCGAAGTCGAGGGGGGATCACTCAGACTTGGATAGACCCGATGTCTCTTGTTGGAGCTTCGGATCTGCTGCATGTGATGGGCAGAAGGATGTCCGCCGTAGTTGTGCCAAACATAAAGGGGTTCAGTGGCCTCGTTATGAGGGCTACAAGCCCGCAGCGTCTGTTGGACAGGAGGATGCCTGCTGGGGATGACCGAGCAGGGAAGCTGCTCGGTTGATCTTGGCGAGGGCTCTAATCCCTGTCGGTTGTGGTAGGAAGTTACCAACCGGGGATAGCCGAGCAAGGGTTGAGCTTTACTACCTCTGGGAGGACTTTGATCCTTAGTGTTGGAGGGGCCGTAGGAGGCCTGCTAAGGATAACCGGGCAGTGAAGCTGCGCGGTTGTCTCTTGGCGAGGGCCTTGATCCCCGGCGATGTGAGTAGGGAAGCTACCGGCCAGGGATGACCGAGAAGGGTAGCCGCTCGGATGCCTCTTGCGAGGGCTTTGATCCTTAGCGTTGGAGGGGTTGTAAGAAGCCTATTAAGGATAACCGGGCAGTGAAACTGCGCGGTTGCCTCTTGGCGAGGGCTTTGATCTCTGGCGTCGTGGGTAGGCAACCACCATCCGGGGATGACCGAGCAGGGTAGCCGCTCAGATGCCTCTTGCGAGGGCTTTAATCCCTGGCGTCATGGGCGGGAAGCTACCAGCATGAGATGACCGAGCAGGGTAGCCGCTCGGTTGCCTCTTGCCACGGCTTTGATCCTTCAGGACGGCGACCGAGCAGGGTTACTGCCCAGTGCCTCTTGGCGAGGACTTTGATCCCTGTCGGTTGTGGTAGGAAGCTACCAGCCGGGGATAGCCGAGCAAGGGTCGGGCTCGACTGCCTCAAAGGAGGACTTTGGTCCTTAGCGCGGGAGGGGCTGTATGAAGCCTACCAAGGACCCTTGGCCGGGCAGGGTTACTGCCCGGTGCCTCTTGGCGAGGGCTTTTGTCCTGAAGGATAGCCGAGCGAAGGTCGGGCTCGACTGCCTCTGGGAGGGCTTTGATCCATGTCGGTTGTGGTAGGAAGCTACCGTCCGGGAATACCCGAGCGAGGGTCGGGCTCGACTGCCTCTGGGAGGACTTTGATCCTTAGCGTTGGAGGGCCGTATGAGGCCTGCTAAAGATAACCGGGCAGTGAAGCTGCGCGGTTGCCTCTTGGCGGGGGCTTTGATCCCCGGCGTTGCGTGTAGGGAAGCTACCGGCCAGGGATAGCCGAGCAGGGTAGCTGCTGAGCTGCCTCTAAGGAGGGCTTTGATCCTTACCGTTGGAGGGGCTGCAGGAGGCCTGCTAAGGATAACCGGGCAGTGAAGCTGCGCTGTTGCCTCTTGGCGAGGGCTTTGATCCCTCGCGTTGCGAGTGGGGAAGCCGCCAGCCAGGGATAGCCGAGCAGGGTAGCTTCTCGGCTGCCTCTAAGGAGGACTTTGATCCTTAGCATTGGAGGGGCCGTAGGAGGCCTGCTAAGGATAGCTGGGCAGTGAAGCTGCGCGGTTGCCTCTTAGTGAGGGCTTGGATCCCCGGCGTTGCGTGTAGGGAAACTACCGGCCAGGGATAGCCGAGCATGGCAGATGCTTGGCCGATTCTTTATGAGGTTTCGCCCGACCATCCAGTTGCAGGTATGGGGAACATGAATGGTCGCGGCGAACGTGCGCGTAGTATGCGCATTGAATGTGCGGGGAGGCGAAGCGCCAGAGTCACGTCGTTTCGATTCCGCCAGAGAAGGCTCAATGATCTCCGTGTGGCAGCGACTTTTTGGGCGAAAACGGGCGACTGTTGAGTTCTATTGAGGCGCAGTGGGCTTTATAAAGCTGAGGGAGCGCTGGTCCATCTTTTCCTCACAAACAGATCGTTGAGAATGGAAGACTTCCCCTTTACCATCCCCGACATCATCCACTTCGAAGACATATATGTCACGCCCCGCTTCCCAGAGTACGCTAGATTGGGCACGTGACATAGCCAACCATGCTACCTGTGGGTAGGAAGTATCCATCCACAGTCACATTACGGCTGTAGAGATATCAAGAACAAGATAAAACTATCTAAAACATGTCCATAATCCAGAATGACAGGAGTCAATAATAAATAAATGCGGAAGCAAATGATCCAATACAAATAACTGAAAAGTGTGTCCCATAATGCGGGCTCACCTCAGGAAATAACTGCAGGAAATAAAACTAACTACTACTGAACTCACAGCTCAGCCTGCTGGCTGAAGTACTCCTGCTCGGACTGCAACAGCGGTACGGAATCTGGGCCATGCAAAACCCAGACGTCAGCGCGTCATGTCATCAAGTAATATAATATGAACAGTGTAGCAGGCAATGTAATATAAACATGAATACAGCAAGAATAACAATAATATGAATCATACCAGTACAGGGTAGCGTGCAGTGAGTAAACCAAACTGTTCTATCAGGTTTTCTATTCTAAAGTCTTTGAAATCAATTGATGAATCATCGATGTAACTCAATAGTATCCCGTACATACCCGGGACCACGGCCACAATATTCTTGGCTGCAGCCGAGACATGCCGCTAGGCACAAAACAGGAATGTGTACACTCGATAGTATCCCGTACATACCCGGAACCACGGCCACAATATTCTCGGTTGAAACTGAGACATGCCGCTAGGCACAAAACACGAATGTGTACACTCAATACAGGTAGTGAACTGTCGAGTTACAAGTCAGATTTCACCTTTGATTTCCCCATACCCCCAAGTTATATGTGTATGTCAAGTCAGGTATCCAGTAATCAAGAAACTAATGCCAACACAGGATCAGGTAAACAGGTTTGTCTGGATAGACAACAGGAACGGTCCATGAGGACTACATGTTATGTTTGTTGGCATTAGACACAAGATCAGGTAACAGGTAAAGCCATGGTACATCAGGTCAAGCCAGGTAATGTATAAAGGTGTCATGTCATGTCAAGAGTGTACGGTACCATGTCATGTCAAGTAGGAAGTGTAACAGGTCATGTCAGGAAGCACAAGATGTCACGTGGGTGCTCATAATCAAACTAACATAAGCATGTGTATAAATAAACAAGCATGAGTACTATCATAACAATAATCTGGAACATGTAATATGATATGCAAATAAATATAATTTCAAGGATATGAATGCACAGTTATCGATTAGGGTTACATTTATAGTTCCAATATTAATTAGGATGCAATTTATTAAATATAGAGTGTTAATATCACATTATTATGTAGTAATGTGATCTATGGATGCAATTATATGTATCTTAAATGCGATGGATGCAAACGGGTATCCGAAAAGTTATAAAACTATAAAATGGTAATGTGGGATGTACAACTAGGCAATATGTGATATAAATATTGATATAATAATATTAATATGGATAGCATATTCAAAGAGATTAATAACTATAAAAGTGGTATTGATTAACCAGCACAAAAAAGTTCCGTTCAGAAATTCAGCATCACCATAATTTGTAAAATAGCTTAAAAATAACAAATGTTCTCCAAAAGGGACGTGTCTTATACCAAAACAAAGATAATTCAATAAGGTTTTCAGTTTTATAAGTATAAGCATCTCAGGTTGTCTCTACAAAAAGTTATGAACATTCGAAATTGAAAGTTTGCTGCTGGAATTTCCCTGGACAGCAGTTTGGAGACATTTTCATTTGCATTTTACGTTATATAAACAATTTATTTTGCAAGTAAAAATTTCATAGAGTTATAGTATTCTGAGTTAGCTTCGTAACGAACTAAAGAACATATACTAATGATTTTTCTATGATTTATAATGAATTTTATACGGTAAGGTGTACAGTAAATTTCAGATTTGTCGTATCCGCTTTTTCAAGGACGTTTCATGTGTAAACTATAATATTTTAAATATATAATATCATAAAATGCAGATTATAAACTAATTAAAGATAATAATAAGAAATATTACGACGATGTATATTTTAATTGATATGGATGCAGTATAATGTAATCTAGTATGTCACAAGATAAGTTTTCATGATCTAGATTTAATATGATATAAACGGATGCAAACGGAACATCGAAACGTTATAAAATTAAACATGGGGCACTAGATTTAAACTATATGTATGGTATTTATTTAAATAGGTATAAAATGAATTATATAGCATGTAGCAAGATTAACTTGACTCGATGGGTCGCGAATCGGGAAAACGGAACGTTAACCGTCGGCGGGGAAAACTCGCGACGGGCGCACGGTTCACGGAATGAAAGGAACCACACGGGTCGGGGTACCTCCCTGGAACGTCGAGAAGCGTCACCGGCACGACGGAATTCCGGCAACAAAAGAACAGTTAAAAAATGAGAAACGAGACATGAAGCAAGAAGAGAAAGAATGATAAAGAGAAGTACGAGAGAATATATGAGGGGGAGAGAGAGAGAAAAAAGTGGAGAGAGAGAGAGAGAGAGCGAGAGAGAGAGAAAGTGGGGCCCATGGGGTTAAAGGGGAGGTTGCGATTGGCTGAGAGAATAAATTGAGAAGGATATAAAAGATTGTAAAAATATTATATGGTTAACTTAAAGATTTAAAAGATAGGTAATGAACAGTAAGATATCAGGTTAGTTAGAAAAATATATGCGATGGTTTTAATAATATTAAAATTTGGGATTTTGGCGCCAAATAAAACATTTCCAAATCGCGCCCGGATCGAGTCCAAAAATTTGAAATTGAAATAATAGGATTTTAAGCGGGATCAAAATTTTAAAATTAAGTGTTTTATGATTAAAAAGCATACCCCCAAAACGGACACACGTACGTGCACGTAGCCATCCAAACTCGCCCGTTTCACTGAACGGGACGAGAACACAATGCACGGACGCTACAACAGGGTTAGGGGTGTCAAGCAGGTCAAGATGAATATTTTTAATTTTATTTTAGATGCCAAAAATTGTTATATGCAGAAATTAATTTCCGGGTAGAATTTATAATAATTAACCATCAAGCAAGATAAATGAAATAAGTGTCACACTACGTTCGAACGGTAACTGAAATTAGTAGCATTGGGCTCGGGTGTTACATTATACCCAACTACAAAAAAAAATTTCTTCCTCGAAATTCCAAGAATACAAAGATAGATAACTACAAGAAAATGTGAGGAAACTTCTGCCGGATTTCATCTTCTCGTTTCCAAGTGGACTCTCCTGCGAGCGATTACCCCAAGAAACAAGCACAAGAGGGATCACCTTGTTCTTAAGAACCTTTTCCCTTCGATCCATGATTTCAATCGGTCGCTCCTCAAAAGTCAAGTCTTCTTGTACTGTTAGCTCCGAATGATCCAATACGTGCGTTTCATCTCGAACAAACCTTCGTAGTTGAGATACGTGAAACACATCGTGCACATTCGCCAAGGACTGCGGTAACGCCAAGCGATACGCTACCTCACCAACACGCTCCAAGATCTCAAAGGGTCCAACGAATCGAGGACTAAACTTTTCTCGACTTCCAAAACGAATCACCCCTCTAGTCGGTGATATCTTCAAGAACACCAAATCACCCACGGCGAACTCTAGAGGTCTTCTTGACGTGTCTGCCCAACTCTTCTGTCGGTCTTGTGCTGCCTTCATATGATTTCTGATAGTGTTAACCTTCTCAACTGTCTGCACAACCAAATCTGGTCCCAATAATCTTCGTTCACCGACATCGTCCCAACAAACAAGTGAACGACATTTACGACTATACAAAGCTTCAAATGGAGCCATCTGGATAGTTGCCTGAAAACTGTTGTTGTAAGAGAACTCCACCAAATGCAAATGATCCTCCCAAGAACCCTTGAAGTCCAACATGCATGCTCTCAACATGTCTTCAAGAGTTTGGATCGTTCTCTCCGACTGACCATCAGTTTGAGGATGATAAGCTGTGCTAAACTTCAATCGAGTCCCCAAAATTTCCTGTAAACTTCTCCAGAAGTGTGATAAGAACCGAGTGTCCCGATCGGATACAATGCTCACCGGTACTCCATGCAATCTTACAATCTCTTGCATGTACCGCTCTGCCAAAGTCTCTGTTGATTGACCAACCCTAAAAGGAATGAAGTGAGCTGCCTTGGTCAACTGATCAACAATCACCCATACAGGATTGTTGCCCTTTGGACTCCGCGATAAAGCCGTCACGAAATCCATGGTTATATGTTCCCACTTCCACTGAGAAATCGAAAGTGGTTGCAATAAACCAGCAACCCTTTGATGTTCAGCCTTAACTTGCTGACACACCAAGCACTTAGCCACAAAGCGAGAAATCTCCCGTTTCATGCCTTCTCACCAGAAATGATGTCGAATATCTCGGTATATCTTTGTGCCTCCTGGATGTACAGAATAAGCTGAACTGTGTGCCTCCTTCATAAGCTCTTCGCGAATGTCTCCCTTTGGCACACACAAACGGCTACCATACCTCAACGATACATCTTCGGGGATTAATAAATCTGTTCGTAGTCCGGCTTCAACCTGTCCTCGAAACTTTTGCATTCTAGGGTCCTGCGATTGTGCTGCTTTAATATTCTCAATCAACGATGATTGTACTTGCAGTTGCATCAACTGTCCCGAAGAATGCGGTAGCACGACCTCCAAGTCAAATTTTCGAAAATCTTCAACAGCTCCTTCTGTGTAGTTAACACCTGAATTGCTGGTAACCGACTAAGCGCATCCGGCACGACATTAACCTTCCCCGGATGGTACTTAAGATCAAGATCGTAGTCAGCCATCAGCTCCAACCATCTACGCTGCCTCATATTAAGCTCCTTCTGTGTGAACACATACTTCAAGCTCTTATGATCAGTAAAAACTTCGACCCTTTCGCCCAAAAGGTAGTGTCTCCAAATCTTCAAAGCGAAAATCACAGCCGCAAGTTCCAAGTCATGAGTTGGATAATTCTTCTCATGGGTCTTCAACTGTCTCGATGCGTATGCTACAACCTTCCCATGCTGCATCAAAACACATCCCAATCCTTTCCCAGATGCGTCGCTGTGAATCACCAATCCTCCGAAATTGTCTGGCACGGTCAGAATAGGGGCGGTTATCAACTTCTGCTTCAACGTCTCGAAAGATAACGCACACTTATCCGCCCATACAAAAGGTACCTCCTTGCGTGCAAGCTTGGTCAACGGCTCTACCAGAAGAGCAAAGTTCTCCACAAATCTCCTGTAGTATCCGGCTAATCCAAGGAAACTTCTTATCTCAGCAACATTCTTTGGAATAGGCCAATCTCGAACTGCTGCAATCTTTTCTGGATCGACGGCAATGCCATCGCCAGACACAACATGCCTCAAAAACCTTACTTCCTCCAGCCAAAACTCGCACTTACTCATCTTCGCATACAATTTCTCCTGTCTCAACGTCTGCAGTGCGATCTTCAAATGCTCAGCATGCTCTTCAAAACTCTTCGAGTAAACCAGAATATCGTCAATGAATACCACAATGAACTAATCCAAGAACGGTGAAAAGATTCGGTTCCTCAAGTCCATGAATACTGCCGGCGCATTCGTTACTCCGAAGGGCATCACTAAGTACTCGTAATGTCCATACCGAGTTCGGAACGCCGTCTTGCAAATATCTTCTGTTTTCACTCGGACCTGATGATATCCGGATCGCAAATCCAGCTTCGAGAATACCCACTCGCCACTAAGCTGCTCAAAAAGTTCTCCAATGCGAGGGATAGGGTACTTGTTCTTAATAGTCACCCGATTTAATTCTCGATAGTCGATGCACATCCTTCTTGTGCCATCCTTCTTCTTTACTAGAAGAACTGGAGCTCCCCAAGGCGAGTTACTGCTTCGAGTCCAACCATTTTCAAGCAATTCAGCAACCTGTTTCTTTACTTCTTCCAACTCTACTGGCGCCATTGGATAATACGCTTTAGATACTGGCGCTGCACCAGGAATAAGATCAATTGCGAACTCCACGTCTCTCCTCGGCGGTAAACCCGATATATCTTCAAACACGTCCATAGAATCACGAACAACAGCCGGCTCTTTACTTTCATCACTTCCATTGATGCAAGAATATTGTTTGTCGGCCTAGCCCTAAACTCGACCGGCCCGACCGAACTGCTTCCTTAACGCAACTGCTGTCTGCTGCAAACTCCCTTTCATCCCAGATAAACTCTGCTGCTCTTGGCTGCTGCAAGTATTTATGAGAAAGTGGTCAAACCCAGGGAGACAATCTGCCTCTGGATGCCACGTCCAGTCTGCGCATGAACCTCCGTGCCCTGTCTGCATCGTTGGCAACTAAAGGTCCAGCGAAACTACTGAGTCTCGTCCATTCTGCTACATGCACATCTACGGGTGCTCCCTTCTGCTTTAGTCCGATGAACTTCTCTTCCATATCCTCCTGTGCAGTCCGCGGGAAGAACTTCTCCAGGAAACTCTTAGAAAAATCCGCCCACTTGATCGGCTTGGGCAAGCGGGTCTCCTCAACAAGCCATCATTCTCGGGCGTAGTCCACTAGCTGAATGCGTACCACAACAACCTTTTTGTCATCTGGAATCTGTGCCGCAAAAAGCAAGTTCTCTGTGTCAACTAGCCACTGCTCCACTGGCAACGGCTCCTTTAAACCAGTAAATGTAGACGGACCCAACCGCCTGAAATCTGCTACGGTCCCTACTCGGTCAACTGGTCTAGCTCCAACATTGTTCACAGACTGCTGAACGATCTGCAAACCTTCCCGAAACAAGTCCGCTTGCTGCTGGATCAGCTCGGTCTGTTTCTTTGATTCTCCAGCATTCCTCTTATCACTCCAAGCATGGCGGCTTCGTCCACACGCCTCTGGTATGTCTTCAATTTCTTACCGGCCATAATCCTGAACTCAAAATACCCAACATTAGAATGATGATAGATTTTGAATATAGATCAAGGCTAGAACTCCAAGATACTTAAATAGAGTACCGCATTGTAACTATGTCGCGGTATCATAGCCACAATTACATAACTCCATCCAAGTCGCTTAAGTCCTAGAGATGACAAGGAATCAGGTTTTCGAATCGATATGCAAAGGAAGTTTGCACATCGTAAAAGATATAATCAGGAAGAATGTGATTCAAGAATGGTAAAACGGTCAAGGTGGCAGGATATGTTTCCTAAACACGGGTATTCTGATTCGTGTATTGGGTACAATACCCAACTACAAAAGAATCAACCCGACTATCCTATGGCTCTGATACCAAAAGAACCATGTCACGCCCCGCTTCCCAGAGTACGCTAGATTGGGCACGTGACATAGCCAACCATGCTACCTGTGGGTAGGAAGTATCCATCCACAGTCACATTACGGCTGTAGAGATATCAAGAACAAGATAAAACTATCTAAAACATGTCCATAATCCAGAATGACAGGAGTCAATAATAAATAAATGCGGAAGCAAATGATCCAATACAAATAACTGAAAAGTGTGTCCCATAATGCGGGCTCACCTCAGGAAATAAATGCAGGAAATAAAACTAACTACTACTGAACTCACAGCTCAGCCTGCTGGCTGAAGTACTCCTGCTCGGACTGCAACAGCGGTACAGAATCTGGGCCATGCAAAACCCAGACGTCAGCACGTCATGTCATCAAGTAATATAATATGAACAGTGTAGCAGGAAATGTAATATAAACATGAATACAGCAAGAATAACAATAATATGAATCATACCAGTACAGGGTAGCGTGCAGTGGGTAAACCAAACTGTTCTATCAGGTTTTCTATTCTAAAGTCTTTGAAATCAATTGATGAATTATCGATGTAACTCAATAGTATCCCGTACATACCCGGGACCACGGCCACAATATTCTCGGCTGCAGCCGAGACATGCCGCTAGGCACAAAACAGGAATGTGTACACTCGATAGTATCCCGTACATACCCGGGACCACGGCCACAATATTCTCGGTTGAAACCGAGACATGCCGCTAGGCACAAAACAGGAATGTGTACACTCAATACAGGTAGTGAACTGTCGAGTTACAAGTCAGATTTCACCTTTGATTTCCCCATACCCCCAAGTTATATGTGTATGTCAAGTCAGGTATCCAGTAATCAAGAAACTAATGCCAACACAGGATCAGGTAAACAGGTTTGTCTGGATAGACAACAGGAACGGTCCATGAGGACTACATGTTATGTTTGTTGGCATTAGACACAAGATCAGGTAACAGGTAAAGCCATGGTACATCAGGTCAAGCCAGGTAATGTATAAAGGTGTCATGTCATGTCAAGAGTGTACGGTACCATGTCATGTCAAGTAGGAAGTGTAACAGGTCATGTCAGGAAGCACAAGATGTCACGTGGGTGCTCATAATCAAACTAACATAAGCATGTGTATAAATAAACAAGCATGAGTACTATCATAACAATAATCTGGAACATGTAATATGATATGCAAATAAATATAATTTCAAGGATATGGATGCACAGTTATCGATTAGGGTTACATTTATAGTTCCAATATTAATTAGGATGCAATTTATTAAATATGGAGTGTTAATATCACATTATTATGTAGTAATGTGATCTATGGATGCAATTATATGTATCTTAAATGCGATGGATGCAAACGGGTATCCGAAAAGTTATAAAACTATAAAATGGTAATGTGGGATGTACAACTAGGCAATATGTGATATAAATATTGATATAATAATATTAATATGGATAGCATATTCAAAGAGATTAATAACTATAAAAGTGGTATTGATTAACCAGCACAAGAAAGTTCCGTTCAGAAATTCAGCATCACCATAATTTGTAAAATAGCTTAAAAATAACAAATGTTCTCCAAAAGGGACGTGTCTTATACCAAAACAAAGATAATTCAATAAGGTTTTCAGTTTTATAAGTATAAGCATCTTAGGTTGTCTCTACAAAAAGTTATGAACATTCGAAGTTGAAAGTTTGCTGCTGGAATTTCCCTGGACAGCAGTTTGGAGACATTTTCATTTGCATTTTACGTTATATAAACAATTTATTTTGCAAGTAAAAATTTCATAGAGTTATAGTATTCTGAGTTAGCTTCGTAGCGAACTAAAGAACGTATACTAATGATTTTTCTATGATTTATAATGAATTTTATACGGTAAGGTGTACAGTAAATTTCAGATTTGTCGTATCCGCTTTTTCAACGACGTTTCATGTGTAAACTATAATATTTTAAATATATAATATCATAAAATGCAGATTATAAACTAATTAAAGATAATAATAAGAAATATTACGACGATATATATTTTAATTGATATGAATGCAGTATAATGTAATCTAGTATGTCACAAGATAAGTTTTCATGATCTAGATTTAATATGATATAAACGGATGCAAACGGAATATCGAAACGTTATAAAATTAAACATGGGGCACTAGATTTAAACTATAGGTATGGTATTTATTTAAATAGGTATAAAATGAATTATATAGCATGTAGCAAGATTAACTTGCCTCGATGGGTCGCGAATCGGGAAAACGGAACGTTAACCGTCGGCGGGGAAAACTCGCGACGGACGCACGGTTCACGGAATGAACCCAAACGACGAACAAAGGAACCACACGGGTCGGGGTACCTCGCTGGATCGTCGAGAAGCGTCACCGGCACTACGGAATTCCGGCAACAAAAGAACAGTTAAAAAAATGAGAAACGAGACATGAAGCAAGAAGAGAAAGAATGATAAAGAGAAGTATAAGAGAATATATGAGGGAGAGAGAGAGAAAAAAAAGTGGAGAGAGAGACAGGGAGAGAGCGAGAGAGAGAGAAAAGGGAGAGAGAGAAAATGGGGCCCACGGGGTTAAAGGGGAGGTTGCGATTGGCTGAGAGAATAAATTGAGAAGGATATAAAAGATTGTAAAAATATTATATGGTTAACTTAAAAATTTAAAAGATAGGTAATGAACAGTAAGATATCAGGTTAGTTAGAAAAATATATGCGATGGTTTTAATAATATTAAAATTTGGGATTTTGGCGCCAAATAAAACATTTCCAAATCGCGCCCGGGTCGAGTCCAAAAATTTGAAATTGAAATAATAGGATTTTAAGCGGGATCCAAATTTTAAAATTAAGTGTTTTATGATTAAAAAGCATACCCTCAAAACGGACACACGTACGTGCACGTAGCCATCCAAACTCGCCCGTTTCACTGAACGGGACGAGAACACAATGCACGGACGCTACAACAGGGTTAGGGATGTCAAGCAGGCCAAGATGAATATTTTTAATTTTATTTTAGATACCAAAAATTGTTATATGCAGAAATTAATTTCCGGGTAGAATTTATAATAATTAACCGTCAAGCAAGATAAATGAAATAAGTGTCACACTACGTTCGAACGGTAACTGAAATTAGTAGCATTGGGATCGGGTGTTACAGTATACCTCTACGATCAGAACTGCACCGAGGACATGGTGCAGTTGGTCTATGGGAGCATCGAAGACTACATCGGCCGGCTGCTCCCCTGGCGCTCCTCCCTGTTGCAGCTGTTGACGTACTCCATCTGGAGGGCGTCGCCGGGGCTTTACAACCCCATGGAGAGCTTTCATTATTTCTAGGAAAGATGGTCAAAAAGTTGAATACGTAAGTATTTGTTTATGCATGTCTCTAAGTATGCGAAAAGTGGTTTATCCTGTTGTGTTTCTGCTAACTGCGAGAAAATGGAAATTATTTTCAATAGTACACATTCCAGCTCTACTTTTTCAATATAATCTAGGGTTCTATTTGTTCATGTATTGAGCAGAATGTTATATTCTAATAGATAATACTGGATGGTTAATCCTTTACCTTCTTACTCGGTTGAAGTACCAAAACTCCTTTATCTTCTCCTTACGATTGGGGGGGGGTTACACGAAAGTAATTGTTGCTACCCAATAGATTATTCGCCATGATGCAGAAATGATGAATATTAATAGTCATATCTGCATTAATGCGGGTCAGCACCTCTGAAAGAAACGGAGGACTTCATCAGTGATACTAAGATGATAAATTCTCTTTCATTCGCTGTTATGTATGTCACATTAGTTTTCTTAGAAATAAGTCACAATGGACTCAATCGATCCCATACTTGTCAGGTAATTTGGTGAGGTAGGGAACCATTTACTAAAGCATAGTTGAAAATTATCCCATTTGTTGGGTTTGGCATTACAATATAACACATCACACCATTTTATTAATACTAAGAGATACATGCGGGTCAATCGCAAGCTAATACATATCCGGTCCTTTTTTGCATTTTATGTTGGTTCACCGTTATTAAACTTAAAGTTCTGTAAAGCAACATATATGATAATTATTTAGGAATTTTATTTTTGAATAAAAGATTTGTTAATAATTATTGACAAGTATAAGGAGAGAAAGAATGCTTCTCATCATTAATTTCCATCCAATTATATACAAATTCCTATTTTGAATTGCCAATGAAAATATTAAATTGCACTAATTGATTACCATATTGAGTGCATCCGAAGGGTGATGTACTGAATGTAAGTGTCAATGCCATATAATTCCAATGAAGATGTTCCAACTAATGTAAACGCAAGGAGTAAATCTATTCTAGCTGAAAAAAGTAAAAAGAATACCCAATGCATCTTGTGATAAAAAGAATACTAATGTAAGCCTTGTTGAGGTTTATACCCTTTTTGTGTTGTTTCCAATATGGGACCATCTTTAAAGTCCTATCATTTGATTTTTTTTACTTTCAAAACTTCCCCTCACGGGCAACCATCACTTAAAGTTAGAGAAGAGTTAAAGTGATGGGCTTTTACGCATGGGCTTTTAATGATAAGTGGGTTCCAACAATAAAACTCAAGCCTTGTTGAGGTGTGATCCATTTTATATTTTATATCCATGTGTTTCTTTTGTTGTTTCCAATGTGGGACTATTTTTAAAGTTTCATCATTTGCTTTTTTTTTTAAACTTTCAACAAATTTTAAATATAAGAAAAATTCCTACCTTGTCCTACAGCAATAATTGAAAATGTAAATTGAATGCATTTGAATGATCAAAAGGGATGTACCGAATGAAAATATACGCATTAGGAATTCTAGAAGAACCTTTCAATTAGTGCGTTAAGATACATATAATGGGTGAACATGTGTGAACGGAATTTTTGCAAAAAGAATCCGTGAAGTTAAAGGGGGTGGTATTGTTTTAAAGGGGATGTATAAAGGCTTTTCCTAATTATTATAAATCATTTCATTATTTATTTCCAAAAAAGATCGATTTAGAGTGAGTGAATGTATGCACACCAAAGTAGAATTTGTTCTTAATTTGTTCCTGAGGAATACCACAACGTGACAAAAGGCACTATTCTAGGTGCCAAGAACCAAACAAAACAACCAAAACAGAAAACTTCGACCATCTCGTCCCTTGTTTTACCATTCATCTTGCCACATTCTCTACTTCTAACATCTTTCTCACTTTCTTTCTCATTAGACAAAAGTTATGAAGGAAATGGGTGCAAATCGCGAAGAATATCTTGTCGAAGAAAGAGAAGAAATGATTATTAAAACGGGCGAATATGAAGAACGTTATGAGAGGAAAGGTTGGTTTCTTCAAGCTTGTGTGTATAGAAACGTAGGAGTTCCTTACTTTCCCCCATTAGGGAGACCTTCCTTTGAGTTTGATCTGCTCCTTAAACAGGTTCCAAAGGTCACCTTTAAAGAGTGGCCAAACCCACAACCAAAGTGGGAACAGTGGGTTGAAAAATTAAGGCTAATCCATGAGGTTGTGTGGAAAAAAGCCGGAATTTTGGAAGCCATATTGGTCTCTATTTGTAAAATTAGAAGAGATCTAACATCTCTCTATGAGATACTACAGTATTGGAGTTACCAAACCAATACTTTCCTTTTTCCTTTTTGTGAAGCTACCATAACTTTAGAAGATGTTATGATTCTCGGAGGTTTCTCTCCAGTAGGGCTTTGTGTCAGAGGATTGCAGCCTCACACTCCAAAGCTCGAAGAGCTCAATAATCGTTTGGTTAGGGAGCAAAGATCTTTTAACCAAACAAAAGCGAAAAAAGCATCCTTTTTAGTATGGATAAATCATTTTATGGAGTGCAAAGATGATGTAATCGAGCATATTGCTTTTTTGTCTTTATGGTTGTCAAAATATGTTTTTCCTAGAGCACCGAGCGAGGTAATACACAAAGAGTTGTTTCCAATTGCTATACTGATGGCACAAGGTGAACGATTTGCTCTGGGGTCTGCAGTTCTTGCCAGTCTTTACTGCGACATGCGGTTGTTAAAGGAGTACTTGGCTAGAAATGAGGTTGAACCACTCTTCCTCTTTGCACCTTTCTCGATATTACAGATGTGGATTTGGGAACATTTGCTTTCTTTGAGACAAAATGTGTGCCCTAAATCCATCGTCCATAACAAACCTTGGGCGACACGGTGGCACGACTCGGTCATCATGAAAATGTCATCATCGGAATTTGTAGTACAGTCCCCTCATAACTTACAGTGTTGCCCGTATGCAAATAAGTTCAATAATTGGAGTGGTCACACAATTTCTTTTAAGAATTTGAATGATGAATGGCTCGTTTCATTTGCACAGGGCATAAGAGAATGTGAGCTTGTTGGGTTTGATAGCATCCAACTCTATCTCCCTAATAGAGTGGCAAGGCAATTTGGTTTTGACCAGGATTTGTTGGGGTGTGCTAGTGTTGATTTCAGGATCTCAGATTGGGAAGTTGCATGGGCTCTTTACGGGAAGGGTGTAATGAATTTTGTGCTATTCATCCCTCGGGATTTTGAATCAGATGTAACCTATGAATACTGCTCGTGGTGGAAGCAAAATGTTTCGTTTTCAACTTATCTTGAGATTGATGTAGCAACCACGGAAATGGATGGAAAGGAAATGTCGATTCCTTCACCGAAGAAGCAAAAGTTATCAACTGAGTTGAATATCACACCATTAATGCTACAAGGTACACCCTTTTTTATTTGATCCACTTCCAAATATAACCTTCAAAATACAAAAGGAATTTCTTGAACAAAGAAAGCTTCTTCAAGTTTTGCTTCAGCTCATAACTTGCTGACTCATTATGCAGATGAAGGAAAAGGGAGAAGCCAAGGCGGGTTTCATGGAAGGTGGTATACTAAATATGGAGCACTCGGCTATGGTGAGAATCATTAAACTACTCATCTCTTGAAAATCGCTATGCGTATGTTTGCTTAAACTATATTTGATTTTAGACTGATATCACACACACACACAAACGTTATAGTTTTTGCATTTGCACGTGCGATGCTTGTGGATGCACAATAATTATTATACAGATTTAAATCAATCTCTGTAATTTTAATGTTGTGGTTTTATTATAAAGTTCTATAAAAGCCTTTAGAAATAGGTGGGGATGACGTATATATTGGTGTCTACACGAATGGATGGATCTGGGGTTTTTTTTGGGGGGGTGGGGTGGAAGAATTTGGAAATTCGAAGATTATTCTCATATCTTAAATTTTTTTATTAAAAAAGAGAGACCGTCAATTGATGGCATGATCTACATCCTTGGAGTTTGCATTATGTGTGTGTGTGTGTGTGTGTGTGAGAGAGAGAGAGAGAGAGAGAGAGAGAGAGAGTCCCCTATACTTATATACTTTCATGCTCTTGAAGCTTGTTCTGTTATCTTCGTTTGACAAGATTCAGATCATTTTATTGTACATTAATGAACTTCTTAGTGTTTTATTTATGTGATACCAAGTCACTGCATGTATGGTAAAGCCCTTATCAGATATATTTAAAATGCCTTAACTTGATATCGAACAGGAATATGTATGTCATGAATTTCAGAAACTAAAAGGTTAGAACAGTGACTCAGATTTAGTTTTAATTAATTCTGTTTGAAATTTTTACCCTCAGAAGGTGGCAGAGCACCGTTGAAAAGTTGCAGTCTGTATGCATATACTTTAATCAAGTCCTATATGCAGTCTTTTATATAACAAAGTTTCGCTAATCTTTTAACTTTTGAAACTCTGCAGCCAAAAAATTGCTAAATTTATTTGTTTTTTGTTAATCGAATATTTTTGTTTCTCATGTTTCTAGAATGTGGTAGTTGATTGTAGTACATCTTTGTCGTTTCTTGTTTGCACATAGTTTAGTTACTGAAATTATCCTGATAAATACCTAATAAGTGGATTGACATTGTTAATACAACTTTGAATATTGTTAGTTACTGCTGGATGTGCATGATAGAGTAGGATATGATCTAAACTAAACTGATGCAAACTGTAGCAGTAAATATATATTTTCCGTTCCAGCAACTGATGTTTTTGCAAACAAAAATAAGAAAAGATTTACTGCAAGCAATTACGACCTGCTAGAATCCTAAAAAAACATCATCAGCTATTTTGAAAGTTTTCAATTTATAGTAGTTATCCGTTTGGTTCAATTATAGACTGCTAAATGGTTTTGTCTTTTCCACAGTGAGAATATGAGATTGTATACACTTTGTACATTTTACATGTGTTTCTTGCATCCTATTCTTGGAACAATATGCGCCCATCTTACCTAATCAAATTAGAGACCATGGTTTAAAATCTTGACCGATCTCGATCTGAGATGGCCGATTTCTATCCCAAAAATGACCAGTCTGAGTTCTGAGACCGATACCATCCGATACGAAGTAATATTGTGATCACCATTTCATAATGGGGTTTTCGTATTAAGTATTAATGGTTAGTGGGTTTACTAATGGTTTATTGGTTTTATTGTAGGTTAATTGGGCTATTAGGGTAATTTGACATCATTAATACAACTTTAGATATTAATTACAAAAGATTGACAAATTGTTTTAGTTAATGTAAATGTATTTTAAAAAGTTCGTAATTCTTAAAAATTCTTATTGCCAAAGGATATAAAATCCAATATTCCAGTTTGATACGGCCCAGATTTGCCGATTCCAGTCCCAAAAGTCACCGTCCGATACCTAGATTTTAAACCTTGTTTGAGAACTCGATATTGCAACACGCAGAAATTTTTATAGCAAGTGTTATGTTAGCTTGATATACATTGATATCCCACAACTCAACAACTTAAGCTTTTGGGTGAGTGGTTAATGACACTAAGAATCATGTGTTTGGCATCAAATTCAATGAATTGTTTGGGCTGATTCCCGAATGGAGATTTGAGACCCCTTTCACCATGGTTTCTCACTTTCTTGTATACTTCACTAATAAACCCTTTATTCTTGGAAGTTTTGACCTCTTTTAGACTGGTGTATTGTTACTTGCTTGATTTGGTTGTGCATATGCATATGCATATGAGGCTATTAACTGAAGCGATAAATGAACAGATTTAGCAACCTGTTATCAGACCATATTGGTAAAATTTTGTGTACATGATGGAGCCTTAGTTTATGGGGGAAAAGGTCTGATGTAAAAAGGCTTAAATGGTGATGGTAAACTTCAGGATGGCGAAGCTAATAGAGTCTATACAACTTCTTTAACTGGGGGCTATGTCAGTAGATTTTTGAAACCTGCAACCATAATTTTTAATGACACACAAGATAAGTGAAAAAAGAGAGTAGACAATAAGGTTGAATATGGAAGATGGACCCTTTTAAAATGCTTTATATGTGATCAGTCTATGGCCATAAATTATGAATTTCTGAAATATGTATACAAAATGCATAGTCTCAAGAAAAACACTCATGACATGTCTGTGTATGCATGTATGCAATTTCAAATTTGGTTAACTGTTTCATAGCCTTTGTTCTATGCACTCATGTGAAGAATAATGTAAAATACATATGACACAATGTTTGCTAGCTATTTTCCATCTCCATAACCATTATTATATGCATTTTATCGGAAGAAAATAAATTTAATGTCATTTTTGCCTTTGAGCAGGAGCAGGAGCAAGTTCAGAGGATCAAGAAAGAGGCATATCACAAAGTAAGCTGCTTGCATGTTATGAGGCTTTTGTGATTGATTCATCAAACCGACCGCTGAAGGATGGAGTTGGTTCCCATTCCATCATGGGCACTTCAATGTGCTGTCGAATTGGCAACTAGTGACGGTTTTTTGATTACTATTGATGATTTTTAAGCTATTCAGGCGCAAGATGATTAGTTTGATGTTTATTGAGTAGCTTAGGTTGCCTAATAGAATTATCTAAGGTAGATGTGAGTTAGCACAAACACAACACTGCAATTGCTTAATTGATATCAGAAGTTAAATAATTATTAATATAACTCTAATTTTATATCATGATTAAGATTTCTGATAAAAATATGTTTTCTACCCGATTGTATTGTTTTTAGAATTGCTAGCTAAACTGTCATCTACAGCAATTTCTCTGAAAAAGAAGGGTTTTCTTTTTCTGTTCTTCCTTTCCTTTCCATTCCTTTTGTTTTTTTTTTCTTTTTTTTCTTTTGGGGTTTGGGTGGGGTGGGGGTGGGGGGTGTGATTCATGTCTAGAATTAAAAAAAAATACTCAAGTTCTTCTGCTATGAATATATAGTCACGTAATTAAAAGGACTGGTTCTTATGGAACCTATACCTCATGATTTCAAGTAGGATTGGTATATGGATTTAATATGCTTTATGCTTGAGTGTCAAATGCAATTCTCTGGTGCAAATCTATCACTTCCCCCCTCATCAAGACTGGACTTGACCCCTCTAAAGCAAATATATCACTTCCCCCTCATCAGGACTTGACCACAGAACTCTAAGGGATTATATTTGTTGCGGCATGATTAGATTGTGTGACCGTTAGGCACATTTCTTCCGATTGGTTTTCTAGGATGTGCAACTAGCAGCATTCTTAAATAGGTGGGAAAGATTTAGAAAACCATCGACTTGACAAGTGCACATGTTAATTAGTGAACACAATTATGCTTAGGGGTATTAATGGTGCCAAAACTTTTATATCCATCTATGTTATATATAGATACGGATATGCATCTATATTATTAATTGTCTTAAAGTAGGTTTGCTTGCCATGATATTATACATTAATTTTATTAGGAACTATATAAATAAGATGAAATTAGTGTAATGTTAGTCGGAAAAAGAAAAACACAATTGCTTATTACTTAATTTTGTGAGCGCACATATCAACGGTATTAGTATAAAAATGATGGCGCGCGCACGCGTGCGTGTTATGAAAGAAATGATGGTATAGATGGTCCATGGTACACAAATATTTGGATGCGTCTTGATGTCGTAGACGGTTAGGGTTGCGCATTGCCAGATACCTTAAAGGTAAATATCTTCGGTTGTCTATGTGTATATCCATCCATGTCCCATTATCCATCCATGTCCCATTGTTATGAAAATCTATAGGGATGTTAATTGGAAATAAAACATTGTATCATTGTTTGTTATGTTTGGATACATGAACATCTCTATATCATTACTTGTCTAGGTCCATGATGGTATTGATATACTAATTTTGTTAGGAATATATGATTGACTAGAAATTAGTGTGATATTATACTTAATAATCTACATGATGGATGATTTTTAGTAATATTTTTGTGAGTTCATAACAATGTTAGTACAAACAAACATGTTTTATTGTCTATGATGAATGGACACGGACGTGGGAGGATACATCTACAACGGGGATATGGCAACACAATGAATTCCTAGAAACAGGACACAACTATTTTTGCATATAATATTGCCATAACAACATTCATTTATAACAATTAAAAGGGAAAACTAAAAATTAAGACCGTAGGGAAACTATTACCGAGTGATACATATATTACATATAACATATTACATATAACGTAAAAAAACATCTATCGGGGGAGCATTTATAAAGATGTTCACCAAAAGAATCACAAGTACATAATAAAAAAACTAACAAGTTGATAGTGCATTGAAGTACTGAACTAAGATCCAAGGTTACTAGTTAATGAAATATTGTTTGTAAATGAAGAAAGTAAGATAAATCAACTAGATTATTTGCACGAATTAAGTTTTAATACAAAATCTGATGCTAACATGTAATTGTTCTAGAGACATATTTGACATGCATAGTGTTATGAATGTACGATTAGTTATTAGATATATAACTAGTTGTTAGATATTAGCTATTATGTTTAGTCCCACATCGGCTATATTATTGCAGATGTGGTCTATTGACTCTCAATATAAATTTGTATGCAGAGACTCATAATTTCTTAAGCCAATAAAATTCTCTTGATTTTTTCATGGTATCAGAGCTGTGAAAAGAATTGTGGAAAAAAAACCCTAATTTCCCAAACCCAATCCCTAGCCCTAAATCCCCCTCCCCATCAGCTGCCGCAGCTCCAGCCTCTTCGAATCTATCACCATCACCTTCGATCCCCTCTTCTCTGCCTTCGATATTGTCACGTCCCGCTTCCCAAAATACGGAATACGGAAGCGACGAAGGCCAGCCGTGCTACCCACGGTAAGGAAAAATCCTTCCATAGTCACATAAGGCTGTCTAGATTAACCTGTCAAAGATAAAATCCAATACCAAAAGGAATAATACTGAATAAAACCACAAGAAATCCTAAAAATGGGTCCACTAGATAATTGATGCAATTAAAGTTCTGATACAATAGGTTCGAAATAAAATAAGATCTAAAAGAGATACATAAGTCCTAATGTCCCATAAAGGCGCACATGCTAAAAACTAACTGAAAAGGGAAATAAACCTACGGGTTACTGATCTTCAGCAAAGTCTTGGTAGCTGCTGCGGTCCTGCTCAGCCTGTATATCTGTTTCTAAACCTGAGATGGCAAATCTCAGGGATGTCAGAACATCCCAGCAAGTACTCAACGTATAAAGTGTATGTGTGGTATGATAACATGAATATATGAATGTAGTGAAGCCCGTGTGCGTAAGTAAAACAATACAGATATATAAATAGATGCATTAATACTAAGAAACCAATATATAAAGAGGTCAAGTCATAACCTAACTGGTCATTAAAAGGTAAACTACCCTATCGTAAGCTTGAGTGTGTGCGTCAACCTCTGTAGGAGTATTCTTAACCCAAGAGTGGTGCCCCAGGGGCTAGGAAACACGAGCCCAACTGTGGAATGAACAAGCGACCGATATAGCCCTGTACGAGCGGTAAACATGAGACCGATATAGCCCGGTACGAGCTGTAAACATGAGACCGATATATCCCTCCAGCCTCCCTCTGGCCTTCACCACCCCCTCGACAGCCCTCGTGCCTCCCCCGACAGCCTTCATCCCTGCGCCAACGACCCTCGTCCCCCCTCCAACCCTTGTTCCCCTCTCCCGTCCCCCTCGACATTCTCCGTCGACCCTCCAGCCCTTCTATTCACCCCAAGTTGACCCTCCACGGCTTCGATCTCCCTCTTCAGCCCTCTTTAGCGTCTACAGCCACCCTCCAGCGCCTCCAGCCATCTACAGCCACCTCGACAGCCCCTTACAGCCCCTCCGGCCACCTACAGGCCTTCGACAGCCCCCTCTAACCTTCAACAGCCGCCTATAGCCCCTTCCTGCACCCACGACATCTTGTTTCAGCCACCTCCATGATCTTGAAACTCCGGAAGTTCCATGGTTTATTAGATCATCTTGCTCCGTGTACTTGAGTTAGACAACCTTTATTCTCTCTTGTGATTTTCTTCTGCGCCGTTCATCATGGCTTCTGGGGATGTCAAAGTTAACCCGACCTTTCTCGTTTGTTGATTTCAAGACGGATCTTCGTTTGACTACGTTCTCTCACGCTGGCGCAAAAAATCACCTCCAATGGGCCAGTGTTGTTGAACGAGTATTGAACAACAAAGGCCTTCATCGTCACTTGACGGATGCTCCTCTTAACACCAAACATCCTAACTATGATACCTGGTTCTAGAACGATAACAAGGTAATTGTTCTATTGTCTAACTCTATAGATTCTCGCTGCTATACGTCTATTATGTCTCTGAAAACTGCTAAGAAAGTTTGGATGCATCTTCGTTCTCTGTACTCGTCTGAAGATAATTTACAGAAGCTCTATGATATCTTCCATATCTTTACTGTGGCTACTTATGAGAAGATATTCAAGATTTTAGTGCTCTCTTCAGTGGGCTTCTTGATCAGTAGAACGTCTATCAACCTATCTCCACCGACTCTGCTGTCACTCGCCACCAACGCGAGTCTCTTGTTGGCGCATTACTTTTGGCCCGACTACCACCCAACTTTGAGAGCATCCGCTCCCTCATTTTTTCTCAGAATGGTTCTCCTTCATTGACGAGCATTCTGTCAAGCGTTTATCGTATGCCCACAGTCCCTTCTCCATCTATTGAGTCTATCTCGACCGCATTTGTTACTCGAGACCGTGGGCGGGGACCTATACTCAGTCTGAACACGGTTCTTCTGATTCTGTCTCTGGTAGCCGTGGGACATCGCGTGATCGTTCCCCTCTAATTACTCATGGTCGTGGTTGCCGTGGACGCAGTCGTGGCCAATCCGGCCTTTATTGTGTTTATTATGGCGGCACTAATCATCAGGAAGACCAGTGTTGGCAGAAGCATGGCTATCTTGATGATACATTAACCGCTCGTCAGCCATCCACACCCGCAGCTACTGATCAACCTTCCTCTTCTGCCCGACAGGTACTGTTATCCAGTGATGAGTGGGCTAGTTATGTCGTCTCCTCACTTCTGTAGCTCCTGCCAAGCTTTCCACACCGTCAGGTATACATCTTTACTTTCATTCTGATTCGTGGGTAGCCAATTCCAGCCCCTTAAATCACATGTCTCGTGATGGACCATCTGATTTTCTAGTCTTCACAAGTTTATTTCTATGGCTGATAGTAATACTATACTTGTTTTTGGCTCTGTTGATTTATTACCTATTTCATCTTTACACCTGAAAAATGTTTTAATTGTGTCATCTTTAAAATAAAATTTGCTTTCTATTTGTCAGCTTACAAATGATTCCAACTGCTCCATAACTTTTTATCCATTTTACTTTGGGATACAGGATCTTCTGACAAAGTAATGGATTGGTGGGAGCATGAGCAGAATAGACTATATTATATTGATCATCTCTCCAGTACGTCCGCAGTTGTTTTTACTATCCAGTGGCACCGGAGACTTGGTCAGCCTCTCCTTTCTTCTTTACGTACTATGTTACCTTTTTTTAGTTTATCAAAATTTAGTTGTGAGACTTGTATTCTTGGTTAGTATCATCGCTCATATTGTTCTCCTGTTAATAAGAGACGTGATTTATCTTTTCCTTTTGTTCACTCCGATATTTGGGGCCCCTTTAAATTTCCTAATGTATTTGGTTATAAATATTTTGTTACATTTATTGATCATTCACGCATGAGTTGGCTGTATCTTCTGCATAATGGGCCTGAACTTTTGTCCACTTTTAAACCTTTGTTGCCGAGATTACTAATCAATTTGGTGTTTCGATTAAGGTTCTTCGTTCAGATAATACCAAGGAGTATATTAGCATGGAGTTTCCTGCATTTTGTAAGACACGTGGAATATTGCACCAAACTTCTTGTTCTTATACTTAGCAAAATGGGATTGTTGAATGAAAGAACCGACATTTATTTGAGATAGCTCGTTCTCTTCTCTTACATATGCATGTTCCTAAATGATTGTGGAATTTTGCGATTTTAACTGCTTGTTTTTATATCAATCACATGCCTTCTATGGTCCTGGAAGATCAGTCTCCTTTCTCTATTTTGTTTCCACAGAGCAAGCATTTTTCTATTCCTCCTAAGGTGTTTGGTTGCGTATGCTATCCCCATATTAAAGGTCCTTATATTGACAAGCTTGATCCTAGAGTTACCCGTATAGTGTTTATAGGTTACTCATGATCCTAAAAAGGGTATGCTTGCTTTGACCCTACCATGTCTAAAGTTTGTATTTTATGTGATATGATCTTAAAAGATCAAGCATATTTTCCACCACCTAATACGGACCCCACTCCTACTATCCATGTTTCTCACCTACCTTCCTCAGAGCTTGATTCGTCTGTTCAACCTGTGCTCCCTAGTTCTCAGCCTGTAGCCCCTTATCCACGGGTGTATCACCGTCATAAGAAAGTTGTCCCACCACTCCCACCAATAATTCTTCTAACGATTCTTCTGCAGATATTCCTATACAGCCCATTGTTCTTAATTCTTCACCATCGCTGCCTTCAGAAGAAGATTGCTCTCTTTTCCTATTGCATCATGCAAGGGTAAGCGTTTTTGTACTACTGTACATCTAATTTCTAATTTTGTTTCCTATCATAGACTGACACCACTGCTCGTCATTTTGTTTTTTCCTTGTCTACCATCACTCTTCCTTCTTTTGTTCAGAAAGCTCTTCAGCACCTAGGCTGACATGCAGCTAAGTTAGAGGAGATTGCCGTACTGCGCTTTATTCAAACTTGAAAATTGATACATCCATCTTCAGATAAGAAGGTTGTCACGTCCCGCTTCCCAGAGTGCGCTAAGATAGGCACGCGACAGAGCTAACCATGCTACCTATGCATAGGAAACATCCATCCACAGTCACATTATGTCTGTCTAGAGATATTAAGAATACGAAAATAAAATAAACTATCTAGTACATGTCCATGAGCCAGAATAAACGAGTCAAGAAATAATATGCGGAAGCAACAGATCCAATAAACAATAACATCTGGAAAGTAACACAACTAAACCGGATACTAACTAGATACTAACAGGATTCTCACTGCTCGGTCTGACGGCGGAAATACTCTTGATTAGCCTGCGACAAGGTAGAGAATCTGGGCCATGCAAAACCCAGACGTCAGTGCGTCATAATATCAACAATAATATAATCAGGAGATAACAGGATATGCAGGCATGAGTATGAACAGTAATAAAAGCATAACAGTAATAAAAGCATAACAGTAACACGAATATGGAACAGTGAAGGGTAAAAGCATATATGACGTGCAGTGAGTAATCTGAACTAAGCTACTGGGTTAACTACTCTCAAGTCTTTGAAATCAATTTAATGAATCGTCGATGTAACTCAATAGTATCCCGTGCATGCCCGGGACAACGGTCAAGACTCTCGGGCTGAATCCAAGACGTGCTGCTAGGCAGTAAACAGGTAACATGTATAGACGAATGATGTCAGCATCATCATCCCGGGGCTGGCCTAGCCCGTAAAACTGATCAGTATAAGCATCGAACTGTCGAGTTACAAGTCAGGTTTCATCATTGATTTCCCCATACCCCCAAGTTATGTATTCAAGTCAGGTATTGATAAATCTGAAGCTAATACCAACACAGGATCAAGAAGGAACATGTTTGTCTATACAGACAACATGACATGTCCATCGGGACATGTCAGGATTGTTGGCATTAGAAACATGATCAGGTAACATGTCAAGTAGTGATATATCAGGTTATGTCAGGTAGTGTACATGTATCAAGTCATGTCAAGTAGTGGTGTATCAGGTCATGTCAAGTAGTGCACAGGTGTCAAACGAGTGCTCATAATCAAACTGTAGCAAGTATTGAATTAAGGTGAAAGTACGGATGTACAATAAAAGTATGAATGCACAAATATCGACCAAGGGTCACATCATGACTAAGTAGGATGCACAATTATCAAGCATGGTGCACTAATACAACATTAACATGAAATAATATGGTCTTAGCGTGCAACTAGATATGTAATAAACCGTACAGATACAGACGGATACTATAAAACTGTAAATCGGTAAAATTTGCTGAATATTAAAACACAAGCACTATTATTTATTAAATAGATATTGATATAATAATATTAACATGGATAACATATTCAAACCGATTAATAACTATAAAAGTGGTATTGATTAACCATGCATAAGAAAGTTCCGTTCAGAAATTCAACGTCACCCTGATTTGTAAAATAGCTTAAAAATAATAAACGTTCTCCAAAAGGGACGTGTTTTATACCAAAACAAAGATAATTCAATAAGGTTGTCATTTTTATAAATTGAAATATCTCAGGTTGTTCCTACAAAAAACTATGAACATTCGAAATTGAAAGGTCGCTGCTGGAATTTTCCTGGACAGCAGTTTAGAGATATTTTCATTTGCATTTTACGATATTTAAACAATTTATTTTGCAAGTAAATATTTCATAGAGTTATAGTATTCTGAGTTAGGTTCGTAACGAACTAAAGAACGTATACTAATGATTTTTCTATGATTTATAATGAATTTTATAAGGTAAGATGTACAGTAAATTTCAGATTTGTCGTATCCGCTTTGCAACGACGTTTCATGTGTAAAATATAATATTTTCAAACTATATTTTGTATAACATCATAAAATGCAGATTATAAACTAATTAAAGATAATAATAAGAAATATTACGATGATATATATTTTAAATGATATGGATGCAATCGGGTATCCGAAAATAGTAAAACTTCAGTATGGATGCATAATACTATACCTAGTTTGTAGCAAGATGATTTAGCATGCGACTAGACATGTAAATAATGATATTGATGTGTACGGACGTCGTATAACAGTAAAATGATAAACTGGTAAATGCGGGATGTACAACTAAACAATATGAAATGTAAATATTCAATTGGGTGCAGTATATTGTAGTCTAGCATGTATCAAGATAAATTTGCATGCACTAGATATGAAGTAACTTGCACGGATGCACACGGATATCCGAAAACGATGAAACATGCAAAATGATAATGTGGGATGCATAACTAATCATTATGTGTTATTATTCAAATGAATATAGAATATAGTAGTATAGCATGTAGCAAGATTAACTTGCCTCGACGGATCACGAAACAGATATGTACGGCACGTCCGACGTCGGTAAAACGTCGCAACGCACGCACGGCACACGGGACAGGTCTAAACAATGCAAGAGGGTGATCACGCAGACAAATGTCAAATACACTATTCGCACCCAAAACACAGTAAATCAGGAAAATACCATAAATAAAGAAATACTTGAACTAGAACTGGTATGAACGAACTAGGGTGTTACAAAGGTTGTCGGTTGTCGATAAGTCTTTGCTATCAAGCATAGTCCAGATGGGATGATTGACCGTCTTAAATCTTGATTAGTGATCAAAAGTTTTACTTGACAATATGGTCTGGATTATGTTGAGACTTTTTCGCCAGTTGCCAAATTGATCTATATTCGTGTTTTTATATTCTTAGCTATTTTTAAGGCATGGCCTCTTCATCAGCTTGATGTGAAAAATATCTTTCTTAATAACGATCTTTCGGAGACTATACACAACGGTCTCAGGTTTTGAGCGACCGAGAGAGTATAGTTTGTCTTTTACAAAAATCGTTATACGGATTGAAGCGGTCACCGCGTGCCGGATTTGAAAAGTTTAGTATGATTTTACGACATATTGGCTTCAAACACAGTCGCGCCGACGCATCTCTTTTTACACATAATCGTACTCAGTGCAAAGTAATTGTGCTGGTGTATGTTAACGATATTATCATTACTGGAGATGATTCTGTTGGCATCTCCAATATCAAAGAACATTTGGCTTCACACTTACATACTAAGGATCTTGGGCCAGTTAGATACTTCCTTAGAATTGAAATATCATGGAATTCTAGTAGATTGTAGCTCTCTCAGCGTAAGTATGCACTTGACAGCTCTCTCAACGCAAGTATGCACTTGATCTTCGATCTGAGACACGATTTCTAGGATGTAGACCAACAAACATTCATATGGATTTCTCAGTCAAGTTGACTCGATTGAGCTCTTCTTCGGGTCCTCCACCACCTGACTCGGAACGATATTGACGTCTAGTTGGGAAGCTTATTTACCTCATTGTCACTCGTACGGACGTTACCTTTGCCGTTAGCACAGTGAGTTGGTATATGCAGAATTCTTTGATCCTTCACCTCAAGGCAGTTGAGCATATTTACATCAAAAGTTCTTCAGGACAAGTTCTTCTTTACAAACCAATATCTACGTTGTCGCTTACAGCCTTTACGGATGCTGACTTTGCTGGATCTATTGATGATCGTCGTTTTACTAGTGGTTACTGTGTTTTCTTGGGAGGAAACTTGGTTACTTGGAGGAGTAAGAAGCAGAATGTAGTGGTTCTTTCTTCTGCCGAGACTGGGTATAGATCTATGGCGCATACATTTGCGGAGTTGGTATAGGTTACCTCCCTCTAGACAGATCTTGGGATTTCTTATTCCCTTCCAACTACACTCTTTTGTGATAACAAGGCCGCTATCCACATTGCCGAGAATCCAGTTTTCCATGAGCGGACCAAGCATATCGAAATAGATTGCCACTTCATTCGTGACAAGATGACAGATAGGGTGGTTGCACTCCAATATGTTTCCTCTTCGGCTCAACTAGCAGAAATCCTTACCAAATTTCTTCCTCAACCGGTTTTTGCTCGTCATTTGTCCTAGCTCGGCATGATTAACATCTACGCTCCAGTATGCGAGGGAGTGAATATATAATAAGTTGTTAGACATTAGTTATTATGTTTAGGCCCACATCGGCCATTATTGTAGAGGTGGTCTATGACCCTTCATATATATTTGTATGTGTATACTCATAATTTCTTAAGCCAATACAAATTTCTCTTGATTCTTTTCACATAGGACACGTAATGGCATGTTTACACGTGTCAGGCGAGTATCATGCAAATATTTGTGTTCTAATACTTGTCAGACACCGACACGGCACCCTGTAAATGTTCATGCTTCATAGTATACGGTCTATATGATTAAACTGGTTTGTGTTTTTTCCTTTATGGAGCATTGTGCTTCATATACACCCTGTTTTGATGAATGAGGGCTTAGACGACGATTCCAATGGTAAAACTGGGATGGGTAAGCCAAGTTAGTTGCTAAACTCTCGCATCATGTTCTATTTTCACTAGATTATTGAAACAGTCAGCTAAGCTGTTTTTATTGATGCGCATTATAAGAACATAATCAGTAGATCTATAGGATTTTAAAATATTTGTAATCAGTCTATATCGAGATTTCTATAGAGGTGCACGGAGTCGGATGAATATGCACCAATTCAAGGGGCATCCAGTCTTATGTGATAGATAACAAATGGAAGGGGGTATTGCAAAACCTGGTTTTCTAACAAGTATCAAGTACGGACATTTTATAATTAAGGGACTCACGAGCGCATATATGGATAATGTCTACCCAATTTTGCATACGTGTAGAGCATTTATACTGAAACAATCTTTCCTTGTTCTCCTCTATAGGGGCTATGGCGGCAATCAGCAGCTGTTATCACCTACTATGATAGTAGATAGCGATTGCACTGTAAAATTGCATACCTTATCCCCCCCCCCCCCCCCTATTTACTCCAATATTTGATGCTATATATGTGTATCTATACATGGATGGATGGATGGATGGATGTGCATATGTGCGTGTTATGAAAGTATCTTAAAGTTAGAATCTTTGGGGCAATTAAATCACTCACATAACCTTTATTATATGCACATCATATGTAGCATAAAAAACCCGTGATATATGCACATATGTCTGTAAGTTCAAAATTTTCGAAAGCCTTTTCGCTTTCATAACCAAAAATTGTACCGCACAGCATATGAAACATTGAAAACACATTTGATAGATTGCTTATAACTTCTTCCCAAATCTAATCTATTTAATGGTATTTGGTGAACATCTCTAAATATATAGTTATTTTCACCATTATAACCTTTATTTTATTCCCCTTGTATGAAGAATAACTTGTTGCAAACTCTCTTTTTCTTCAACTTTTGAGCAGGACCGGAGAAGTTGCCCTTCAGAAGATCTAGAAAGCATACATGAAAAATAAGTTCTAATATGCTCTTTTTTTTTTAAAATCAACCCCTTTAGGGATCGAACTTGCGACCTCTCACATTGGAGAGGAATTTGGTATCAACTGAGAAGCCCAGTTGGTTCCTTTATGTTCTTTAATGATGCAAAAAGATTGCCATGAGAATTACACACACATATGCAGTATGATGTAAAATCGTGCCTCTTTTGCTAAATAAATTATGTTAGATTATAATATAGCAGATGCAAGTAGGAAAGCTTAAGTTTGATTTTTTGAAATGGCCTGCTTAATTTGGAAATGGCATAATATCTTCTCAACATAAAATATTGTTCAGCATCCGAGTCATTCCGTCTTTTGAAGGAAACTTTGGATAAGTTTCATGTTTTTGTTTTTAAATTTGTTATTAATTTTTGGAAATTTGGCATTATTTAGGAGTGACTTTTATGGGTCAATTTGAATTATATATTTTTAAGTTTTAGTGGATTGTAATTTATCAAAATGCAGTTGGGTGTGCTACATCTAACTGAAACTCATGATCTGTATATGTTGAAGGAGTGAAAACATTTTTCAGGGGTTTATTGATGATAAATCGCTCAAGTGGAATTCTTTACCGTTGCTTAGCATACCTCGTGATGCTGCAGAGCTAGGCACCTAAGCGGTTGGCTTTTGTTATTAGTGCAAATAATTTTGGGAACACAGCTTGTTTCGTAAACTGTAGTTCTAATGTATTTTGGCAGCCAGTTCAGCATGAGGATAGTTATAGGGGATATCCGCATATCATGTTCTTGGCGATTGATCACTTCCTCCGATGACCGACTAACATTTGATTATGGCCTGGGTGAAGATAGGGAGAGGGTGCGGGGTCTTGGAGAACAAAGAAATGTTTGTGTGGGTTATCGGAGTGTCGAGGGAACCTGCGGCACAATTTTAGCTAAATAAATATGCAAGCAGTTCAGGTAAAAGGTTCAGGATTTTTACAATTTCAATTTACTGAAAAGTCTCTTTTCCCCCTGGAATATGCTTTCCATTTTTGAAGCGTGAACATGTTTGTTACATTTAATATTCTTTTCATCTATAGTTAATGTAATTCCTCTGATATCTTGTAACGACACCCGCATATTTTAAGGAATGATACATATGATATTTGATGATTCTGTTGCCAAAACTAAAACTTACAAGCTTATTGGTTTGCTTCCGCATATGGCCAAATCCTGTCATAGAAGATAATGTAACATCACGTCTTCAATTTTCTTCCGATCCCGATACCGTCCGATACCAAGTAATATTGTGTTTACCATTTGATTACTGGTTCCAGTATTGAGTCTATTAATGGGTTAATATGTTTAATAATAGATGGGTGATCAAGGCATATTTGACCTCACTAAGGACTTTGAAAGTATATCAAGCGATTTTTAGTACTTTTCTGGATATTAAAACTACTGTTTTAGATATATCATTAATCGCAATACAATTTGTCTAATTGTTTATCATTGGGAACCCCTTTCCTCTGATAATGCAAGACAAATTGTATCTTATAATCAATAATTGTACAAGCAGTCACGTGACATGTTCTATATCACTAGATATTTGTCTAGGGTTTGGACAGCTTGGCTCTTAGATTAGATATATAAAAGTGCAAAACTCTTTTGCATTTCTAATGCCTAGGAGCTAAAAACTATAGATTCTGTTTTTTCATTTTCCCTTGTAAATGCAATGAGATCTTCATAAAGCTATTAGCATAACTGAATCAAAAAACTAGCAAGAATCCATCCTTTCACTGCAACCATAGGCAGAACATAAGCCCTAATCCAATTCAAGGAAGGTTTCTTTTCTTCCTCTTTTTATATATATATATATATATATATATATATATATATATATATATATATATATATATATATATATCCAAGTTCCTGAGACTACACCTCAAATACAGACTAGTTTGTTCAATAGAACAAAAGCGAAGACGAGTGAGGAAAAAGGCGTCTGTTATCAAGGTTTTTTTTCAGTGAAAATTGGCTATTCGATGAACTATTCATGAAAGATTTAAGAAAGTTTTCCGCTTGGTCTTGTACCTGTTGCCTGCCTTTTATTAATACGTAAATTGTAAGAAAACTATGGAACTACAATCCTAAATGACCTTCGAATAATTTCCGTAGGTAAGAAAAATTCTAGATGGGAAAATATTATACATTTGTTTTAGAAAACTATGTTTGACCTTGAACACACATAAATCAAAAGGCAAAACAACACATTTTCATAAAGACATGTGTAAATGTTAAGTTGAGGGGCATCTGTAATTCTGTTGTTTTCCCTTTTCCATTGTGCTTATCATATGGGTAAAAAAAGATGCATGTAAACACTAAAAATAAAATTAATCAACTGTTTGTTTGTTTTTTTCCCCTGTCTTTTACCCCTTTTATGTATGATAATGCACTATAAATTTCTATGATTTACAATATAAACATTTGGCTGCTCATGAGTGAATTTGGATTGTATGCTGTAGTTGTCCATCTCCTTCAGGTCTTTGCACAGTTGAAGCATCTCTTCTCTGTTTCAAAGAAAACAGAGAGAAACTCTTTAGTCCCTTGACTGATAAAAAAAAAAGAAACATATACTTGTATACATAAATAATTAAAAAGGTTAGATTTCAAATATAATTACGAACTCACATGACGGTGTTGATATCGGCGTTGCCGGTGTTGGATGGCTGTTACAGTTCTCATTATGAAATAGAACGGCAATATAATTCCGCTGGCTCTCAACAAAAGAACCTACATATGATGATAAACTCATAAGTTTAAACTTGAAAATAACAAGATGCAAATTTGACATGAGATATGCTAAAACTTCAATTGAAATAATGAACATTTAAAAAGAATTATATTACTCACTGTAGTTAGAGTGAATGGATAATGTCCCTCTCCAGTCGATACGATGATGAAGATATGTCTGATCAGTAGCACGAGCATAAACTGTAAGACGAGTCGTAAAATGAATCAAAATCTCTCAAGTGGTTTGTTTAAAGAAAATTTGAAATTTATATGAATTAACTTACGATTAGTGTTGCCGATCGAAAGCAAGAAGAACTTGTATAGGAAGGAGAGGAGCATTGGGAGTAGTTTTGATCAGATTCATCTTCAATGAGTTGAGACTCATAATCTAGCCTGGGGACCTCCAAACTTTGTCTGCAGACCAAAAATAAAATTCAATAATCAAAGATGATTACAGATATTTGGTTAAATTTAATTACAACATTATTATAATAATATCATTACACATTATAGGAAATTAAAGGAGTATAGGGTTTCGGTATGGAATTTTGTGACATCTCTTTGAGAAATAAAACAACTATCTTTGGTCTCTTTTGCATGAGATTTTGGATGTATTTGGGAATAGAGTTTGACGGTTCTTCCATATATATATATATATATATATATATATATATATATAGTGTTCTTACATCCACCTTTAAGAACAATTTAAAATATTGTTTCATTTTTCTTATCGCTGCTGGCAATCTATCTAGTTTTCCTATTTCATTATTTTTATTTTTTTTGAAGGGTTGTATATAGTTGTGACCGACCACAGCTAATTAGCCGCGGTCCCTACTAAAAAATTATGTGTGTGTGGCGCTGAGCCTTGACTGGCATACGATCGTATTCCCCTAATAAATAGAGGGTGTACATAATTAATCGGATTGCAAAGTGTTTAATTAATACTTGCACATATTTATTCATATCAAAAGATTCAAAACTTGAATATGAAATACCTAGGGTGGAAAATTACCTGATAATCACATGCGTATCAAGCAAAGCTAACTTTGTGGGAGCAGTATACCCTGGTTCAAATTTCTGCACATATGGAAAAAATAAATGATTTTTAAGAAAGTTGTGAAAATTATTATTCTAACTAATTTGGAAGTTAATCAAAAGCAATTGCAATATTAAAGAATATTACCTACTTTCACAAAATGAGAAAAAGGGTTAATAATAGAAAATTCAGTAATTAGATAATAATAATAATCTTTTTGGGATTGTGACCTGAAGACAAATCTCACAAAGTACGCCCCCTTTCTCATCACACCATCTCTGTATGCATCTTCTATGTGCAAACTGTAAGAAAAACAAAATACAATGCAAAAACCCCAAATCGTTAACACAATCAAACAATTAACCTCCTTTGATAAAAATATAAGGAAATAAAAACTGGGTCCTTTTCTATGAGAAAAAAATCTGAAAATTACCTTGAGAGTCCCAGAACAAGCACATGGAGATTCCATGCTTGTTGAGTTCTCATCCTCTTCTTCTTCATGGCATATTCTACAAATTAGCAATGAAGAAGAAGAAGCTAGCTCTTTCTTGATAACTAATCTAATATCATCTTCACTTTTTCTCAATTCCATCTCCATATCTGTGTGTGTGTGTGTGTGAGAGAGAGTGATCCTATTCCCTCGATGTTTGATTTGATTTATACAAAAGAGGAAGGAAAGGAAAATATTTGAATGAGTCATGGGATGCCTACTTCAATTGTGAAAATGACGTTTATGTCCTGCCTACGGCTTGTTTTGAAAGCGGATAGTTTTGGGCGGCGGATAAACTAATAATAATAGAGAGATCTTTTTAAGTCAGATTTCTTTTTTCTATATAAAAACAATGATATTTTTGTATGCTCCGCATCGGCTACCAGCTTGGTGATTGGACAAAAGCACAGTTTTGAGACATACGGGTTTGTCCCCACTTTTATATAGTTAATCATCAACCCGGTAACCTATATAGAATCTAAGAGACCGTTGTGGAAAAAAAATCCCCAAATTAGTCCTGATTCTACCAAAATGGTGATTAATTAAGAACATTAAGTGTAGGAGAGCATAATACAGGCTACTTGCATGCGATATAGGCTGTATCCTAAAAGAGTTTTTGTTGAGTTTAATGGTATTTTTCTTGTTTAAATATTTTTATTATTATTAAGATTAATTAGTCCAATTTATCTCAAATTTTTGCCAATTGTCACGCTTGAATCTAAGCTCTTGTGTAATAATTAAAAACAAAAAGAGAGAGAAACCTTGGCTTATTTGAGAAAGGGTCAATTATATGTTGGAATTATTAACAATTCATCCATATCAAATAGACACACGGTTACAACTCATAAGCAGCCAGTATATTCTTAGCTAGTGTGCGCTCTCTCTCTCTCTCTCTCTCTAATTTATATTTAAAAGATTTTTAAAAAAAATTCTTTCTTTTGGGAGGAAAAAAGAAGAAGAGGTTGTTAATTTGCACCCAAAATAAACAAATCTAGTCTACGAATGGAAACCAGACTGGTTCTTGTAAGGCTACCACCTGATACCATTTTTATTTCACAAAAATAAAATTATAATTAGGAGAACTTAATAGGCCTCATGGGTTTGGAAAAGCAGCTAACAAAACTTTAACAAATGATTACAAAATAAAACACTTGAAAGAAAGTATGTATAACTTTTGCATCGATCACTAGTAATACTCACATCATACATATATCAATCCTTTTCATTTTCCCTCTTATTTAACAAAAACAATTGTCCCTTCAAGAATTCTAACATACTTGAGAAAAAGCTCTTGGAGTTTTGGTTGTTGATTAATGGTTATATGTCCCGTGTCGATAAATGTTTGAATCTGTCCAGGTTATACTTGTTCATTGAAATCTTTCTATCCGTGGGACGTGTAAATAAGATTCTAAAATAGCGATATACTCTTGTATCATGTTTAGTTTGAATCGTAATCGGATATTGAGAGGCTCCTTGTATAAGTTGTTTTCTCATTGAAACAAAATCTCTAATATGCACATGATGACATGCATACTTAGCTAATACAAATCTAGAATCCATGATAAATATGAAAGTTTCACACAAGAATAACTCAACTTGTCATGTTCTCTCATTTTTAATAACAACAACAACAACAAAATGTTTAATACAACTATAGATAATGTGATAGCAAGTACTAGTGTTGGTCTTGTTCATGTGAAGTGAATCTATGTGTGGCCCAATTATGATGGATGTTGGGTTGGAACTAGATGGGGATTGGTTAGTTGTTTTTAGTAAAGTGAGCCAACATGGAAAGTTGGTATGTCATCATGGTAGTTAGCTAAAATCAAACCAAATCTTAGTTTACATTAACATGATAATTTAATGATTTAGAATATGATTGTGCGTATAAAAGATAATCTCATCAACCTTTAAACACAACTTCAAAGTTTTGTAGCTACGCTAGGAACCACAACATGGCATTAAACTTGTCTATCTAATTCAACGACAACAAATCAAATTATGACAGTGGATGCAACAAATTAATCACTTTCTTGAAGTTGTATTTGGACGATACAGTTATTTTCAGGAAAGAACAACTCAATTTTTATTTTTAATTATTTATGTTGCGTTATTTGCTTGTCATGTCCCGCTTCCTAAAAGATTATGACAGGAACACGACGAGACCCACAACGTATCCATATCGAGAAGTACACCCCCTCGATAAGCGTCTGACAAGCTATGATATTACAAGAATTTTCGAAGTAAATAAATAAATTCCAGCAGTTATTACATCCCAGGTAATATAGATAAGAGATTACATCAATAATAAAGCCTTGAACATACAGGGCAATTATTAATGATCATAGAAAACAAGTCTAATGAAACTAAAATCAAGAACTAGAGGTAGACCTGGCCTCAGAGTTGTTTCAAGTTCTCCTCGATTGGTACCACCTCGTGCCTAGCCTCTTCTAAAGTCCTCGGCTGACGACATTTTCCAGAAAAGAAAACATAAAACAGGAATGACGTCGACGAACTAAAGTTCAGTAAGCCCCCATTTTATAAGAAAAAAGTATTTGAAACGAAATATGGTATACATAATGCTAGGTATGAGAAAAACTGTTTAACAGTAAACGGTAGTGTGCATGTCAAATAAATAGCATGTGTTAATCAGTGCAATATAACTAGAGTATCACGATATTCGATATTTCAGTGTTATTAATTATAAGTATAAGCTTGATTTATGGGAGTTTTATCATATAATTAGGATATTCCGTAATTCCCACGGAACAACAGCAACATGAGATTCACGAGATTCAAGATTTACATGTAATACAAAATAATGTATGATCCCATGTTACACATAAATACCCTCATTCTTCGAGCTACCCCAATATATATATATATATATATATATATATATATATAATGGAGGAAAGATGACATAGGGGGGAATTTTCTCCTATGGCGTTGAAAAAATACATTCTCCCTCATTTTTTCCGCCGATCGGCACCCACCATCTTCATCGTTATCATCTAAGATATTGGTATACCAAATTTCATGTGATTCTACAACCATTTCACCGTTGATTTAGCAATGTAAAAAGTTCTATCGTCGGTAAACCGTTAATTTTGAACCCACTAAATCAACGGTGAAAAGGTTGTAGAATCACATGACATTTGGTGTACCTACATTTTAGATGATAACGATGAAGATGGTGGATGCCGATCGTCAAAAAAAATGAGAGAAAGTGTATTTTTTCGACGCCATAGGAGGAAATTCTCTCCTATGGCCTCTTTCCTCCATTAACCTCATATATATGTGTTTGTGTGAGAGAGAGGTTACCGGAGGAAAGGGGCCATAAGAGGGAATTTCCTCCTATGGCGTCGAAAAATACACATCCCATCGTGTTTTCTGACGATCGGCACCCACCATCTTCATCGTTATCATCTAAGATGTGGGTACACCAAATTTCATGTGATTCTACAACTTTTTCACCGTTGATTTAGCAATGTAAAAAGTTCTATTGTCGGTAAACCGTTAATTTTGAACCAACCAATTCAACGGTGAAAAAGTTGTAGAATCATATGAAATTTGGTGTACCCATATCTTAGATGATAACGATGAAGATGATGGGTTCCGATTGTCGGAAAACACGATGGATGTTGTATTTTTTTGACGCCATAGGAGGAAATTCCCTCCTATGTCATCTTTCCTTCATTATTCTCTCTCTCTCTCTATATATATACAGTCTTGTAATGTTCACGAAATTCAAGAGATTCAAGATTTGTAAATCAAAAAATTCAAGATAAACACATGATAATAATACAGCAAAAAATTGGCATCTTCCGTGCAAATTTGCCTGGAATAGATTGCAAAGTATAGGGGCAAAGGAGAAAAATATATAGTGTCTTGTAATGTTCGCGAGATTCAAGAGATTCAAGATTTGTAATTCACGAAATTCATGATAAACACATGGTAATAATAATACAGCAAAAAATTGGCATCTTCCGTGCAAATTTTCCTGGAATAGATTGCAAAGTATAGGGGCAAAGGAGAAAAATATTGTTGTTCTGTAATACATATTATACATATTAATCATATATATGATACTACCAAATACTGTATTCTTGTTATCACAATAACATTCAATTTAATTATATTAAAAATTAACTTTAAGAAATTATATGTTGCTCTGTACCACAATTAAAGTGTAGATTTACAACTAATATACTCTCCAAATTATTTACTCTAATCTTTAGTTACCAAAAATTATACAATCTTAAACTTTCTGCCAATTGCCACTTACATTAATATAGTACTTTTATAATAAAATACGAACGTACAATCACTGATCCTAACTGTTGCAGAAGATCAATAATATTTAATATATATTTTATTGTAACTATTAATTAATGTTCTCATACAATAGCATTTTAATAATAGCAGCTGATGTGGCACGTTAATAACTATATCATATATACTATATTACCGTGCTGATTACATTTTAATCCATTGCCCACTGCTTGCTTCTCTTAAACCGGCATAATTTTAATTTAAAATCTGACTAAGTATTATGTGGGATGAGCTGCAAAAAACATAAGAAACAAGACATGCTCCGAGTACATCTTTATCATATGTATCTGATATATTGGAATTGTGGTATATTACTCTCATAATGCATGTATTGTATACATTTTATAATAAAGATGATTTTCTTTTCTAATTAAAATTTAGGGTTTTTAAAATCCGTAACAAAACTAGGATTTTTAATCATGGTTAGCATTCTAGGAACAGTAGGGTGCAGAGAAGAGAAGAGAACTTACAAATAAAGGGACGATCAGAGAAGAGAAGGGAACTTACAAATAAAGGGATGATCTAAGATCGTTCCTTGACAGGCGAAAAATATCTCGATTAGATCGAGACGAGAGGATGAGTCTTCGTCTATCTTAGTTCGATTCTCTCGCCGTCAGGCTTTAGATCGGAGATGATAGAGAGGACAAAGGAGAAGAATTTTTTTGGTGTCATGGCAGAAAAGAAAAGGTTTCTGGGTTAAAATTTATTAAAATCCTATCAATCCCCCAAAATCAGAAGAAAAAAAATTAAAACAAATATTTCAAAATAACAAATTTTAATTTTAATTAGAAGGCAATCTTTTCTCTTGGCATTCGAACTGACCTATGCATTAGCAATGAAGTGTGATAACTAAGAGATACAAAAATTAATCGTGCATATAAATAGAAAGAAGTTTAATTTATATACACCTGATTCAATGAAAATGGTTTTATTAAAGAAGAAAAATACAAAAAAAGTACAACGATTTTACGGTCGTTACATAGCTAATTCATTTTGATAACTTATTCTCGTTAAGCTCATTTTTATCTTATAATATAAAATATCAAATTCCGCAAACATCAACCTATATGACAACTCAAAAGGAGTATAGTCGACACATCTTGGACCCAGACATCATTGAAAGTCTACCCTAGCACCACCATGAGATTCTAATGACATCAAGCATGCCAATTTTAATTTTTTGTAGGTGTTAAGCTAGACTAAACAAGATCTTTAGCTAGTTGATTAGGATTTAGGTTTGATATCTAGGTAAACTATAAGAAGTGAAGATGGCTATACTCTCGTAGATCGAGTCCTTCACTTCACATGCTCCATATAGTAGTCCCGCGACTCCACTAGATTCCACTTGAGGGTTTGGACAAGTTTCCTCCGATGACCTTCGTGCCGAAGATAATCCACGTGAAGTCCCTCTAACTCAAGCTATCTCTAGGAAACACGGTACACTTGATCTCTAGTCAAGTGTAGGATGGTGAAGTAGGGGTTTTGAGGCTCGCTAATATATATTTAAGCTTCATGATTCACATCTCTTCTGTCAATCCGTGGCAATCGAATGTGAGAGTCGAAGCTTGAACCATGGTGGCATGAAGAAGAGGAAGAAGATGAGAGCAAGAGAGCAACCGTTGGAGCAACTAAAGAATGAGCTCTAGTGTTGAATGAATGAGAGTGTGAATGTCAACTCTTGACCCCCACTCATTCAAGCATAGAATTATTTGCAATATAAAATTGCAACCATGCTTGAATAGTGAGTCAAGATGAATTAACAAACAATAAAACCCATGCCTTCATCCATGCTCCCAATTTCCACCTCATTTCTATTTTCACAAAATATAATTCATGCCATGTTATATATATATATATATATATATATATATATATATATATATTAATACATATAAGAAAATATTTAGTGAGCTAATGATATTAGTTAAGATATAATTATAGCAAATATAATATATATCACATTATTAAATCAACACTTGATTTAATAATCCGGTTATATCACATATGACCGACTAATATCATTCATCTGTATATCACATTATCAAATCAACACTTGATTCGATAGTCTGGTTATATCACATATAACCTAACTGATAACAAATAACTGCCAGATTACAATACGGTATCACATACACATATTTAGTCAGGCCCACACACATATCGCATATGTGTCCTACTTTGTTTCGCTTGAACCAGGGAACTTCTGTGTGGGACTCTAAAGACTCGTAATTACGCTAGCAGTAGATGATGATCACATCAGTCACCCACAAACCGTCAGCGGTACTAGCTGGACGTAACGGCTACCCGAGTATTGAGCGATATGAAGATCAACAAGTAAGCTTGTTTATACTCTTCATAAAGCCTATCAGTAACATTACCGTACAGTCCGGTCTCTTCATCTGATATGTCGCATATCATGTTTAGGGGTGGTAAATGTCAGACCCCAATAACGTAATAAGTCATGTCGATGTCTGGCCTATAACGGTTCGAGAAACTACTAATAACTCTTATCAGTAAATCTCAGCAGCAACCCTTACCAGGGACTTCCAGTTATAGCCAATCGAGTATAGCGCAACATCAACTCCTAATATCGGGAGAGAAGACACCCCTCCTATCGCTCATTGCCTCCATGTGACTCGGGACTGTACCCAAAATCTACCTGTTTGCACAACTCCTTTTGAGCGTGGTAGGGAGGAAATCAAAGCACAGTGGGAGCCACACAAGACTCTATGATGATATCGGGTCTACAAACTAACATGTACCGGTGTCACCAGAGGACTGCTATCTGACGATAGGTATAATACCAACTAGGAGTTCTCGGCGAGTCCGTTTGATGCACCCATTCTCTAATGAGCACATATGTACAATCTTTGATGTCACACACCAATGGCTGTGGGATCAGCCATCGCCCTCTAAGGGACAAGAAACGTACACACCAGTCTACTCTGGAATATCGATGCCCTAGTCTCTATATCCCCTCGACTAGGAACAATTAAAGGATGTACTTTTGGACTACCCTGGTCCCACTATTATGATCTCATCATAATCCTGGCAGTCAAGTACATTTCTTAAGGGCTTTATCAACATGTAAGAGACAGACAGTATAAAGATACCAGTCTACATGTTAAGATAAATGTAACCAGATAGCATACTATCATGTCGAGCAAGAAAGTACTCTATATATATGTCCAAGCATCCACTATATCAACAATAATGGCCTCTAGGGCATACATATCCCTAACAATCTCCTACTTGCACTAAGGCCAATTGTTGTAGTATCTCATACCCAACATCCCAAAAATCTCTCGAATCGCATTTGGGGTTAGGCCTTGGTGAGTGTGTCACGCCCCACTTTCTAGTATACGGGCAAATGACGCGATGAGGCCGTTACGTATTTACTCTGAAGTAAACACGCTGAGCGTATCTAAGCAATATAAGTAAAATACATAAGAGACAGAGACAATAAATATAATTGAACAACAACTTTATTTATTAACATTCTTTTTACAATACATCTGAAAAGTAAATACATGGAATGAAAAGTAATGCCTAAACAGTTCCATAACAGAAATGGAAAGTACTGAAATGAAATGTACAAGTAACTAGAGCTCCGGGTCGAAAGCTAGCTGGTCTAAATCCTCGCTGGTGGGCTCAATCTCCAGTGAGTCTAAATCACCTGACGACATTCCAAAGAAGAAGAAAAATAATGTCGTCAGCGAACAAATTGCTCGGTAAATCCCGTAAATAGATAAGAATGGAATAGACAGAATAGAGAGTATATTGTTATAATGTTACATTTAGCGTTAACGCTGTTGTTTGTAGTTTGGTACAGAAGAGGCCAGTTTATACGAGAGGGGTCTCACTAGACGAGAGATTACGGTATACGGAGTACAAGGAACCGTTCAGCCACGGTACAATGGCAATTAAATTCAGGTTAGATGTCTTAATGGTTGCTGTTTCGTGCCACTTCTAACACCTTTCGTACCAATCTACCCCTTATAAACCCCGCGTTGTCTGATTGTATTGTTCGTATTGTTTGTATTATATATTGTATGTAGATGGATGACTCGCCGAAACCATGATATCAGTAAATGGATGTAACTGGAGAATCATGTAGATGGATGTATATCCATGGTTCGGTTCGGTCAATGTAGTTGATATAGATTGAATAGATGGATTCATAGATCCATGCTGTATTGTAGTTTTATACTTGAATCATATTCAAGTCAGATTGATTATATTGAGACTCAGTCTGAGTCCGACAATTGGAAAAGAAATTGAATCCTGAATTAGGTTTTGGTGTTATTGGTAACCGCTGCACATGGACGGCAGGATTTGTGTCTTTTTCAAAGACGATTACCGTGTTGATAGCACCGTTTGTTAAGTTGTCTACCTTAAATAGGCAAGCACTCATATCTCCGGCTCCCTGAGGCTTAAGAGACTGGTCCCGCTTAAACCTATGTTTAGTAGGGTCCTTATGGTAATTTAGTATAACTTGAGGGGGTTTTATGTAAAAATAATTTTGTATGATTTTCAAAATACACCTCAAGTATTTTATTATCGTCTTTAGAGTTTTTATTGATGTATATTTTATCATTGTGACATTTTTAGTGAATAAAACCTAATTTTATAATATATGGTATTTATTTGTAATATTGGAATTGTATGGTATTTTCTTGTAGATGAGATATTTTTCTTGAATTTTGGAAATGTGGAATATTATAAATATTAAAAATAGATATTTTGATATTAATTACATATATATTTATTTATTAAAAATATAATTTTTATTTATAATAGAAATCACCTTTTCTAAAGAAAATTGTATTTTAAATCTTTCGAGACCGTATGCTCCTTGCGGAGGTCTGCATCTCGCACTACTAAGCCCGAGACTAAGCCCGAGGATGTGCGACAATCCGCACCATCCCGAATGGGTTCCCCGAAATGGGTTGTAGCGGCACATTGCAAAGATTTGTTAAAAATACACATCTTGTAGAAAAATGTTTTTTATAAGTCGGAGGTAGTTATAAGTAAAGTCGTATTTTTCCCAAATTTATGTTCCCAAATTCCATCGTATTGTTTTACATATGAGTGTTGTGAGGAGGTAAGTCATTACCTCGTGAATTTTCTAAAGCTAGCATGGTTAAAATGTATAAATATGTCGATATGAATAAAGGTATTTTACTGTAAAAGTGGAATAAAACTTGCTACGATTATCATTTTAATGTAAAACTTATTCTATTGTCTCAGTTAATGAGTATTAAATAATATATATCAAAAGTTTTAGGTTTGTTATTACGAAAATATTGTATTTTTGAAAGAAAAGAGAATCGGAAGGCAGATAACTCCGCTTCCGACACGTTTTAAGAATTAAGAATTTGAGAATGGCAAAAGAGAGAGGGGGGGGGGACTTACTAGCTTAGGGTCAAGAGAAGAGGAAGGGGAAGATTGAGGAAGCACCGGCATGTCGTTTCGTCGCCGGAAACTGCTCAGATCGTCGTTGGAAGTTCGTCGAAGTTTCTCCCTTTGCTAACTCCACTTGCACACAACAAGTCTTGGGAATTTTCTTGAGAGTTTGGGCAAAGATTTGAGAGTGAGGAGGGGTGATTTTAGTTATGGTATTTATAGGAAAAATTAGGGTTTAGGGATGTGAAAGGGTGTATTAAGAATTTGTATTAAAAATAGATTAAATGACGGTTTTAATTTGCTCTGTAATGTGCAGGGAAATTAAATAGTACAGGGGTTATGGGGGGAGTTCAAAGGTCAGGACAGTTGAAGAAAATTAGGGTTTCGACTGAGTCAGACCGGCACCGCCGGCCGATTTGGCCAAGTCTCCGGCCCGAGTCGGGGCTCCCCTTGACGCCACGTGTCCACGACGCTTTGACTACTGCAGTGGACTCGTTTGTTTTATGTGTGACTCTTGGTTTTACGGGTTATGCACGTGGAGACTCTTGGGCTTCTAAAAAGATTAAAAGAATTTAAAATAAAAATAATATGTGGCTAATGGGATTTGAACTCTGGTGCTTTGGTTCAGCAGTGCAAGGTCTTACCAATAAGCTACAAGCTCTTTCTTGTTGTTCAAAAGTAAATCAAATACTTATAATACGCATAGGAAATGCAAATACTCTAAGTATACATTAACTTTAAATCAATTTTATATACACAAGAATTGAAGTTGTTACGGTCTACTCTCCTTACAAAAATTTCGTCCTCAAAATTTACAATTTATTTTAAAGACTAGTTCACAAATATGTGAGAATATCTTGTATACATCTCATCTTCCCTTTCCCATGTTGATTCTCCCGGAGTGTCTTTTCTCTACATTACTCGAACCAAGTTGACTTTCTTGTTTCGAAATGACTTCAATTTCCTGTCGAGGATCTCAACATGTTGTTGCTCACAAGATAAGTCGGCTGTACAGTGAGCTCGGAATGATCGAGAATATGGCTGGGGTCACTCACATACCTTCTGAGTTGGGATATGTGGAACACATTGTGCACTCCTTCCAATGAGGGTGGAAGTGCCAAGCGATAAACCACTTCACCGACTCGTTCGAGTATGTCGAACGGTCCAATGTACCTTGGACTTAGCTTACCCCGTCTTCCAAATCGAATCACTCCGCGGTTTGGAGATATGTTCAGAAATACATGATCTTCCGGCTGGAACTCCAAATGATGGCGCTTTGTATCAGCCCAGTGCTTCTGTCGATCTTGGGCTATGCGCATTCTTTCTCTGATAGTACGAACCACATCAACAGTTGCTACTATCATCTCAGGTCCAAAGAGTTCTCTATCTCCGATGTCGTCCCAACTTAATGGCGATCGTCACTTCCTTCCGTATAGCGCTACAAAAGGAGCCATTCCTATGCTTACTTGGTAGCTGTTGTTGTATGAAAACTCCACAAGATGTAGGTGATCTTCCCACGATCCTACGAAGTTTAACATACACGTTCTGAGCATATCTTCCAAGATCTGAATAGTTTGCTCAGACTGACCATCTGTTTGTGGATGATAAGCTGTGCTGAAGTTCAGACTTGTTCCCAACCTTGCTTGCAGACTCTGCCACAATTTTGATCGGAACCTGGTGTCACGATCGGAGACAATGCAGACCGGTACTCTATGAAGTCTCACAATTTCCTGTATGAGTTCATGGGTATTAGAGATAGTACACTATGAAGGATTTAAATCTTAAGTAGATTCTTACCTCCATGTACTTCTTTGCTTGTGTCTCGGTAGATTGGCCAACTCGAAATGGGATGAAATGGGCCGACTTTGTGAGTCGATCCACAATAACCCATACCGCATCATTACCCTTTGTGCTGTGAGGAAGAGCAGTCACAAAATCCATTGTGATGTATTGCCACTTCCATTCTGGGATAGCTAACAGTTGAAATAATCCAGCTGTCCTGTGATGTTCAGCCTTTACTTGCTGACACACTAAGTATTTAGCGACGCTTCTGGCTACTTCACGTTTCATTCCATACCACCAGTAATTCTGATGTAGATATTTGTACATCTTTGTACCTCCAGGGTATACTGAGTAGGGAAAGCTGTGAGCTTCTTTCATTAACTTTTCCTGAACAGAACCTTTTGGTACACATAATCTGCTGCCGTACTCAAAGATCCGTCTTCATGGATAATGAAGTCTGTTCTGAGTCCATTCTCCACTTGTTCTCTGATCTTTTGCAACTTAGCATCACTTGCTTGAGCTGCTTTGATCTGATTGACAATTGTTGATTGAACTTGTAAATTCATCAAGCTTGAAGCGTTACCTGGCATGACTACTTCAATCTCCATCTAATGCAAGTCTTGTTGGAGATTCCACTGAGCGGTGGGATTCATTGCTAATGGTTGGCGACTAAGGGCATCAAGTACCACATTCACCTTCCTTGGGTGATATTGCAGGTTGATGTCAAAGTCCGCCATGAGTTCTAACCATCGTCTCTGCCGCATATTAAGCTCCTTCTGAGTAAACACATATTTCAGACTCTTGTGATCTGTGTATATGTTCACTCGTTCACCAAGAAGATAATGGCTCCAAATCTTAAGAGCAAAGATTACGGCCGCCAAGTCCAAATCATGCGTCGGATAATTGCGCTCATGAATTTTCAGCTGTCTTGAAGCATAAGCCACAACCTTACTATGCTGATGTAGAAAAGATCCTAATCCCTTATCGGATGCATCACAATACACTTCAAAACCTCCAGATTGGTCCGGTATAACGATAATAGACGCTGATGTCAACCTTAACTTGAGTTCTACGAAAGCCTGCTCGCATGCTTCTGACCACACAAAGTCTTCATCTATACGTGTGAGCTTGGTCAGGGGTGATGCTATCTTCAAAAAGTCTTCAATGAACCTTCTATAATATCCAGCTAGATCCAAGAAACTTCGAATGTCCTTCACTGACCTTGACATCGGCTATTCGCTTACTACTGAAACTTTCGCTGGATCCATCGAGATTCCTTCGCCTGATACAATATGTCCAAGAAAACCAACTTGATCTAGACAAAACTCGCACTTGCTGTACTTGGCGTAGAGTTGATATTTTCGTAGAGTTTCCAGGACAATTCGTAGGTGCTTGACATGATCTTTCTGACTCTTAGAATACACTGGGATGTCGTCGATGAAGATGACAACGAACATGTCTAAGTACTCTCGGAAAACTTGATTCATTAGGTTCATTGTTGGGAATTCACCCGCGTGCGCAAACACGTATGTTATGAAAACGGATATGAAATGAAGGAAACGGAATGCGCACGCGAGATCGTTCTCGTTTTAATATTTATAACCGCAAGTGCACAGCGTGTTGTAGCGAGCCGACAAGTACGGGTCGATTCGCATGGAATTGTGTATTAGGTATCATGATTTAAGATTCAACAAATTAATGAATTGGGGGTTTGTCACAAAAAATACAAAAAGAATACGAAAACAAGAAATAAGGAAAACAAGTTTAAGGAAAGAATGGTTGTGGCTTGGCTTTGAAGATCGAATCGCAACGTTTACCTCTACACTCCCTTGATCATGAGTTGTCCGGCCCTACCTTGATCCCGGCATAAATCACGACTTGTCAACGCGGTTGCGGAGCATAAACCGTCAAATTCCGATATTCGCCGCAAAGCACGAAACGAGTCCTTTTGATCACTTACCGTTTGTATGTCCGCGCTTGGGGTATCAACACCAAACTCAAGGGTTAGCAAGTATACCGCAACAACAAAAACACAAAGTGGTTAGTGAGAGCAAATGATTTTTGTGTTGAGTTTGGTACGTATTTGTGATGGTATATCGTATATGAAAACAAAAGATTGTCAAGCAATTGATCACAAGATACGATATCTAAACTTAGCAAACTTAACACTAAATGGATTTTTAGTTAAACATTGAAAATGGGAAAAGAGAATGAATACGGTATATGATGAGGTTACAAGTAACCATGTGTCAAAATACCGTATCATATCAATACATAAACAATATTTAGGTTAGAATCATAAGTTAAGCACATGAAACATAAACAAGAGGTGGAGGAGGCAAAGCCTTTCATCTCACTTCCTCACCCACACCACAACCAAATAAAGAGATTAGTTAAGCATGAATAAGAAAAGCAAATAAGAAAAAGAAAGCAAGTATAAAGAAACAACAATTATATTAAGCACTTGAGAAAGAGATACAAGTTTTAAGATAACTTATTCATCCTCCTTAATGAAGCTCTCCAAAAAAAGCTTCAAGAGGGAAGAAGAAGAAGAAACCAATTGAAGCTCACTCACCCTCAAGCTAAACCAAAAAGAAAGAAACTAACAAATATACATGAATGTGTAAAATATATGAGAGAGAGCCTTCCCCTTGCCACTGGTATGCTTTTATAGGCACCAAAGAAAAATAAACAAACAATAAAAATGAGGTGACATGGCAGCAAGGGAGGCTCTGTGGAAAACTGGGGCCAAATGGGCAAGGGGGGCCGGCCACACCGATTTTGGGGGGCATGTGCTCGGCCAAATTCCGAGCACATGGCCTTGATCTTGTTGTGTAGACATGTGTGCATCCTAATATCTAGTTTTGTTTGTTTTATCCTGGTTTGCATGCAGAGAATTGGAGGGAACAAGATGCCATATATCAAATCAAAACTTTATGCATTTATTAGCCATGTCCCCCCATTTGCCCACTTCATCATGTCTTGTGCCATGGGCAGCCCCACCTAGTTCCAAACTATGTGCACACTTGTAAGGGTTGGACCATTCTTGGCAAAAAGTGTGTACACATGCATTATTTCCAAAAGAGCTCTTGGGATATTGGTCGGTTTTCTGTTCTGTTTATAATGCCGGCTCCCAAATATTATATCCGTGATTTTGAGTATGTTTTCCAGTATTTTTCACGGATACCTGTAAACTGTAATTACTGAGCAGACACTGGTTAATAATACCGATATGTAGCAAAATAGATAATGAATGAAAGGTATTAAAATGCAGTTTTCTGTGATGAACATTCATGAATATTGCTGGTGCGTTGGTCACTCCAAATGGCATTGCAAGAAATTCGTAATGTCCATAACGTGTTCTGAATGCCGTTTTGTGGATATCAGATTCCTTGACCTTCACCTGATGATAACCCGAACAAAGATCTAATTTGTGGAAAACACAAGATCCACTTAGCTGATCGAATAAATCGTCAATGCGCGGAAATGGATACTTATTCTTTATTGTTCCTTCGTTCAAGACTCTATAATCGATGTACATTCTGTATGAACCTTCCTTCTTCTTCACAAGCAATCTGGTGATCCCCAACTTGAAGTGCTGGGACGAATCCATCCTTTCACCAATAATTCGTCCAACTGAGTTCGGACTTCTTTCAAACCTTCCGGACTTAATCGATAAGGTGCTTTGATCACCGGTTGTGCTCCTGGTACTAAATCAATGCTGAATTCAAGAGCTCGATCGGGAGGTGATTGGTAGAGTTTTTGCGTGCTAAGTTTAGTTAATTACCGCAATCAAAATGGTTTCGCTTGTAGCTAGCCGGTTGAGTACGGGTCATCCGCAGGGAGATGGGAATCTTTTTTTATGTGTTTTAACGAGTTAAGTCCAAAAGTCCAGATTTGTTTGTGATTAACTAAGTGTTAAAATGATATGTAAAGAGAGCTTGTTAGGGTTAGGATTAGGTTAGTTTGAGTTAGGAGTCGCTCACTTCTTTCGTTGCCACTCTTAATATCGGTGTTACGGTAATCGGCAACAACGGGAATTAGCACGACTAGGAAGGAACTTGCGAGTATAAGCTAGGCTTTCCAACGCATAAGTTCTTCCTTTTGGTGCTTGTCCGTCCGTTCTTGGCTCTTAGCCTTAACCTCCTGTTAATCCAACCACAACCGGTCTCACCACGGAATCACCGCTATCATGTAGGATAGGGTGCCGTAGGGAGCGGATTGTGGTTCAATTAACGGGAGTTCGATTTAAGATGTTGGGCAAGGAAAGAGTGAGAGAGATTTCCTTCTCTTAAACTTCCCTTATCCTACCCTAACAAGTATGGAAACTACTCACCCATTACAAGAAGAACGAAAAATAAAACAAAGGAGGAAGATAGAAAGAAGGAGATTAGAAGATAACAACTAGCTATTTGCGACCTCACCTTGGCAAGGATCAAACGTAAGCATCATGGTTGTTTAAGGATAAAGGAAAAGAGAATAAGAAAGAAACAACAATAAATAACAACAACTAAATTATCAATTGAAGATTACAAGCAATTAATATAATAAGAGCAAGACAAGTATAATAACAAAAAGAACTTCTTTATTCATCATTTTTCACTCACAAAAGCTCACTACAAGTTTTTAATGGAGAAGAGATAAGAAGAGGAAGAAGAACAACAAGTATTCTAAAACCTAAAATACAAGATTAAGCACCCTTGGCTTTGGCAAGTTCTGGATTTATAGGCAGGAAACTGGAAACCTAGGACAAAATTCTGCCTCTTCATGAAAAGTCCAAAGTACCCCTGAAAGATGACACGCTGCCGACACCGTACGGCCGCGGTTCCGCGGCCTAAGCCTGCTAATGCCGCGGAACCGCGACACTTTAGAGGACTTGGTCTTCATGTTTGGTGGCTTTTCCTGTTTTGCTGTGCCCATTAGTCTGGTATATGATTTTTCTCAGAATTTCTTCACAATTTTTCCAGAATTTCTGTTGATCAAAAAGGTGATTGGATATGGATCTTTTTGTCATGATTTTCATGAGCTCCGCGTAGATTTCTTGGATCTTGTGTTGCCATTGAGCTTTGTGTATGAAAATGACATTGATTTGCCATTTTGTCTCTTAAACTGGTGTGTGGCAACATACGGATAGAGAGCGGAGACCCGTGTTTTATCTGTGGTTGGCAGGAACCCGGATTTTGTCGTTCTTTTCCATGAATTTCACCGTTTAGAGCCGAGAACCTGTATCCTGCAATTGACTAGCAAACACGGCTCAAGAGTACCTACCGATAAGCAATATGATAAAAATTGGGCGGTATAAAAATGCAAAAATCTGATATGAACAAATACCCCCAAACTTATCATTTTCTCGTCCCGAGCAAAGCCAATTTATTCATAAAAAAATTTCCTAACCTCACTTTCGCAGGAAACGCGATTGCACTGAGCATGTGCAACAAGCCGTTAAACCTCTAGGTGTCCCTAGTAGGAGGAGTGTTGTCTCCTGAGGGTTTTTAGCGGATACTACCCACAAAATCCGGTCAAGATAGTTTTGCAAAATATCTATGATTCAAACCCTAAAATTTTATTTCAGAAAATAACAATTCTATTATCCTAAGTCTAGACTATCGAACCTTTATTTTTCACATCTCGCTTCTTATTTAACTTAAGATTCTATATGTCTTTACGTGTAGTGCAAATAGTGTCGTTAGGTTCCAGAAGGGTCGAATAAAGTCATCATGTCACACAATAAAGCCCGGATAAGAATTTTGAAAGGATCACATAAGTTTTATAAAGAGTTAAGAATTTTTCAAGTTTCGTTTTCCAGTAAGGTTTCAACTTCAGAATTTCTATCTTCCTTAACAGGAAACTAGGTCTTATTTTTCACTCCATCTTTTTTTTGTTTTCATTTCATACACACCTCTGTGAACGTGCAATAGTCTTTATCATAGAATAAAACCTTCATATCTCCGCTAATTTTTTTTTTTATAAAAGCCTGTCTTTTATCAAGATTATTCTCACACAAAGAACCGTTAGGAATTTTAACTCGGAGAGAACACTTGCTTGACTTTGTTTTAATCTGGACTTTCTAGGCTTCTTAACGAGCTTTAGGCCAATGCACCCAAACCAGTTGGCTTTAGGGCATTAGGTGTAGAAACACCCCAGCGGACTTAATTACTCAAGTTACCTAGGTCCAAAAACAAAAGACAATTTGGCATGAAAATCATGATGATTCAATACGAACGGAGATATAACCGGCAGTTCAATTATTTTTTGGATAAAAGACGTGTTTAGTGGGTTCGGTGTGTAATCATTCCAATCAAGTTTCAGATGGGTTATTTTTCAGACTTAGTTCCAATTAAGGCATCAATAACATTCCTTCATATTCACTTCACTTCATAAACTATTCTTGATATTACTTATTTCAGAACAAACATATTTGATCCTCAGAAAATCATTTATCTATTTTAAAAGTTTTTAGACATAAAAGACTTGTCATCTAATTTCCAAAACTCACGACACGTGTAGTGTGATGTAAAGACGTATATCAGCTATAGTTAACTTCAAAGGAGAGTTATCTTTCAGGTTTTCAAAATCTAAACATAAGATTTAGTTATTCTTATTTTATCAAACAAAATCGTCGAAATGTTGAATCAGAGTCCTCCCACTAGCTAACTTGACAGAAAAGTTTTTATGTTTTTAGAAAATTTTCAGATTTTTATGGATTTTATGGATTTTAATATGCAGATGCAAAATATACATATGAATGCGAAGGTTAGAAATGCGTACCGAGCGTACCCCCAAACTTAAACTGGACAGTGTCCTCACTGTCTTTGCATGAAGAGATAATTTGAAGGGTCAAAATTGTCGGTTAGATATACACAAATTATTTATTTATTTATTTATTTATTTTTTATGTTTTTAAAGAGTAAAAATGGAAAAGAATATCCACAAATATATACAAAATGGTATGTACATACCCCCAAACTTATTTGGAACAGTGTCCACTGTTCTTGGCTGGATAACCGAAGTTTGGTGGTAGGCAGAGGAAGATTATGCAGGGTAAACCGGCTCCTGTAAGACCAGGAGCTCCTCTGTTGGTTCGGCGCTAAGGTACGATTTTAGTCGGTGTCCGTTCACTTTGAAAAATGAACCGTCCTTTGGATTCTCCAAATCCACAACGCCCTGCGGATACACATTCCGCACAAAATACGGCCCTTTCCAGCGAGATCTGAGCTTTCCTGGATGGAAGTGTAGCCGGGTGTCGTAAAGCAGTACCTGCTGACCAGGTATGAAGGTTTTGCGCAAAAGGTGTTTATCGTGAAACACCTTTGTTCGGTTTTTAACGACAACCGCGTTATCGTAAGCCTCATCCCTAAGCTCGCTTAATTCGTTCAACTGCAGCTTCCGATGGCTGCCCGCATCTTCGAGAGACAGATTCGGCTCCTTTATCGCCCAAAATGCGCGATGCTCTATTTCGACAGGGAGGTGGCAAGCCTTTCCGTACACAAGCCGATAGGGAGACATGCCAAGGTCGGTCTTATAAGCGGTTCGAAATGCCCAAAGAGCATCAGTGAGTTTCAACGACCAATCCTTACGGTTCTTGAAAACCGTCTTCTCCAGTATCTGCTTGATTTGCCGATTTGAAACTTCGGCCTGCCCATAAGTTTGGGGGTGGTAGGGCGTAGATAGCTTATGATTAATGGAATATTTCCGCATCAAGGCCTCAAAAGTCTTATTGCAGAAATGAGTTCCATTGTCGCTAATGATCGCTCGGGGGTGCCCAAAACGGGAGAAAATGTTTTCTTTAAGAAACCTAACGACAACCTTGTTGTCGTTAGTCCTGCTGGGCACAGCCTCGACCCACTTAGAGACGTAATCAACAGCGAGAAGGATGTACAAGTTCCTAAAAGAGCTGGGAAACGGCCCCATGAAATCGATCCCCCAAACGTCGAAAATCTCCACAACCAAGATTGGTTGGAGCGGCATCTCGTTCCTCCGGGATCTCCGGCCCAAGTGTTGGCACCGGGAGCAAGTCTTGCAATAGTCATGAGCGTCTTTGAAGAGTTGTGGCCAGTAGAAACCACATTGCAAGATCTTCTCAGCTGTCTTTCTGGGGCCAAAATGCCCGCCACATGCTTAATCGTGGCAAAATGACAGCACACTCTTGAATTCCTCGTCAGGGACACACCGACGAATAATCTGGTCGGGACAGTATTTGAACAGATAGGGTTCGTCCCAGTAAAAGTGTTTTACTTGGGATAAGAATCGAAGTCTGTCCTGACGTGACCATTCAGTCGGTAGTACTCCTGTGGCCAAATAGTTCACAATATCTGCGAACCAGGGTTCGCAAAATACTGTCAAGAGCTGTTCATCCAGGAAAATGTCGTTGATCGGAATATGAAGCGAAGGCGAAGAAGGAAGTCGTGAGAGATGGTCGGCAACTACATTTTCACATCCTCGTTTGTCCTTAATGACAAGGTCAAACTCTTGAAGCAAGAGGATCCAACGTATTAGCCGAGATTTTGCATCTTTCTTCACAAAATGATGGCGCAGAGCAGAATGGTCTGTGTAGACAATGACTGGAGAGCCGATGAGGTAGGGCCTGAACTTTTCTAAAGCAAATACAACAGCTAAGAAATCCTTCTCAGTTGTTGTATAATTAAGTTGGGCGTCGTTCAGGGTTCGGCTAGCATAATAGATTACGTGCGATATCTTGTTGATGTGTTGTCCAAGGACAGCACCAATGGCAAAGTCGGATGCATCGCACATAATCTCAAATGGGTGCGTCCAGTCAGGTGAAGAAAGAACGGGAGCAGAAGTGAGTGAGCTTTTTAATGACTCGAACGCAGTCACACAGCTCGAGTTGAAGTCGAATGGCGTGTCCTTGGCCAGCAAAAGAGTCAAGGGCCTAGCAATCTTGCTAAAGTCCTTGATGAACCGTCTATAGAAACCGGCATGGCCAAGGAAGGCTCGGATGTCTCTGACGCATCTGGGAGGAGGGAGATTGGAAATGACCTCAATCTTCGCTTTGTCAACCTCTATGCTATTTTGCGAAATGATATGTCCTAAAACAATACCTTCGCGCACCATGAAGTGGCACTTCTCCCAATTCAAAGTGAGGTTCTTCTCCTTACATCGGGTAAGGACTGCGTCAAGATGAAGCAAACACTCGTTGAAGGAATCGCCGAAGATGGAGAAATCATCCATGAAGATCTCCAGAAATTTTTCCACCATGTCTGAAAAGATTCCCATCATACACCGCTGGAAGGTAGCGGGCGCATTGCATAACCCAAAGGGCATTCGACGATATGCAAACGTGCCGAAAGGACAAGTGAATGTGGTCTTGTCCTGGTCTTTTTCGGCGATGGGAATCTGATTATAGCCGGAGTAGCCATCAAGAAAGCAGTAGTACTCGTGTCCGGCCAATCGTTCAAGCATTTGGTCAATGAAAGGTAGCGGAAAGTGGTCCTTCTGCGTTGCGGCGTTGAGTTTTCTGTAATCGATGCATACTCGCCACCCAGTTTGGGTGAGAGTAGGGATTAACTCGTTCGTCTCGTTAGTGATGACCGTTATACCTGATTTCTTGGGGACAACGTGGATGGGGCTAACCCACTGGCTATCAGAGATAGGGTAAATGATACCACTATCCAGACATTTTACGATCTCCTTCTTCACAGCCTCCTTCATGACTGGGTTGAGTCGCCTTTGTGGATCTCTGGCTGGTTTGGCATCATCCATCAGATGAATGTGATGTTCAACGATCAGGGGACTAATCCCCTTGATGTCCGTCATGGACCAGCCAAAAGCTTTCCTATTACTGTGCAAGACCGCAAGAAGGGCTTTCTCTTGCTCTGGAGCTAGAGAAGCCGAGATGATGACAGGGAGGGTCTCGTTCTCACCTAAGTAAGTGTACTTAAGGTGAGACGGCAAAGGCTTGAGTTCGAGCGTTGGAGGTGAAACGATTGAAGGCAAGACTGGTGAAAAGGTCTCGAACTCAAAAGATTCTAGCAAAGGTTCAAAACGAGTGTAAGCGACCGAGTTGGATGGTTCAGGTAACTCATCCGGAAATTCGAAGGATTCAAACTCTGGTTGTGAGCGGCTAAGATCGTTCGAGAACGTGAAACACTTGTAGTCGTTGTCGGGCGCAGAAACAGCAGCAGGTTCGAAGAGGAACGCACTAGTGGCGTTAAGGTTATCGTGATCGAACAAAAACTCCTCGAATTCTCACTCTTCAAGGGTGATCTCCTGGATTGAGCAAACGTCCAGTATATGAGCATTAGGTTCGGAGGGCTGATTCCCCAACCTAAAAATGTTGAGTTCAATTGTCATGTTACCAAAAGAGAGGTTCATCGAACCATTGCGACAATTGATCACAGCATTTGAGGTTGCAAAGAATGGGCGACCGAGTATCACCGGAATTTGATTCCGGGGGTTAGCTACAGGCTGTGTGTCTAATACAATGAAGTCAATGGGGAATATGAAGTCCCCGACTTTGATTAACACATCCTCTAGCTCACCCCTAGGATGGGTGATCGATCGGTCGGCCATTTTGAGAGTACAGTGTGTGGGTTTCAGCTCTCCTACGCCTAATTGCTCGTATACTGAGTAAGGAAGCAGGTTAACACTGGCACCAAGATCTAATAGTGCGCGGTTGATGTTCTTATCCCCATTGGTAATAGAAATCGTAGGACAGCCAGTGTCCTTCCGTTTTTGTGGTAAAGATTGGGTAAGAGCATCACTCACAGCACTAGCCAAGAAAACTTTCTTGGGTACCTGAGACATCCTCTTTTTTGTGCACAAGTCCTTTAAGATTTTCGCGTAGGACGGGACTTGTTGGACAACATCTAAAAGAGGAATGTTAATGTTAACCTGCTTAAATAACTCCAGAATCTTCTCCATTTGTGGATTTTGTTTATTGGACCTCAACCGGTTTGGAAATGGAACATTTTTAAAAGTGGTTGAGTCCAATGCTTGTGGAGGAGATTGTGGAGTTGGAACGGATCCCAGAGCTGGTGTTTTTGTGTAGTGAGAAGTGGGTCCGTTCAGAGCAGAAGAAGAAGAAGAAGAGCCTTTTGAAGAATGAAGAATAGGCTCAGAAGACGAGGAAGGAAAAGAAGAAGAAGAAGAAGCGGCCGGGGTGTCATTATCCTTTATTGTTGTGCCGATGTTGTTGTGCAGTATCTTTCCTGATCTCAACGTAGTCACGACACTCACATTATGGATCTGTTGTTCAAGAGCAACATGTACATTATGTGGGTGACCGGGATTTGGGAGTGGTTGAGATGGAAGCTTTCCCTTTTCTTGCTCGCTTAACGCCGCATTCAGCTGTGCAATCTGGGCTTCGATGGTCTTGATGCTTTGCCCGTGTGCAGCAGTGTGTTGCACCAAAGACTGAATAGACGACTGGATATTGGCGGTGGATTGTGTCGATTGTTTAACGAACGCCTCCAGACTTCGTTCTAGCGAGGAAACCTTATCGTTGTTTGACGGAACAAAGTTGTTTGGTGGAAAAGAATTGTTGGGTGCAAAGTTGTTCGTCTGATTTTGAAAAGGTTGGGGTTGGAAGGGCTGCTGAAACTGTTGTTGAGTTTGTTGTTGCGCTTGTTGTTGCGGAGGAGGAGGCCTCTGGAAATTGTTGTCTTGGAATTGATTCTGATTTTTGATTTCAGGCGAAATTGGGGTGGTTCCTCCAACCGGGATTGTAGGTGGAAGAGTATGGATCATTCCTTGGTCTTTGCTGAAATGCAGCATTAACCTGATCCTGTCCTTGAGATGGTGGATTGTAAGGACACTCTTCGGTTAAGTAAGAAGGATCGGAACAACAAGCGCAAATGGTACGAAGAGGAAGAACATGGGCAAGAGCAGGAGAAGAAAATTTGCTCTCTATCGCTTCAAGTTTTCTCGTTATTGCAGCCATTTCAGCTTTCATCGCAATAGAGACATCAAGTTGGTGAATTCCTACCCTAGACTGACCGGTAGAAGTGGAGGTAGAAGAAGAAGTCGGTCTGGTGCTCTCCCATTGCAGCGTTTGTTCCGCAAGGTCGTCGAAGAATTGCCACGCTTCCTCGTCAGATTTCGATAGGAAGTGGCCCTGACAAATGGTTTCCAACAACTGCTTGGTTGCTGGGTTTAGGCCCTCGTATAAGGTTTGGCAAAGTTGCCATCTCTCGATACCATGGTGAGGACACTGAACAAGAAGGTCTTTATACCGGTCAAAGCACTTCCAGAAGGGTTCAGAAGGAAGCTGAGAGAATTGGTTGATTTCGTTACGGATCCTTGCGGTTTTATGATTCGGATAAAATTTCTTGAGAAACGCTTTTACAAACTCGTCCCAACTGGTTAAGGAGTGGGAAGCGGTGCTATACAGCCATTTTTCAGCAAGACCGCATAAAGTGAACGGAATGACCCATAGCCGTATAGCATCGTCCGACAGCTGGGTGGTTTTCATCATGGCACAAACATTTTAGAACTTGTTGATGAAGATATAGGCATCTTCAGATTCAAGTCCATGAAATCGCGGAAGCATGTTAATGAAGTGAGGCTTAATTTCAAAGTTATCCCCATTGGCCGGTGGAAGAGAAAGACAGGTGGGAAGTGCAGAACGGGTGGGATAGAAACGATCCTGAAGCGCGATTCGCTGCGGTGCTACAACAGGCGGTGGTGGTGGGGTAGTTACCTCCGTAGGAGGTGGAGTCAATGAGATGTTTGCGTTAAATCCTGATATCGTGGAAGAAGAGGTTGGTGAAGGTGAAGGTGAAGATGTATGAATAGAATTCCGGTCAACGTCGGAGTTGGCCGGCAAAGGTAAGGGTGAAAGAGGCGTGGACGGAGTTTCGACGTCCGAGTCGATCGCGTAGTCGGTAGCGACTAACGTAACGTGGACTAGGCGGGCGCTAGTGTCCCGAGTCCAAGCGGACATACACTAAACGAGTTTAGTATATTCAAAGTGGAGAAGGTGAGGGTAAGAAAACGTCAATGGAGAAATACGATAGGTGGTGGGTGAAAAAATGGATTCTGGCGACAAAGGGCAAGTTTTTATAAAAGTTTTTGGTTTTCTGTTTTTTTTTAGAAAGAGATTTACAGAAATATGTACGTACTTACGGCTTCAAGCAATCACAAACAAGATATGCACAATCACACCTAGATCTAGGGTCACCTAGGTCAGCTAGACAGCTCCTAACTGTTCCAAAGGGCTAGAAATAGGACCTCAAACCGCCTCTTCTCCAACAATTGCGGCCAGGTAAGTGCCAGGTAAGTGGGAGGCTCCCCACTACGTAAGTAGTGGTCCTAATTAAGTAACCACTTGCCTTAGACACACTTGCCTAGACACCGCAAAAGTCAGGATAGGATAAACGGCCGATGCCTATAACTAGTCCTCTGTCCTATTGAGCGCGAAGTCGTTAGGGCTGAGTCTAGTATTTTTTAATTAACAATGGTCAATGCATATGCTTTTTGTGATTTCTGGGGTCCTGGGAAGGGTGATGAAATCCCCACCCAATCTGGATTGGTTTCAAGCCCCTTAAGTCCGTATTAATAAATGCAAAGCAGTAACAAATCAACTACAAACAATTTTTATTTTAGCGCGGCGCAAAGAATCCTGCACAAAAACAGTTTATTGGAAGGGGAAGAGAGTTTGCGCAAAGAATGCTACAGAAAACACAATTCAGTGGAGTTCAGAGGAGTGGGGAAGAGGAGAGAGAGACTCACAGAAAAATTGGCACCCTGAAGGAACCAAGTGGCCGCGGTTCCGCGGCCTAAGCCAGCTTATGCCGCGGTTCCGCGGCCTAAGCCAGCTTATGCCGCGGTTCCGCGGCAGTTAGGTGGAGTTGGGCTTCTGAAATTTTTGGGTGTGCTGCAGTGGCTATCCTCTTCTTGTCTGGAGCTCCTGAATCTTGATTCGGTCACTGAATATGCTCCAGAATATTACAGTAGACCGTTTGCTTCGTCTTGATCCGTCGCGGTGTGGCCGCGAGATGTGGGTCTAACTTCCCACGTCTTTAGCACTGAACTCGAACTTCGTATTATCCTGCACACTTGCACAAAAACTAATAAAAAATAACAAGATGATTTTTTTTACAATGTATATTTTTTTGTTTTGTTTTTCGTTTATATTTATATTCACAAATTAACCCGAAATTAACCCGAAATTACACTCAGAATTTCTTCACGATTTTTCCAGAATTTCTGTTGATCAAAAAGGTGATTGGATATGGATCTTTTTGTCATGATTTTCTTGAGCTCCGCGTAGATTTCTTGGATCTTGTGTTGCCATTGAGCCTTGTGTATGAAAATGACATTGATTTGTCATTTTGTCTCTTAAACTGGTGTGTGGCAACATACAGATAGAGAGCGGAGACCCGTGTTTTATCTGTGGTTGGCAGGAACCCGGATTTTGTCATGCTTTTCCATGAATTTCACCGTTTAGAGCCGAGAACCTGTATCCTGCAATTGATTAGCAAACACGGCTTAAGAGTACCTACCGATAAGCAATATGATAAAAATTAGGCGCTATAAAAATGCAAAAATCTGATATGAACAGGAGGCAAACCTGATATATCGTCAGGAAACACACCGTCGAACTCTCGAACCACTTTTGGCTTTGAACTTTCCTCCGCTTGAATTGCTGCAATCATTGCGTTCTTTGGTTTCTCCTTGTAAGTACTTGGCTCCAGGGTACGGTCTCCACTTTTGAAATAGAAGACCGGATGCTCTGGAATCTCGAATATTACCCTCCTTTGACGACAGTCAATGGTAGCATAATGCTCCCAGCCAATCCATACCTAGAACCACATCGCAGTTCGGTATGTCTAGCACCTTGAAGTCAGCATAGGATTCTCTGCTGCAGATGACTACTGGACACAAGCTGTATCCCATCGTTTCCTTTAGAACACCGTTCCCTGAACCGACATTCCAACTGTATACAAGCGGTGTGACTGGAATCGTATGAGTTCGGACGAACCGTTGTGACATAAAGCAATGAGATGCTCCAGTATCAAAGAGTGCTAGTGCAGGAAGTGAGGCTACTAAGATTGTACCTAAGGTATGTGGGATGTGTTTTAGCTATAGGAAAAATATGTTGATGGGTGTTAAGACTGAAAAAGTTTGAAAAGAAAGGGTTACCAGTGATAACTTGGCCAGTGGCCTCAGCTTCTTCTACGGTCATCGTGAAAGCCTGTCGCCATGGTACATTCCTCCTGACCGGAGGAGCATTCCTCGGAACGTTCTATTGAGCTTGATGGAACTGACGAGGAGGAGGTGCATTCGGTGGTCCTCTAGGTGGTGGAGCAGGGAGAGCGAGTCTTGGAGCGGGTGCCTGAAGGGCTGGTCTCTACTGGTAAGTAATTGCTGGCTTGGGTGCAGCAATTGGGTTGTGTCTTCGGGGACAAGTCCCAATATCATGATTAGCTGAGCCGCAGACTAAGCAAAGACGGTTGGCTTACCGGCAGTATTTCATCAGATGTTCATCTCTCCTGCAGTAGGTACAAAAGGCCGGGCCGGGCCGGTTTATTGGTACTCCCGGTCTCCTAGGCACAAATGGTGGCCTTGATGAGGCTCCTCCTGCCATTTGGGTGGAAGGGCGCTTAACTCCAGCAGATTGAGATCTGCCCCTCATCTTTACCACTGCCTCATAACGGCGGGCAGCTTTCAGAGCCGATTCATGAGTCGGAAAATTTCCTGTGGCTAATGCAGCCTGGATCTCCGGATCTAACCCTTGTTGAAATCGACTGTCTCTGATCTCATCCGTCGGTATCAGGTGTGCCGCAAATCTGCTAAAGTATTGTGTTAGCTGTGTAGTTTGTGATATATTGAAAAATTGAATTATTGAGACATATCTCACTGACTGAGTATGGTGAACTCAGCGTCATATTCATTTACTGACTTGGTCCACATTGAACCTTGTTGCAGATGGATGAACCGCTGTTCCATGTCGAACCTGGCAGTCTCAGGAAAGTACTTTGCGTCGAACATGTCAAGAAAGTCTTCCATTTGATGGGTTGATCAAGATGGCTTTCTTCCGCCTTCCACCAAACCCGTGCATTGTCCGTGAGCTGCAACTTTGCAACACGAACCCAAGCTATCTTTGGCACTTGTGCCGCTGCCAGATCATCTTCAATGCTCTGAGCCCATTCCTCAGCTTCTAAAGGGCTCTCTTTTCCTGAGAATTTTTTGGGGTGCAAAGCTCTGAATTACTTCACCCTAGGTGCTTCTGCCTCTGGTCGGTTCATTAAGACAGCAGTAGATCGCCGCCGAAAACGGAGACGGAATCGCGCAGGTTCATCTTGCCTGAATTTGGGGGCAAATGCTATTTGGTTTTATCCGTCCACCTCTCCGAAAATACCAAGTTGATTTATGGCACCGTATATCGGAGGTTTAGATGGATGCGGCCGTTGTAGCAGACTTCGTCAGATTCCCCCTCGTTTGAGGGGTTTTTGATTGTGGGGACGCTCTTTCCTACAGGCGCAAGACCCTGCAGTTAATTACGCTACCGCATCGTGGTAACAACTTTCTCCTTCTCTAGATGGTCACTTCGTATCGTGTGTGTTTGTTTTATTTTTGGTTGCCCGTGGATTGTATACGGAGACTAATTTATGTTGTCACCCATAGGGCGTGGATTAGTCCAAATCCGTATTTTCTTAGATTTGGATTTGGTTTAAAGATCGTTAGTCTTGTTTCAGACTAAGATCAACTCAAACGTTCGCTGAGGATACGTTAGTCTAATTTTAGACTAAGATCTACTCAACAAGATCATTTAGATCCAACAAAAGAGCGTTTGGGCTCTATTGTTTTATCTTAGGGACGTTGTGGTCTATAAGTTTAAGGACATCATAGTCCATGGAATTTAGAGACATCATAGTCTGTAAAGTTTAAAGACATCGTAGTCTGGTGTAAAGACATCGTAGTCTGTAAGGTTTAACGACATCATAGTCTGGTTTTAGTTTAACCGTTTGGAGATGCACCAAAAGTTATTGGTTATTGGAACCCTCCGCCACTATGAAGATGTTGAAGAATTACGACATATATCAGAGGTACGAAGAGATGTACCCTTGAACCAATATTGGTTGGGAGATCTGTAGTCAAGTTTGGGACTAAGATCTGTTAAAAATATTTATGTGCATATGGGCTCAATTAATCTAAATTAGGGGTCTGTGGCCAACTTGGGCTCGGCCCACTCAGTTAAAATGTTGAACATTTAACAATGCTGAGCATTGGTTTAGGTTCTGACAACCCTTTTTTGTCTTTTATTGAGTGCTAAGCACTCATTATGACTCTGGGGCTTTATTTAAAGAACACTTTGTGTTCCCTCAGCGCACACGTGAGGAGCACGTGGTGCGCTTGGCGTTGAGCGTTAGTCAAAGAGCGCAGAGTGCTTCTGTTAAGTAGCGCACACGTGAGGAGCACTTGGCGCTGTGCGCCAGTCAATGAGCGCAGAGCTCTTCTGTTAAGTAGCGCACACGTGAGGAGCACGTGGCGTGCTTGGCGCTGAGCGCCAGTCAATGAGCGCAGATCGCTTCTGATAATTAGCGCACACATGAGGAGCACGTGGCGCGCTGGCGTTGAGCGTCAGTCAATGAGCGCAGAGCGCTTCGGTTAAGTAGCGCACACGTGAGGAGCACGTGGCGCGCTTGGCGCTGAGCGCCAGTCAATGAGCGCAGAGCGCTTCTGTTAAGTAGCGCATATGTGAGGAGCACGTGGCGCGCTTTGCGCTGAGCGCCAGTCAATGAGCGCAGAGCGCTTCTGATAAGTAGTGCACACATGAGGAGCACGTGGCGCGCTTGGCGCTGAGCGCCAGTCTTGGAGCGCTGAGGCGCTTCTTTTTAATTTGGAGCGCTAAGGCTCTTTTTAGGCAACTTTGATATGTTCTGCGCTCTGAGAATTATACTCTCATTCATAGGAGACTTTGTCTCATAGATCTAAGAACAAAGTTCTTATTTTTATAGGAGATATTACAATCTCTTATTTTTTTGTGAAAGGCTTTGCCTTTATGGATCTGTGATCTGAAGAGAATTGAATTCTTCTTCCCCCCTTTTTTATGATGAGATGCTATGATCTCTTTTGTGAAAGACGTCTGTCTTATAGATCTATGATCTAGAAAAAGAACTAAGTTCTTCTTCCTTGATGGGATATTTTTTTATCTCTCTATTTTTACCTTGAAGAAAAGTTCTTCTTCTCAGAGCTTGCTCTTTTCTTTGAAATTTCTCAAAGCTTATGGGAGGGTTCCTCTCTTTAAGACTTGAAGTCTTGGGGCATTTTTATAGGGTAGGCTAATTTGTTGAATCAGTTAAAGAGATCTTTCTCCGATTAATTTGGGGATGTTTCCCCACCATTGGATCTTTGATCCTAAGGCTTCTGTTTTACAGAAAGCAATCTTCTTGTTTTTAGCAAGAATGAGAAAATCTTTTCCCATACAGAACTTATTTTGTATCTTGGTGATTTTTTAATCACCATTGAATCTTTGATCCAACGGCAGGGAACATTTAGTTCCAGCACTAGCGCTCTCGTGCTTTGCACGTGAGCACTGCAACAGAGTCTTTGACTCTTAGCGCTGGCGCTGTTAGCGCTAGCGCTAGCGCTAGCGCTCTCGTGCTTTGCATGTGAGCGCTTCAACAGAGTCTTTGACTCTCAGCGCTGGTGCACTTGGCACTAGCGCACTCGTGCTTTGCACGTGAGCGTTGCTTCAGAGCGCTGGCGCTCTTGGCGCTAGCGCTTTTATGAAGCACTGCTTCATTTCAAATTTTAAAATTTGAACCGTGCTTTGCTCTAATTGGGGGAAACAAATGCCCCCAACCGTTGCGCTCATGTGGTTCACACGTGAGTGCAGCGGTGGCAACATCTCCACCATTAGATCAACTTAGAAGTTGAAACGGCTCTCAGTGCCTATAAATAGGGCCTTTGGCCCCTGAGATGACCCATGTTCATCTTCTTGTTTGTTTTTCTGAGAATTAATTCTCTTTTAGAGCACAACTCTTTGTTTTAAGATTTTCTCTTAGAGACAGAACCCTGTCGAAAATTTTAGGTAAAGATTAAATCTTTGACGGGATTACTTTGTAATCTAGGGTTTCACCCATTAACAGAGCCTTGCTCTTATTAAATCATATAGATTTTTTTAGGGTTTCTTAATAGAGCTTTGCTCTTTTCAAAACATATAGATTTGTTAACCTTTCATGAAGAACTCTTAAAGTTTGTTCATGGATCTTGAAGATCATGAAATTTTTAATTCAGTAAAAGCTTTGCTTTTAGGATTTTGATGGATAATTCTATCGTCTTCACAGAGCAATGGTTCTTCAGAATTTTTTCTTTGGGGAATTTTTATTCCCTTCATGATTAATTATGACAGATGTTATATCTGTTGCAGAGCACCGCTCTCAAGGGAGATTTACTCCTTGGCCCAAGGGGCGCTCATTAAATGAGAATCCTTTTAGGATTTCTTCATTTAATGACTGTCTCATCAAATGATGAGGCTGTTTTATTAATGATGAACTGTCATCAAGATTGTGTGGGTCCCCTTTGGTCCCTTTCCACTGCATTGCAGTGCGGTACGAATTTAAAGTACCAAGTACTGGGCTTTGGGCTGTAGCATTGACGGCTAACCCTCGTTCTTCCCGTGCAGGTACTATGTCTTACGACACTTCTTTCCCATTCATTCGTCTGGAGAGCGCTTTCGCCGACGCGCCCGTAGACCAAGAATTTTTGCACTGATAAGGGATCATGACCCAGAGCAGAAGTCACTTCATTTGTGGGGGTTGTGGTACAACCAGATTATCCAGGGTCGACGCAACTTCTCTTGTGTGACGCCTTCAGAACCAATCTCCGCTATTCACTATGCCGACTTACCCCAGGTTAACTATGCCGTAGAGGAGATCCACTGGACCTCAGAGGGTCGTCTTCAGGCCTCTATGGCCGCGATACCTATGCATCCGCCGATGGCTTTAGATATTCTGGGGCGGCGCATATGTTAGGGCGAGTCGCGCCCATGGGGACAGGTGTATATGATTGGCCTGACTCCTCGTCATTCGGCCGGATACTTGCAGTGGGCCCGGTACATCTTATCGGCGAAAAAGTCGGCGTTATTGAAGCTCGGGCTGTACCATGCTATCTATGCATCGCTTTTCCAGTATCCGGCACCTCCGATGTGGTGGATTAAGGCTTTCTTAGAGCAATGGAACATCCCGACACACACCTTTCTCTTATCGGATCGGGACGTTTCAATCTCCCTGGAGGAGTTTGCGGAGATCTCAGGCCTACCAGTCAGAGGGGAACACTACGAGGAAATACTTCCCCCTGACGAATACTTCTTTGCGACCCGATCAGTAGTGATGGGTCTGACTCCAGAAAATTCCATTCAGCACCGATTCCCAAGCTTAATCAAGGTGTTGAATATTTATGAGTGCTTGTTCTTGGAATCTGGGGGGCACGGCGTCAGCTTCACAGATTTTATTGCCCGCTTTCTCCGCCCCGAAGTCCTTTCAAAGGAAACCACGAAATTTGCCAAGCTCGTCGATCCCTTCAGCTTTGGTTTGGACAAACAGCCGGCAGCGGAAGCGGATCAGAGAAATTTCTTTCTCCCGGACACTCCGGTCGTCCTCTTCGCAGAGCTTGCAATTTCAGACGTCGACGAAGAGACGTTCTTTTTAAGGTTTCTCGGGCTATGGCTAAGTTGGTTCGTACTTCCCATGCACCCTCGTCATATGAGGCCGTCCGTTTTCTACCCGGCTCACCGGATGGTTGAAGGAACGCGGGTTGCCGTCGGGATTGCCGGGCTGGCTCATTTGTATCATAGCTTGAGCTTAACGGCGGACACTACTCAGCCGGGTTTAGAGCCCGTACATCTCCCGCTGCACTATTTTTCTTCGTGGATCGAGCTGCACGTGCTTGGAGCCTTTGGAATCCACAAACGTCCTTATTTCTATGATAGCTACAATTTCCCCCGGGTGACGTCTCTAATCGACGCCTCTGCTTCAGACCCATCGTCGCGAGAAGCTCGGGGAGTGATCCTCCACCCGTGCATGGTTGGGGACAGCATGACCTTCGTTGATAGGGTCATGACTATTGGCAAGGGGTCAACTAAGGCGGTGCAGCCGCTGCGTGACACCTTTAAGGACGGGGTTTCCATGTTGAAGGCTCGGGAAATCGTGCATCTGTACTCGATCAGGACGGGCTTTTTAGTATTCAGGCAGAATGAGTCGGTATTGTTTATGAAGTACAACCCGCACCGCTTTGCCCCGCAGTCGGGTTACAACCAGGGTGTTCCCCTCGAAGCTTTTCTGACTGAACCGGCTGCCACTGAGAGGGCATTCGCACTGCGCTGCACCACTTCATGCACCTGAATACCGGGTCCATCTTCCTTATCAGCGAGCCGAGCTATGTCCTGAACGCCTCGAATGCATATGTGGCGTGGTATCAGCATGCAACGGGTGCCGTGATTAGGGAAGAACGACGGCTGTTGCTTGATCGCAAGGGTGCAATCCCTGCCGGTAACCCGTCCGTCCCTTTAAAACGATGAATTGTCGTTCGTACTTCATTAAAAGAGACTAATACGGTTGCGGTTCCTTAAACCTTTACTTCAAAGCCATAGCCCAGCGTTCCTAAAACGGTAGCTATAGCATCTCCGGACTCTGGATTTGGCGCGGAGATTGGGACCCGTCGCCTAAAAATGCCCGTGAAGCGTAGGCTCCTATCATCGGCCGCTGGGGCTCGTTTGCAGAATAAGAAGAAGTCGATGTTTTCTCTCGACGTCGTACTCGGCTAGGAGCCCCATGCTCCATATAGCGAGGGTTTGAGTGAGTACGAGACCAATGAGGGCCTATTTATTGAGCTTGCAGATGATACCGATCTTTAAGCTGTCCTTGTGGCTTCCGAGCGACAGGCTCGCGCAGAGGCGGCGTTGCTATCACTTACGGAGACGGGTATTCTCTAGTCATGTCGTTTTAAGCTTTTTCCTTCTCTCTTATTATGCATTTATTAATACATCATTCTTTGTCAGGCATCTCCGCTGAAGAGGCTCTGGCGGCTTCACTTCGGACTTTTGAGGAGGAAGAGAGGCTTCGCGCTTCTTGTGGCTTGGGTATAACTTATTTTGTTTGATTACGCCCTTATGATTTATACCTGTGCTCTGACGCTTTATTTCACCTTGTTACAGGGACTGCTTCGGCTCCAGTTGTTCCTAGTGCAGCGCCGATCCCAAACGATGGTGCAGTAGTCTTGTCAGAGCCGGCCATCACGGCTATGGCTATCCCCAAGCCAGCATGATAGTCTTCGATGAAACAACCGATGATGGACGCCGTAGCGGCACCAGAGGCAGAACTAGGGTCAGATGACGGCGAAGGTATCCCCTTGTCCGAAGTCTTGAGGAGGTCGATCCTCATTGCTCAAACTGAAAAGAAGCACAGGAAGCGCGCAGCGAGGGAGCGTGATGCTACCTTGTCTGCGGGTGCAGGTTCGAGCACTGCTTACCCTGTCACTATTTCTCCAGAGGCTGCTCCGGCTGCCCTGTCTACTGCTCATAGACAGGTTGTACGCACGGCCCGGGCGGCAACTGAAAAGCCGTCCCAAGGTAACGCAACACTGGATCTTTTTATTAGAGTTTGATCTTCAGATTCTTATATATCATACCTTGCAGGGCCAAGTCCAGGTGAGGAGGTGGCAGGTGAGATGACGGCAACCATTGAGCCCGAAGCGGCTACTCTTTCTCAGGATTCTGGGACTGCCCCAATTGCTGCTCTTTCTCCTTGCGGTTCTAGACTGTCGGTTGGCATTGTGAGCGTCACGACGGCCCTCGTAGAATCAGGGGATGAAGCCATGGGCGGAGAAACCATTCCAATAGAGGAAAGCGAAGTAGTCGCTGCGCCTGGTGATGCTCTTGTTGTGGTTTCGATTGACGACTCATCAGGTATATCTTAGGTTACTGTTTTCCTTTCTATTTTGCAGTCTCTTTCAATCCCTTCTGATGGCATTTTTTTTTGTTTCTAATGCTGGCGTGGTGAGCACTGAGGTCGTGCCACCCGAAGAAGCGTCACCATTTGCTGCTCTGACGGTCGCCGACCTTTCGCCTTCTCTTGTGTCCTCTCAAATGCTGGAAAGTATGGGTTTGTGATTCATCGGGCTTCATTGTGGGTATCACTCTCTTTGTACTGACAGTATGTCGTCATAACTTAGCAGGAGTCCTTTTTTTATCACCTGTATCAGGTGCTAAACCCGGATTTCTCATTCCATCCAGAGATTTCCCTACCTATTGATGTCAGTGAGTATAGTCTATCACATACGTCTTTTCCTTTCTCTTACGGATAGCCATATTGCTAACTCTTCTTCCTGTTGGATATAGCGTCGCGGGTCAAGAGAATAACCGAGCTCCCTGCACTCCCCGTCCTACCGCCTATTGTAGTTAGTATGATAGGCTTTACCCTTTATGCGTTTTCCTTATTTCCTGAGTTGGCAATTAACCGTAACTCATTCTGCAGCAATCGCACCGTCTCCAGCTTCCTTCGAGACTCGCATTAGGATGCCGGAAGAGCCTCTTGTTAAACTCACATCTTCTCGAGGCGCCGTGAATAGCCGACGAATGTTGAGCGTGTTCGTCGAGGATCTTGATGTTGAAGCCCTCACCTCCGCTACAAATTTTGCTATGCAGGTTAATCCGATGCTGGCAACACTCGTGAACTTTCATGCTGAGGACGTCGTCGGGTCGTGGGTTGACTACTGCAGACAGAACGAGGCTTTCTTGCACGAGATCGAGCTCAGGCGTATTGCTCCTGAGGTGTTAGCTTCAACTTCCCAGCGGGTTGCATGGATGGAGCAGAGTGTTCATTTCCTTCGCCATTTTGAATAAGAGGCGACCCTGCGGCAGAAGGAACATGAGGCGGCTTCTAATGAGTCTGCTCGGTTGCGCGCTGAGGTCGACGCGAACGCTGCACAGCTGAAGGCTATTTTCGATAGTCTCCAACGGTGTATCTCAGATGGGTTGGCGCTAAGGAAAAAGCTTGACTCCACCGAGCGGGTTGCGCAAAGTTGCGAAGTTGCTAAGCATGAAATCGATACGAAGCTTTCATCCTGCTTGCAGCAACGGGCACGAATTAAAGCAGAGTTGGCAGCGGTGGCTGACTGTAAGAAAGAGCTGAAAGGAGTGCACGAGCGGCTTGCCGACTTGTTGAAGAGGCATCCTCCTTAGTACCTGTCTTTGTAATTTTTGTATTGACGGAAATTTGTAATTCATGAATAACATGTATTCATTTATTTATTTTTATTTTTTTATTCCATCCATTTTCATATGATATCTAATTGAATTTATGAATAAAGGACACATTTCTTTTCTATCTTGTATTATTGCCTTCTTTTCTTTACTGTCATGTGATTTTAGCAAATTTGGCCTGTAGCTGATAGATAATAGTTCATCTTGAACTCTTTGTAGGGTAGTGATGGCTTAGGAAACAGGTTCGGATCTGCCGCCCAAGACTTTTCAATTTTATGAGCCATGAGGGTCTCATAAAGATTTTTCTCCCTACGAGTTGTGAGGATCTCGTAGGTGTATTTTCTCCTTAGGAGTCATAAGGACTCCTAAGTGTGCTTTCCCTTGAGAGTCGTAAGGATCTCACAAGAGAATTTTCTCCCTTACAAGTCGAGAGGACTTGTAAGTGATCGATGAGTTGACCTACTCCCGAGTCAAAGCATTGCTTCGACAGGGAGGTCGAGGGTTGACTTTGGCCGTTTTCCACGGTATCATGATTGACTTTCGCCGTGTTCTACGGGGTCGGGGGTTGACTTTGGTCGTGTTCTACGGAGTCAGGGGTTGACTTTGGCCATATTCCATGGAGTCGGGATTGACTTTAGCCGTTTTCCACGGGGTCAGGATTGACTTTAGCCGTCCATGGGGTCAGGATTGACTTTGGCCATATTCCACGGGGTCAGGGGTTGACTTTAGCCATGTTCTATGGGGTCAGGATTGACTTTAGCCATGTTCTACGGGGTCAGGGGTTGACTTTGGCCATTTTCCACGGGGTCAGGATTGACTCTCGCCGTGTTCCACGGGGTCAGGATTGACTTTCGCCGTATTCCATGGGATCAGGGGTTGACTTTAGCTGTGTTCTACGGGGTCAGGATTGACTTTAGCCGTGTTCTACGGAGTCAGGGGTTGATTTTGGCCATTTTCCACGGGGTCAGGATTGACTCTAGGTTGTCTGTGCACCGCCGAGTCCTGGAACTGGGAACTTTGCCGCGGCTCCACTTTGTTGACGTTGCGTCTGCTGTAACGAGACGAATGTCGAGGTGGTCTCTAGGTTGTCTTTGAACCGTCGAGATTTGGAACTAGGGACTTTGCCATGGCTCCGAGGTTGATTGTCGCGTCCGAATCCTGCTGGAATAAGGAGAAACGCTGTTCTGGGTCTCCAGACTGTAGATGTGGCCATCGAGACTTGGAACTAGGGACTCTGCCGTGGCCGAGATTGATTGTCGCGTCCGAATGCTGCTGGTATGAGGAGGAACGTTGTTGTGGGTCTCCAGGCTGTAGATGTGGCCGTCGAGACTTGAAACTAGGGACTCTGTCGTGGCTCCGAGATAGTCTTTAGGATGTCTATGAACCTTCGAGATTTGTAATTAGGGGACTTTGCCATGGCTCCGTTTGTTGACGTCGTATCTGCTTCTGGTTGGAACGAGATGGAACGCCATTGTTGATCTCTAGGTTGTAGATATTGCCATCGAGACTTGGCTCTCTTTCTGATGGAGCCTGGTGGGATGATATGGTTCCCTCTTTGTTTGTGCCCCTGGATTGTATACATGGATCGATATGATCTCACCTGTAGGGCAAAAGTTTCATGTTATATGTATTATTTATTTTTGTTTTCTTTTCGTGATGCTCTATCATTTCAGCTTTTTGTATCGCGAAAGTCGCGATTGTCCAATCATTTTGGCTATTTTTCGCGGTGCCCAATTATTTCGGCTATTCTTTCTTTTTACTCGCTGTTTTTTATTGCGAGTTGCCCAACCATTTCGGCTATTTTGTATGCGTATATTTTTACTTACTGATTTTGTTGCAAGTTGCCCCATCATTTCGGCCATTTCATATGCATTTTTGGCTTGCTGATTTTTCGCCACGAGTATGGAACTTGGAATCTAGTGCCAATCTTAGCATCAGCATCGCTGCGATTGGAATATTTCCAGGAGCGAATCATCATTTGTCGTGAAAGGACTTGGAATTTGATTCCGATTCAGGTATCAGCATCGCTGTAACTGGGATATTGCCAGGAGCGAATCATCATCTGCCTTCGTCGGTTCGAACAAAGGTGGCTTAGCAAACAAGGTTAAGATCCTGTCAGCTAAGGCTTTTGATTTCATGAGCCGTAAGGGTCTCATAAAGGTATTTCTCCCTACGAGTCGTGAGGATCTCATAGGTGTACGTTCTCCGTAAAATTCGTGAGGACTTCTAAGTGGTGTTCTCTCTTATAAGTCGTAAGGATCTCATAAGAGCATTTTCTCCTTATAAGTCGAGAGAACTTACAAGTATTGTTCACCAAGCGGGGAAATTTCGTGCCATTGGCGGAAACTTGGTGGGGGAGACGTTTATTTGTGCCCATGGATTGTATACAAGGGTCAACATTGAACCGTTTGTAGGGCGATCTGGGAAAGGTGATGGCTTAAGAATAGGTTCAGATCCATGTAGCTTAAGGCTTTTGAATCTTACGAGCCGTGAGAGTCTCATAAGAGGGTTCTCCTTACAAGTCGTGAGGATCTCGTAAGTGTAATTTCTCCTTAGGAATCGTGGGGATCCCTAAGTGTGTCTCTCCTTTGTAAGTCGTAAGGATCTCACGTAGGTAGTTTTCTCCTTATAAGGTCGAGAGAACCTTGCAAGTGTCTTTTAAAGAGATTGCGCTCTTTCGGGTTTTCACAAACTCGCCGGTAGTCCTGCTGTTTTTACTTACGGAGCCCTTTCGGGTTTTCATCCGTGCCCATTTTTCTTGTGGACGTACCGTTTTTTTTTCACGAGTCTGCGCCCTTTCGGGTTTTCACAAACATCGCCAGTAGCCTTGCTGTTTTTACTCACGGGGCCCTTTCGGGTTTTCATCTGTGCCCATTTTGCTTGTGGACGTACCGTTTTTTAGCCCTACGATGCTTCGGTTTGTAGTAGTTTAAGGACGTTTCGGTCCGTTGTTAGTTTTAGGACATTACGGTCCGCAGCTAGTTTAAGGACATTACGGTCCCTTATTAGTTTAGGGACGTTTCGGTCCGTTGTTAGTTTAGGGACATTTCGGTCCGTCGTCCGTTTTCGGGGCGATGTTTCGCCGGATACTACTTATAGAATTTGGGCTTGGGAAGATAGCGAGCGGAGATAGGCGTCGCCATCTATCGTTGACCTAGGCCGTGACTCGTCAGGCGTAGTATTTTTTCAAAACCGGCCGTTTATTGGCCTGAAGGGTCTTTCGCCATGCATGTTCATGAGCAAGTAAGCTCCACCTTGGTAGACCTTGTCTATGATGTACGGGCCCTCATAGTTCGGCTCGAATTTCCCCCATTTGGCACGATTGGGGATCATAGGTCTCTTGACCACTAGCACGAGTTCGCCTTGGCGGAATGTTCTCGGCCTAGTCAATCTTTTGTATGAGTGAGTCATCTTTGCTTTGTAAGCTTCTAGGCTTTGTTGCGCCATGAGCCGTGTTTCGTCAAGGGCGTCGAGTTCCTCCAGCCGAAGATGAGCGTTCTCTTCTTTTGTTAGCTTGTAATGAACTGCCACTCGTAGAGAGGGTAGCTCTATCTCCAAGGGGAGTACCGCTTCTGCGCCGAATACCAATGCATACGGCGTTGTATTTGTGGCCATTTTGAACGTAGTTCGATACGCCCAGAGAGCTTCATGCAGTCTCTCATGCCAGTTCTTTTTGTTTTTGGACACCGTCTTCTTTATGATCTTCGTCAAGGTCTTGTTGAAAGCCTCAGCCAGACCGTTAGCTCGGGAATTATAGACCGAAGAGTATCTCCAGTCTATATTATGCTGTTGTGCGAAGCGGCTGATTTTGTGGCTTCTGTAGGCTGGCCCGTTATCGGAGATAATCCGTCGCGGAGTGCCGAACCAATAGATGACGTGCGTCTTGAAGAAATGGAGAATATTCTCCGTCTTCACTTATCTTAGCGATATGGTTTCTGCCCACTTAGAGAAGTAATCGGTTGTCGCCAATATCAACCGATGTCCTCTGGACGATGCTGGCTCGATGGGCCCGATTATGTCAGTTCTCCACATTTCGAACGGCCAGCTAGTCACCGTTGGGTGTAGCGGATTCGGATGCTGGTGGATATGCTTTGATCTGGTGGGAGTGTTTTAAACCTTTCGTCCAGTCGCCAGCGTTTGGCTTTTTCAAATATGTCCATTTCGCGCTCTCGATCAGCTTTGCTTTTTTGACAGGCCTCGTTCAGCAGCATGTCAATCATCTCGTCTGACGGTTCTAGGAGTTCTGGTTCGGGATCTGCCCCCTGTTTTTCTGTATCAGGAGCTTCTTTGCCATTTATCGAGTGAGAGATCATGTGGCAGCTTGCCACATAGTCTTCAGGCCCTTCTGAAGATTCGTCTCCTTCATCAGCGTCATCACCTTCATTCTCAAGAACATGCTTAAAGAATTCGTCCAACGTGATTGGGGTCCGTACCTTCTGGTTATATTCTTCCAGTGCATTGATGTATTTCTGTAGACCTGTATGGCTGTCTTCTGGTTAGACGGGCTTCTTGTCCTTCTTCTTTTTCTTGAAGACTTTGGAGGCTTGACTTGAATGTTTTGTCCACCTTCACCAACTTTCAGCGTTGGGCGCGGCTTCAGCATCCCCTCAATAATCTCGGGTTCCAGCGGGCTCTTCCACCTAATCGCCGGGCATGCTTGGAGATCTTTTAGCATTCTTTTCGTTTTGGCTGAAATAGCGACATCCCATGGAGCTTCTTCTACAAACGAGCACGATGCCCCCGGTGTGTCCTTCTTTTTAAGAGCGTGCGGCTGGGGCGGGCTTACTTTTCAATTTTCGGATAGCGCGAATTTGCCTTGCTGGTACTGGTCCTCAATCCAGCCTTTAAAGACGAAGCAATTTTCGATTGGATGACCTACCACTTGGTGATAGGGGCAATAATTGGGATTGTTAGCATCACCGGGCTGTAATGGGCGTTTTGGATCCGGCAAGGTGATGAGCCTGTTGCGCACCGCCAGCTCGAACAGTCTCCTCGTTTTATCCCGTGGAAACGAATAAGGGCGGTCAATTGTAACAACCCTAAATTTCCTATAAAAGTTTTTACAAAAAAATTTTAAAAATCCATAAAGGGGTATTTATTGCCTGAGCACAAGACTTATGTAATTAATTAGCAATTTAATTACAAGAAAGAGCTTGTAGCTCATTGGTAATACCTTGCATTGCTGAATCAAGCCACCAGAGTTCAAATCCCATGCCCCACATTATTTTTAATATTTATTTTGTTTTAAATTTTATAGAAGCCCAACAGTCCACACAAGATAACTCCAGATTTTCCCACTACACTTGAAAAACTGAAAGTACCAGTGGCTACCCCCGGCGACCCCCCACCTCCCGAGACCCCGACTCGGGCCGGCGCCGCCGGCCGGACTTGGCCGGTTGGCCGAATCATCAACATGAAAATCCTGTCTTTTCCCCTTCCCAACTTCCCTACATACTTTAATTTTTGAGATCGTTTCCAGAGAGCTCATTATACCCTATTTATTCCAATTTTTAATGATTTTAATACATTTTACAATTTTTTTTAATTAAAATCCTACATCTACCCTAACCCTAGCCTAACCCTATAAATACCATCCCTACCCTCTACCCTCTCACCCCAAACTCTGAGCCAACTCTAAAAAATTCTCAAGAAATCTTGTGTACATTGAAATCGAGCACGTAGCAAAACTACGGCGAATTTTCCGGCGAACTTCCGACGATCATTCTAGGAGCTCCCGGCGACGAAGCGACGCACCAGCGACTTCTCCCGTTCTATCTCTTTCTTCTAGTTGTTCGAAACCCGTAAGTCCCCAAATTCTACCTCTCTTTTCTTTTCTAAAATATGGATTTACAAACCCGACGGAATCGAAACAAATCCGATTTCCGATTCGGTTTCTTTATAAAGATTCACTTCTCGTTAATACAATTATGCTTAAACTCTCTCATGTTGACTATTAAACACTAATTAACCAAATTGATCAAGTTTCATATCACAAAATAATTGCTAGTTCCTTTTATCGTATTTTTTTCATTCAAATACCACATAGTTCCTTTTGCGACATTTAAACCATTAAACTTGTTATACCTTTAAGTAGATCACGAGGTAACGACCTACCTCCTCACACACTCATATGCAACATAGCACGATACCCTCGGGAACATAGAATACAGGAAATCGACATCTTTACAAATAAATAACCTTTGAGCTAATAAAAAAATATCTCGACTCGGCAAATTAAGGACTGTCGCGCTCATTAGGACAGAGGAAGGTTATGGGCATTCAGTCGTTTATCTAAACCTGACTTTGTGGTGTCTAGGCTAGACAAGTGAGAAAGGTAACTTTAAAAGGCCCGTCTAACGGTGATTCGTGAGCGGAACCCTCCTTTCTTCACTTATACTTATCTGGCCACAATTGGCGGTGAAGAGGCGATTTGAGGGATATCTCACAATTTGTCGCTTTGGACCAGTTAGGAGCAGTCTAGTTAACTTAGGAGACCCTAGAACATAGAATACGGGAAATCGACATCTTTACAAATAAATACCATAATTAATAAAACCGTTTTTCCTTAATGATTAGTATTTATACAAATCTTTGCAAAGCGCCTCTACAACCCATTTGCGGAACCCGTTCGGGATGGTGCGGATTATCGCACATCCTCGGGCTTAGTAGTGCGAGATGCAGACCTCCGCAAGGAGCATTCGGTCTCGAAAGATTTAAAATACGACATCTTAAGAAAACGAGATTTTTAGAATATTATATATATACTAAAATTATTTTCACATAAATATATGTATATGTAACATAAAAATATCTATTTTGAATTATTACAAATATTCCACTTTTTCTAAAAATGTCACAAGAATCATTTTACACTAAAATACCATGAATTCCATACAAATCAAAATTACAAATAAATACCTTTATTTATGAAATTAGGATATTTTCACTAGAAATATCACAATATAAAATATACATTCATTACAACTCTAAAGACGAATAATAAATACTTGGAGTGTATTTTGAAAAGTATATAAAAGTATTTTTACATAAAACCCCCTCAAGTTCCATAAATTACCCTAAGGACCCTACTAAACATAGGTTTAAGCGGGACCAATCTCTTGAGCCTCAGGGAGCCGGAGAAGTGGGTGCTTGCTTATCTAAGGTAGACAATTAACAAACGGTGTTATCAACACGGTAATCGTCTTTAAAAAAGACACAAATCCTGCCGTCCATGTGCAGCGGTTACCGATAACATCAAAACAATCAGGACTTTAATTTACTGTTCTAATTGTCTGACTCAGAGTGAGTCTCATTATAATCTGACTTGAATATGATTCAAGTACAATCTACAATCTACAATCTATAATATTACAATTCAACACGAATCCATGAATCCATTATTCCATATATTCAATCTATAAATCTATATAACTTGACCGAACCGAACCATGGATATACATTCCATTTACATGATCATCCAGTCTACATGATTCTCCAGTTACATACATGATTCTACAATTACATCCGTTTACTGATATCATGGTTTCGGTCAGTTATCCAATTATACAATCAATACAATTTACAATCAAGATAACACGGGGTTTAAGGGGTAGATTGGTACGAAAGATGTTAAAAGTGGCACGAGACTGCAAGATTAAGACACCTAACATGAATCCAATTGCCGTTGTTCCGGGTTGTATAACGGAGCCTTGTACTTCCATTTGCCTCTAGTCTCTGGCATATAGAGACTCCTCTTGTATACACTGGCATCCTTCTGTACCAAGCTACAAACAACAGCATTAACACTAAATACAACATTATAACAATATAATACAACTTTAAAATCTACACTCTCTCTCTTTCTGTCTATTCTACTTCTCCCTTATCTTTGGGACTTATCGAGCGATCTGTTCGCTAACGACATTCTCTTTCTTTCTTCTTTGAATGCCGTCAGGTGATCTGGACATGTCAGAGATCGAGCCCACTACTGAAGACTTGGACCGGTTCAGTGAAGACCCCGAGCTCTAGTCATTGTACACTTTTCCATTTCAGTACTTTTCATTTCTGTTATGCCATTGCTTAGGCATTGTTTTTTATTCAGTTGTATTTACTTTTCATGCATTGTATAAAAGAATGATAATAAATAAAGTTGCTGTTCAGTTTATATCTTTTGTCTCTTGTGTATTTACTTTATATTGCTTAGATACGCTTAGCGTATTTACTTCAGAGTAAATACGCAGCGGACCAGTCCCGTCCTCTTCGCTGTATACCGGGAAGAGGGGCGTGACATCAGTTTCTCATTAAAGAATAGCCGTCTATTGTCTTGACAATTAGTTGGTTTTGGACCACTGGGCTGCTGCTGAGCATTGGTGACGATGGTCGTTTTCCCTTTCCCCTTTTTGCTCCGCAGTTCCGACTTCGAAGAGGAAGGCCTATGGCCCATTTGATCCATTTGGGCTAACTTGTCAATCAAGGCCTGGAAAGTAGTTGGCTTGAAGAACATCATGAATTGAGATATGGTCGCATGCAGATCTAGGGTTCCCACAAACATGCCCACTACAGGAGCTTCTTCTATGCGTTGTTCACACTTTGACCACAGATTCCGCCACCGAATGGCGTATTGAACCCAGGTTTCTCCCTGTTTCACCCTAGCGTTAATTAGTGCGGTGATCGGAGTGCGCTCGCTAGCACTCACGAACCTTTGTGTAAACAGTAGCTCCATTTCTGCAAATGTCTTAACGGAGTCATTCGGGAGCTCAGAGTACCGTTCAAACGCTGTCTCCGACAAGCTGCCAACAAACTGGTGAAGCGGTAGCTTATTGTCACCTCCGGTGTTGCCGCACAGAGTCCGGAATTGAGCCACGTGTTGGTGTGGATTTCCCGTCCCCTTATATACTTGGAATTTAGGGATCGTATATCCTGGCGGGTACTTTATTTGATCGTACCAACTCGGATAGGGTCGTCCAGTTTTAACGATTTGGTTAGCCGCTTCGCTCGCCTGATGAGCTCGTATCTGTTGAGCTATATAGTCATCCAGGGCGGCTTTGGAGATCGTCTCCTCTTTGGCCGTTGATAAAGCCGGAAAAGAGTTCGATGTCTCCCCTCTGTCGTCTTCAAGGACAATCGGTGGGTCTTCAGCTGGAGGATCCGGCTGTATCATCATCCCGACCATATCTTGGAATAAAAGCGCCATTCGTTTTATGTTGGTCGCTTATTCCGCGGCCTCTCTGTCTTTCTTTTCGAGAATTCTGCGGAGGAACTCAGCATCGGTTTCTTGTTCATGACGCTGCTCTGACGATGTCTCCGGGCTTTCTTTTGGCCCAGTGAGTGCGGCCATCTGTGTTAACATTTCCTGGAGCTTCTGTTTTTGCTCCTGGGCCTTTGTTACGAATCTGGTGAGTGGTCGATGACCCGTAGAGATACGTATATCCTCTTTCTCGGATGCCATATAAACAGTGTACACCACCATACCCCCAGACTTGGGGCGTTTAGGTTCAGTGCCCTTTAGATTCGTCGCAAACACAGTGGTTTTCTCCGGCCTTCTTCTTCTGTGAGCGGTCGAAGTTGAGAGGGCCGTTGCGACGGGCACCTAAGTAGACGACACCTTATGTTGTACGACAGGGTGGTCCTTCTCTTGCCGAACCTTCATTTTCTTTGGTTAGCGGGAGTAGTCTTGGTTAACCACAGGATCTTGGACCTTTCGCCAAACCTTGTGAATTTTGGAGGACAGCCGCTGAGGGGCCTGTTCTGGCTCTACCTTTGTAACATTTTCCACAGGTGGAGGAGATCTTTTCAGCATGGCAGTTGGAGAGTTCTTGCGGACCCTCCTGAGTGGCTCAAAGCTGTTCCCAGTTGGAACAGCAGCATCAACTTCTACTGTTGGAGCTGGCGGAGTAAGTCCAGATAGAGAATTGCCCCCAGCTTTCCTCACTCGGCGCCAGTGGCGACGTCGAGCGTGTCGAGTAGATGGTACTGGCTCAGCTATGGGGGTGGCTTCTTCATGCCCTCTGCTCTGATAAGGGACTGTCGTCGTCGTTAGCCTGTCGAAAACCGACGTCCGCTGAGAGGGGATGACCAGCCTGTCGAAAGCAGACTTTCGGACAGGGGTAGCAGCCTTGGTGACTTCGCCCGGAATGGGAGTTGGAGCAGCCAGTCTTGCAAAGACTGATCTTTTAGCAGGAGAAGCCGCTTTGACGAGTTCTTTCACTGGAGTAGGGATTGTTCCCCTCCGAATACAGAGACATGACCGCGTAGGTATGTCTTGCCTGAGATTCGGGGCAGATGCTATTTGGTTTTATCCGTCCACCTCTCCGAAGATGCCAAGTCGATTTATGGCACCGTGTATCGGAGGTTTAGACGGATGCGGCCGATGTAGCAGACTTCGTCAGATTCTCCCTCGCTTGAGGGGTTTTTGATTGTGGGGACGCTCTTCCCTGCAGGCGCAAGCCCCTGCAGTTAATTACGCTACCGCATCGCGGTAGCAACTTTCTCCTTCTCCAGAATTTCACTTCGTGTCGTGGGTCTTTGTTTTGTTTGTGGTTTTGGTTTAAGGATACGTTAGCCCTATTTAAGGCTAAGATCAACTTAAACTTTTGTTAAGGATACGCTAGCCTAATCTCCAGACTAAGATCAACTTAACGGGATCATTTGGATCCGACAAGAGAGCAATTGGCTCTATTGTTTAGTTTAATGACATTGCGGTCGATTTCCAGTTTAGGGACATAGTGGTCCCATCATTCCCATTTGGGGACGAACATTAGTTTAAGGACATTTCGGTCCAACGTTCCCATTTTGGGATGAATATTAGTTTAAGGACTTTTCGGTCCACGAGTTTAAGGACCCCGCAGTCCGTATTGATGTGTGGTTGTCAGGACCCGTCACCTCTCTGACGACGTTGAAGGATTACAACGACAAGTGTCATAGGAGTTCGGAGATGTACCCTTGAACCAGATGTAAATTGATTTAAGTGAGCAATCATACTCGGTCAATTTAATTTGAGGACTTACGGCCAGAATTGAGCTAAGTCAAGTTGAGAATGTTCAACATTTTTATTTATGGTTGGCCTGTTAGGCCTTGGCTTGGGCTTTACCCTTTGTTTAATAATGCATAGCATTAATCTTGGTCTCTGTTGGACCTTTATTTGGGCTCTGCCTCTTTTTAAATGATGCACAGCATCTGTTTTGGTCTGACAGACCTTTGCATGGCATTTTATTAGGCCTGTTAGGCCTTTTTTAATTGGGCTCGGCCCTTCTCTTCAATAATGCAGTGCATTAATTATTTGACACTGGCCATGTGGCCTGGCAGGCACTTTGCGCCAATTAATGAGCGCAAGCGCATATGGAGGTGACACGTGTCACGCTCTGGTGAGCGCAAGCGCAGTGCACTGCGCTGTTGTGCTGTTGACACATGGCGCGCTCGGGTGAGTTGCGCCAATTTAAGAGAGCAGTGCTCTATTTTAAAAGCGCATAGCGCAAGTTGTTCTGGAGCTGACACATGGCGCTTTCTGGTGGCTTGCGCCAACCCAAGAGCGCAACAGTGCAGATTTACAAGTGCAAGGCACTGTTAATTATCTTGATCCAATTTTGGATCAAAGAAAAGAATCTTTTAAGATTCTAGAATCAAGGGTTCAACAAAAGGCAATGCCTTTGTGTAGATCCAATGATCTCTGAAGTAATACTTCTTTTTATCTTTTTGTGATTGGATCTTTTTGATTTTTTTTCCTTTTTTATTGAAGATCTTGATCTTGTTCTTAGATCATTGATCTTTATAGAAGAAAATTCTTCTTTATTTAAAGGTTTTACCTTTTTTTTCTCTGAGTTCTTCTCAAAATTTTTTTTAGAGGAGTTCTCTGTTTTTCTCTCTGTGTGTCAATGTTTTAGACTTGGAGTCTAGGGGCCTTTTTATAGTGCCAATTGATTTGTTAAATCAGTTAAAGAGATCTTTCCCTGAGTGATTTAGGGATTTTCCCCACCGTTGGATCTTTGATCTAAGGGCTTCTGCTTTACAGAAGACAATCTTCTTGTTTAAACAAGATCAGAAATATCTTTCAGAATTTTTCTGTTTGGCGCAAGCGCACCTGCGCTTGACACGTGTCGCGCAGCGCAGAGCGCAACTGCGCTGACACGTGTCGTGCAGCGCAGAGCGCAGCGCAACTGCGCTAGCGTAACTGCGCTGACACGTGTTGCGCAGCGCAGAATACAGCGCAACTGCGCTGACACGTGTCGCGCAGCGCAACTGTGCAGACACGTGTCGTGCAGCACATCTGAAGCGTTGCTTCTTTTGTTTTCATTTTAAATAGAGCCTTGCTCTTATTGGGTGCGCTGCCTTGGGCGCTGCGCTGGCGTGTCAGCTTTTGACACGTGGTGCGTTGCGCGCAACGCAAGAAATCTGAAGCGTTGCTTCAATTTTTGAATTTTTGAAATTCAAACAGAGCTTTGCTCTGATTGGGGAAACAAATGCCCCCCACCGTTGCGCTCACGTGGCACACACTTGAGTGCAGCGGTGGTAAGATCTCAACCGTCAGATCAACTGAGGAGTTGAAGGGGCGCAAGCGCCTATAAATAGGACCCTTGGTCCTCAACAGATGTTCACCATCTTCAAGAATTTTAATTCTCAGAACTTCAGAGTCTTGCTCTTGCTTTCAAGAACTCCAAGACTTAAACTCTTAATACTTTTTAGATAAATTTTTTAATTTAAATTAAATTAAATTAATTTAATTTTAATTGACAGAGCCTTGCTCTTATAGATCTTTGATCTAAAGAAAACCCCTTTGGGGTTTTACCAACAGAGCATTGCTCTCAAGAATCCATAGATCTAAAGGGGTTTTTAACCCATGAATCAGAGCTTTGCTCATGGACAAAAATAAAGATCTTTTGATCCAAAGATGATGAACTCATAAGAGTTTTCTTGGATCTTCAAGATCCCAATTTTTTTTTAATTTTTAGGAGTTAAATTCTTATTTAAGGGATTTTCTCATCACTATTACAGAGCTAGGCTCTTTTAAGGAATTTTATTCCCTTGAAACCAGAGTTTGACAAGTGTCACTCTGTCACAGAGCTTTGCTCTAAAAGAGGTGATTTTCTCCTTGTCTCTAGGGATTTCTCATTAATAAGAATATTCTTTTGGTGATCTCCTCATTAATTGACAGTCTCATCCAATGATGGGGCTGTCCTATCAACTGATGCATTATCATCTAGATTTTGTGGGTCCCCCTTTGGTCCCCCCTACACTGCATTGCAGTGTAGTATCAAGCGTCAGGCTTTTAAAATTAAATTATGACACTGACGGTTGAATTTCATTTTTCTTCGTAGGTAATCATGTCTGCTGATCTGTCTTTCCCATTCGTTCGCTCAGAGGAAGGATTTCCCGAGGCGCCGGTGGACCGGGAGGTGCTCGCTCTCATTAAGGCTCATGACCCGAGCACAAGAACCTTCACCCGTGGGGTAGGTGGTATAACGACATCATCAAGGGTCGCCGAAGCTTCGGTTTCGCGACGCCGTCTGAGCCCATCTCGTCGATCCCCTATGCGGATGAACCCCCGGTGAAGTATGCCATGGAGGTCAAGAACTGGAATTCGGAGGATCTTCTCCAGCCTGCGATTGGTGCCATTCCCGTGCAGCCGCCGCCGGCCGTGGACATCTTGGGGCGGCGCATATGTCAGGGTGAAGCACGCCCTTGGGGACAGGCATACAAAATTGGATTTACCCCACGACAACCGGCCGGATATCTGCAGTGGGCCAGATATATCTTATCAGCGAAGAGGATGCATCTGATGAAGATCGGTTTGTACTCCGTAATCTACGTCTCGCTGTTTGAGTACTCCGCTCCTCCAACGTGGTGGGTTAAGGCCTTCATCGAACAATGGAACATCCCCACCCACACCTTCCTTATGACGGACAGGGAAGTCTCCATCTCCCTGGAAGAGTTTGTCGAAATCTCGGGTTTGCCGGTGAGGGGGGAGCATTACGAGGAGCTGCTTCCTCCTGACGAATACGTCTTCGCCACTAAGCCGCTTGTGTTTGATTTAACGCCGGAGAATGCTATTCAGCACCAGTTTCCGGGCTTGGTGAAGGTGCTGAACATATACGAAAGTCTCTATCTGGAATCAGGAGTCCGGGGAGTCAGTTTCGCAGATTTTATCGCCCGCTTCCTTCGACCGGAGATTCTATCGGAGCGGAGTGAAAAGTTCGCCAAGCTCGATGACCCTTTCGGCTTCGGCTTGGACCGTCGACCAATATCGGAAGACGATCAGAAGGATTTCTATCTCCCCGACGCCGCCATCATGCCCTGGTCAGAAATCGCCGCCCCAGGCATTGATGAGGAGACCTTCTTTTTAGGGTTCCTGGGATTGTGGCTGTGCAGCTTCGCGCTCCCCATGCACCCGCGCTACATGCGGCCGTCCGTTTTCTACCCAGCGCATCGGATGGTGGCTGGCCTGCAGTTATCAATAGGAATCGCCCAGCGCATCGAATGGTGGCTGGCCTGCAGTTATCAATAGGAATCGCCGGGTTGGCTCACCTATATAATGGACTTAGCGTGGCAGCGGACGCTAATGAACCCGGGGTGCAGCCTGCCAATTTCCCGATGCACTACTTCACCTCGTGGATGGAAATGCACGTGCACGGGGTATTCGGCGTCCATAAGAGCCCTTCGTTTTTTGAGAGGTGCAGGCTCCCAAGAGTCATGCGGCTGATCGGCGCCTCGATCGTGAATGCACCTTCACGGGAGGCTAGGGGGTTGCTCCTTCATCCACACCTGGTCGGAGCGAGGATTTCTTTTGTGGATAAAGTTATAACTATCGGCTCAGAAACCTCCAAGTCGGTGGTGGTGCTGCGTGACGACTTCAAGGACGGGGCCTCTGTACTGAAAGCCCGGAAGATTCTTCACCTCTACTCCATTCGGCCGGGCTACCTGGTGTTCAGGCAGTACGAGATGGCGCTCTTCATGAGGTATAACCCCCCACCGGTTCGCCCAACAATCCAGCTATAACCTGGGTGTCCCGCTGGAGGCGTTCTTGGAAGAGCCCGTGGCCAGCAGGGAGGGGATACGGAGCGCAATGCACCACTTCACGTGGCTGAATACGGGCTCCCACTTTTTCATCAGCGAGCCGAGCTGCGTCCCCCGGGTCCTCCACGCGTATGTGGCTTGGTACGCGCACGCAATGGGTCCAGTTATCCGTGAGGAGAAGCGCATGTTGGTTGACCGCAAGGGCGCGCCTCCCGGCGGCATCCACAAGGCTCCCCTGAAGCCGATGACCTCGGTCATTCCTCCACTGAAAGATGCTGGAGTTGGACCAACGTGCGTGTTGAGCCCTCCGCGCGGATTTCCTCTTCGCGATACTGTGGATAAGCCACCAGCCCCCCGTGCTCCAGTGGAGACGGTAAATGTGGTTTCGCCGGAGTCCGGCGTCGGCGTAGACATTGGGACCCGCCGCCCTAAGGTGCCTGCAAAGCGCAAGTTGATCTTGGGTGCGACCGGGGTCCGCGCGCAAAAGAGGAAGAAGAAGTCGATCCTCTCAGCTGACGTTGCGTTCGGTCAGGAACCTCATGCTCCCTATAGCGAGGGCTTGGGCGAGTACGGGACCAACAAAGGATTAGTTATGCCGCCAGATGACACTGATCTGGCGGCCGCCATCGCAGCTTCAGAGCGATTGGCGAGGCGCGACGCGTGGCTAGCTAAGCTTGCGCAATCGGGTAATCACTAGTTGCATTTTTTTTACTGCATCGTACTTTTATTATTGTCTTTAACTAATGCTTTTCCCCTCTTCTCTTTAAACATGCATCACCACTGAAGAAGCTATTGCTGCTTCCCTCAAAACTTTTCAAGAGGAGGAACGACTCAGAGCATCCTTAGGCCTCGGTACATTTCGATTCATTAAGTCTTTATTCTCCTTTGTGACGGTCAATCTATCCTTTTCTTTGTCTTATTGCAGGGACCGCGGGATCTTCTACGCACGCCGATGCGGGGGCTCTTCCTGAGCCAGCTACTGAAGTCCCGACATCTTCGGGGCTACCGCGAGAGACCCGACTTGAGGAGCCGATGAGAGATGCCTTGAAGGCTCTGGAGGCAACTCTAAACGAGGACGACGACACCTTGATGAAGGAAGCTTCGAAGAGGTCCGTCGTGATGGCTCGGGAGGAGAGGAAGCGGTTGAGGCGCGAGGCGAAGGAGCGCAGAGCTGCTTTGGCCGTGGGAGCAGGCCCAAGCACCGTTCCTCGTGCTGCTACTCCTTCGGAAGAGTCTCCGGTCGCCTTGTCCACTGCTCACAGACAGGCGGCACGTGCAGTTCGGGAGACCAACGATCAGTCCACCTCAGGTAGTGTGTCTTTCAAGATTTTGTTGTAAGAATTGTAAACCTATCGGTTCTTATATATCTTGTCCTGCAGGGCCAAGTCCAACCGAAGGGGAGGCGGAAACCGTCGAGCCTAAGGGGACAGTGGAGGAGGTACTGGCCGAACCCGAGCCGATGGTGGGCGATGTAGCCGGGGTTGCCGGGCCCGAGCTAGTGGCTGACGAAACGGTCACGTCTACTATGCCTGAGAAGGTGGCCGATGCCGAGCCCGAGGTAGCGGCGGATGAGACAGCTGTTACAGCCGGGTCTGGGGCAGCAGCGGATGGAGCGCCTGAGACCGATGACCCCGTGGCAACGGTGGACGAGACGGCCGCGACTGCTGAGCCCGAGGGAGTAGCGGGTGAGACAGGCATGATTCCTGAGGACGAGTCGGACGCTCTTTCTCAAGAGTCTGGCAATGCTCCGATCATTGCTCTCCCCGCCTACGGTCCTCCGCCGTCTTCTGGCCTCGCGAGCACGACGACGGCCCCCGTAGAGTCTGGTGATGAGGCCACGGGAGGTGGACTCATGTCGATGGAGGAGGGAGACGCCTCTGTCTCGGCTGGCGGCTCATCAGGTAAATTTCGGGTTACTATCCCTTTTTTTATCTTGCAATCCTTTCTGACAGGTTTATCTTTGTTTTTAACGCAGGTGCGGCTAGTGCTGATGCTCCATTGCTCGAGGGAGCACCGTTAGCTACTGCCTTGGCGGTGGCCACCTCTCAGTTTTCTCTCGTACCATCGCAGATGCTGGAAGGTATGGATTCGCGACCCATCAGTTTCATCTCTCGGCCGTATAATTCATGTATTGACGTTATACTATTGCGTCCTTGCAGGAGTGCTTTTTGATCACCTCTACCAGGTGCTGCACCCACACTTCTCCTTCCCATTGGAGCTTGCTTCTTCTAGCGGCGCTGGTGAGTATGATTTTCAATTAATACCCTTCCTTTTTCAGTAATGGAATTATTTCTGATTCTTCCCTGCCCTGATTGCGGTGTTACAAATCGAAGAAGGAGATAAGGGATCGGTTGCGCCACCGGTCCTCCCAGCTTTGCCGCCTGCTGCAGCTGGTATAGTAAACTCCCTCATTGATGACTTTCTTATATTTCTTGAATTTTCATCTGATTGTGTTTTGTCTTTTCAGCTGTCGTTCCGATTCCGGCCCTCTTTGAGCCTCGCGTCATGATGCCGGCAGGCCCTTTCTTAAGACATCCATCTCCAAAGGGTGCCGCGATGAGCTTGGGCATGCTAAGCGGATACGTCGAAGAGCTTGACGCAGATGCTCCCCCGTCTGCCGCAGATTTCGCTGCGGAGGTTAACCTGATGCTGGCGGCGCTTGTAAATTTTCATAATGAAGGCGTCGTCGAGTCTTGGGTTAATCACTGCAGGGAGATCGAGGCCCGCCTGCATCAGCCGGAGTCGATGCGTCTTGCCCCCGAGATCTTTACCACGAGTACTCAACGGGTGGCATGGATCGAGCAAAGCGCTTCTTACTTCCGCTATCTCGAACAGGAAGTTACTTCAAGGCGTAAGGAGCGCGGCGAGACTTCGAGAAAATCTGCCCAACTGCATGCTCGGGTGGAGGCAAACGCTGCACAGCTGAAGGTTATCTTTGAAGGCCTTCTGCGATGCCTCTCCGAAGGGTTAACACTGAGGCAGCAGCTTGACATCGTCGAGCGGGATACACCTAATCAGGAGGCAGCCCAGCAGGCAGCTGAGGAGCAACTTTCATCCTACCTGCAGCAGCGGACCCAGGTGGAAGCGGAAGTGGCCGCGGCAGCCACTCAGGAGGAGGCGCTGAAGGAAGTGCGAGAGCAGCTCGCGGATTTGTTAAAGACACTTCCTTCTCAGTAGCTACTTTTTGTATCATTTGTACCTGTAAATAAAAATGTATTTTTTTATTCTTTAACACAATATATCTTGTACTCAATCAAGTTTATGAATAAAAGATATACATTCTTTGTAATGTCTTGTGTCATTTCTTCGCCTTTTTCTTTCTTTTATTATCAGCATGCTACCTTAGTAAACATAGCTGACAGATGCTAGCGCGAGGATCTTGTCCTGGCTTCTTTAAGAGGTAATGATGGCTTAGGCCGCAGGTTCAGATCTGTCGCCTAAGACTTTTCAACTTTATGAGCCGTGAGGGTCTCACAAAGACTTTTCTCCCTACGGATCGAGAGGATCTCGTAGGTGTATTTTCTCCTTAGGAATCGTGAGGATTCCTAAGTGCGTTTTCTCTTATAAGTCGTAAGGATCTTATAAGAGAATTTTCCCTCTTACGAGTCGAGAGGACTCGTAATCGGTTGTTTCCCTCCTTGTCGAGATTCGACTTCAGAGAGTGAGGCCCGTGGATAGTATGCAAGAGACCATTTTAGACCGACTTGCAGGGTCCCAGTGCTTAGGAAACAAGTTTTTTTTTAAAATCCCTGCTGCCTAAGGCTTTATCTTGCAAGTCAAGACGAATCGGGAATTCCTCGCGAAGACACTAATTTCTTCATGAGTCGAGACGAATCGAGCAGCTCTCGTCAAGGACACTAATTTCCCCGAGTCGAAGTATTTTGCCGAGGACACTGGTTTCCTCGAGGTTGAAACGAATCAGAGTATTCCTGCAAAGACACTGGTTTCTCTGCGAGTCGACGCGAATCAAGATGTTCTCGTCAAGGACACTGGTTTCCCTGAGTCGAAGTATTTTGCCGAGGACATTGGTTTCCCCAGAGTTGAAACGAATCGAGGTATTCCTGCAAAGACACTGGTTTCTCTGCGGGTCGACGCGAATCAAGAAGCTCTCATCAAGGACGCTAGTTTCCCTGAGTCGAAGTATTTTGCCGAGGACACTGGTTTCCTCGGAGTTGAAACGAATCGAGGTATTCCTGCAAAGACACTAGTTTTTCTGCGGGTCGACGCGAGTCAAGAAGCTCTTCATCAAGGACGCTAGTTTCCTTGAGTCGGGGAGGTTGCCAAGGAGGCTGATTTCCCTGGGGTTGAGACGAGTCGAGGTATTCCTGCAAAGACACTGATTTCCCTGCGGGTCGACGCGAATCGAGGTGCTCTCGTCAAGGACACTGGTTTCCCTGAATCGAGGAGGTTGCCAAGGACGCTGATTTCCCTGGGGTTGAGACGAGTCGAGGTATTCCTACAAAGACACTGATTTCCCTGCGGTTCGACGCGAATCGAGGTGCTCTCGTCAAGGACACTGGTTTCCCTGAATCGAGGAGGTTGCCAAGGACACAGATTTCCCTGGGGTTGAGATGATCTCTGGCGGTCTTTCAGGTTTTATATGAGTTACCATCAAGACCCTGAAGCTAGGAATTTGGCCTTCGCTTCGCTTGCTGTGGTGTGTCCGAATCCTATTGGAGAAGGGACGTTGTAGTGACATTTCGTCTGCTGTATAGAAACGAACGTCGAAGTGGTGATCACTCCACGCTGGGGTGAGATGATCTCTGATTGTCTTTCGGGCTTTATATGAGTTGCCGTCAAGACTTGGCTCCGTCTTCTGATGGAGCATGGGGAGGGAAGATATGTTTCCTTCTGTGTTTGCGCCCCTGGATTGTATACAGGGATTGCTGATGATATCGCCTATAGGGCAGAAGTTTTATTCTATATATTTTTCATTTTATTTCTTTCCGCGATGCTCTATCATTTCAGCTTTTATATCACGAAAGTCGCGATTGCCCAATCATTTCGGCTATTTTTCGCGGTGCCTAATCATTTCGGCTATTTATTTTACTTTCACTCGCTGCTTTTTATTGCGAGTTGCCCAATCTTTTCGGCTATTTTGCATGCGTACATTTTTACTTGCTGCTTTTTATTGCAAGTTGCCCTATCATTTCGGCTATTTCGTATGCACGTATGGCTCGCTGATTTTTTTTATCGCGGGTGTGGAACTTGGAATCTAACGCCAATCTCAGCATCAGCATCGCTACAACTGGAATATTGCCAGGAGCGAATCATCATTTGCCATGAAAGGGCTTGGGATTTGATACCGGTTTAGGCATCAGCATTGCTACAACTGGGATATTGCCAGGAGCGAATCATCATTTGCCTCTGTCGATGTCGAACAAAGGTGGCTTAGCGAACAGGGTTAGGATGCTGTCGACTAAGGCTTTTGACTTCACGAGCTGTAAGGGTCTCATAAAGGTATTTCTCCCTACAAGTCGTGAGGATCTCATAGGTGCGTTTTCTCCTTAGGAATCATGAGAATTCCTAAGTGCATGTTCCCCTGTAAGTCGTAAGGATCCTACAAAAGGGTTTTCTCCTTATAAGTCGAGAGGACTTACAAGGGTTGTTCACCATATGGACATATCCCTAGTCATGGATGGGACTTGGGTTGGGGAAATGTTTATTCGCGTCCGTGGATTGTATACATGGGTCAGTATTGAGCCACCTGTAGGGCAATATCGAAGGTTGCGGGAGTTGCTTAAGAACAGGTTCAGGTTTTTGTAACTTAAGACTTTCAAATCTTATGAGCCGTGAGGGTCCCATAAGAGAGTTCTCCTTACGAGTCGTCAGGATCTCGCAAGTGTATTTTATCCTTAGGAATCGTGGGGATCCCTAAGTGTGTTGCTCCCTTGTGAGTCGTAAGGATCTCACGCGGATGGTTTCTCCTTACAAGGTCGAGAGGACCCTGTAAGTGTCCTTTAACGAGGTTGCGCCCTTTCGGGTTTTCACAAACACTCGCCGGTATCCCTGCTGTTTTTACTCACGGAGCCCTTTCGGGTTTTCATCCGTGCCCACTTTGCTTATGGACATACCGTCTTTTTTTTATTCTTCTTTTTTTTGTTCTTTTTATTCTTTTTTTTTCTAACGAGGTCGCGCCCTTTCGGGTTTTCACAAACACTTGCCGGTAGCCCTGCTGTTTTTACTCACGGAGCCTTTTCGGGTTTTCATCCGTGCCCATTTCGCTTATGGACATACCGTCTTTTTTTTATTCTTCTTTTTTTTATTCTTTTTTTTATCCTAACGAGGTCGCGCCCTTTCGGGTTTTCACAAACACTCGCCGGTAGCCCTGCTGTTTTTACTCACGGAGCCCTTTCGGGTTTTCATCCGTGCCCATTTCGCTTATGGACATACCGCCTTTATTATTATTATATTTTTTTATTCCTTTTTTTATCTCGTCAGCCTGAGGATGCTGCGGTAGTAGTTTAAAGACGTTTCGGTCGTCAGCTAGTTTTAGGACATTTCGGTCCATTGGCCAGCTACTACTTATAGAGTTTGGGCTTAGGAAGATAGAGAGCGGACATAGTCGTCGTCATCTATCATTGACCTAGGCCGTAACTCATTGGGCGTATTATTTCTTCAGGAAGCGACCGTTTATTGGCCTGAAAGGCCTTTCACCGTGCATATCCATGAGTAGATAGGCTCCACCCTGATAAACCTTGTCTATGATGTACGGGCCTTCATAGTTCGGCTCGAACTTTCCCCGCTTGGCGCGATTGGGGATCATAGGTTTTTTGACCACTAGCACGAGTTCGCCTTGGCGGAATGTTCTCGGTCGGGTCAATCTTTCATATGAGCGCGTCATCTTTGCTTTATAAGCCTCCAGATTTTATTGCGCTATGAGCCGGGTTTCATCAAGGGCATCAAGCTCCTCAAGCCGAAGGTGAGCATTTTCTTCGTCCGCCAGCTCGTAGTGGATTGCCACTCGCAGAGAGGGTAACTCTATCTCGAGGGGGAGTACTGCTTCTGCACCAAATACCAACGCGTACGGCGTTGTGCTCGTGGCCGTGTTGAACGTAGTTCGATACACCCAGAGAGCTTTTTGCAGTCTCTCATGCCACTCCTTCTTATTTCGGGACACCGTCTTCTTCACAATCTTCGTCAAGGTCTTGTTGAAAGCTTCAGCTAGACCATTAGCGCGGGGATTATAAACCGAAGAATATCTCCAGTCTATATTATGCTGTTGCGCGAAGCGACTGATCTTGTGGCTTCTGTAAGCTGGCCCGTTATCGGAGATCATCCGTCGCGGAGTTCCAAACCGATAAATAACGTGCGTCTTGAAGAAGTGGAGGATATTTTCCGTCTTCACTTCACTTAGCGGTACTGCTTCTGCCCATTTGGAGAAGTAGTCAGTCGTCGCCAGGATGAAACGATGTCCCCTGGACGATGCTGGTTCGATAGGGCCGATTATATCAGTTCCCCACATTTCGAATGGCCAACTAGCCACTGTTGGATGTAGAGGGTTTGGGTGCTGATGGATGAGGTCCCCATGAATTTGGCATGAGTGGCATTGCTTCGCATACTCGAGGCAGTCCTGAATCATCGTTGGCCAATAATAGCCCATCCGTTTAATTTTCAACTTCATCTTCGGGCCTGCTTGGTGAGAACCGCAGAGTCCGTCGTGAACTTCCTGAACGACTCTTTTCACTTCCTCAGGTCCCAGACATCTCAACCAAAGAGAATCAAACGACCTCTTGTATAGAGTATCATTGACGAAGGCGAAAGACAGAGCTCGTTTCATAAGCTGATGTCTTGAGGACGCATCTTCAGGCATTCGACGGGATTTGAAGTAGTCTATAAATACTTCTCTCCAATCCTCAGCCTTTTCCTGGTCTTTTATTTGCATAGCCATTTGCTCAGTCGCTCCCTTCTCTTCGGGTGATTCCGGAGATATTTCCGCTGGGGCGAGCACCCGACGGCTTTGTACCACGATTCTGACGTCATCGAGGTTCTCATCAGCCAGTTCTTTAGCGAGCTTGGCTAACACGTCCGCCTTGCTATTCTCTGCACGCGGTATGTTTTCCAAAGTGCAGGAAGGAATTTGGGTCAACAGTTGTTGCACCTTTTCTCTGTACTTCACCAGTTCTGGCTTGCACGTCTGGTAGTCGCCGTTTACTTGACTAACGACCAGTTGAGAATCTCCATATATGAGGAGGTTTTCAATTCCCATGTCGATAGCGATCTCTAGGCCTGCTATCAAAGCTTCGTATTCGGCCTGATTGTTCGTCCTTGGTTCTGTTAAGGAGAAAGCAAAGCGCATTATCCCTCCTTGTGGAGTCACGAAGATGAGGCCCACCCCCGATTTGATTATAGGGATGCTTTGTTTGCGCTTCTTCATGGAAGACGCTCCATCAAAATAAAGTTCCCATCGGGTATCACTATCGTCGATCGCATCAAACGCGTGTTCGTCCGGCAGCTCGAAATTCAGAGGGGAATCGGATGGTATCGGATGCTCAGCGAGGAAGTCGGCGATGGCCTGGCCTTTCACTGCCTTGAGAGGCTGGTAGGTTATTGAAAACTCCATTAAGAGCAAGGCCCATTTAGCGAGTCTCCCTGTCAATATGGCCTTCGACATTAAATATTTAAGGGGGTCCACCCTCGAAATGAGACGGACTTCATACGCCAACGCGTAGTGCCTGAGCTTTGTTATCGCGAAGATCAACGCCAGGCAGTGTTTTTCGATGGGGGAGTAGTTGCTTTCTGCCCCCAGGAGAACTCGACTTAAGTAATAAAGAGCTCTTTCTTTCCCTTGGTCGTTCTTTTGTGCCCATAATGCGCCTAAGGAACCTTCGAGGGCGGTTGTATATAGAATAAGAGGCTTTCCCTTGACCGGAGCAGCCAACACTGGCGGATTCTGCAGGTACTGCTTGATTTCGTCCAGCGCGCTCTGACATTTATGATCCCAAACGAAAGGGGTTCCCTTCTTCATCAGGTGACTGTAAGGGCAGCACTTGCCTGAAAGGTTGGCTATAAATCGCCGGATGTACGCGAGCTTCCCTTGGAGAGACCGCAATTGCTTGAGAGTCCTTGGCGGAGGCATTTCCATGATCGCCTTGATCTTTGACGGATCTATCTCGATACCTCGGTGTCGGACGATGAATCCCAGGAATTTGCCCGAGGAAACTCCGAATGCGCACTTGAGGGGGTTCATCTTCAAGTTGTATTGTCGAAGGCGTTGAAATACGGTCTTCAGGTGCTCGAGATGCTCCTCGTATGATTTACTTTTCACTACGAGGTCGTCGATATAGCATTCGACGATTTCATGTATGAGATCATCGAAGATCTTCATCATGGCCCTCTGGTAGGTGGCGCCGGCGTTCTTTAAACCGAAAGGCATCACCTTATAGCAGAATATACCCAGCGGGGTCCGGAAAGAGATGTGCTTCTGGTTTTCAGGGTGCATCTTTATTTGATTATATCCTGATGAGCCGTCCATGAAGGAGAAAACTTCATGAGTGGACGTGTTATCTATCATCAGCTCGGTGACTGGCACTGGGAAATCGTCCTTCGGGAAAGCTTTATTGAGATCCCGAAAGTCTACACATATGCGCACCGTCCCATTTTTCTTCATTACCGGGACGATATTGGCGATCCAGTCAGGATATTGAACTTCCTGGATGAAGCCGGAGTCAATCAGCTTCTTGACCTCGGCGTTAATGCTCATCTCAAGCTCGAGCCGCATTCTTCTCGGTGCTTGTTTGATTGGTTTAACGTCCGGGGATATCGCCAATTTATGCACAGCAATTTCTGGATCTAGTCCTGGCATTTCGAAATAGTTCCATGCGAAGCAATCTTTATACTGCATAAGCACGTCTTTTAATGAAGCCACCCTTTCTTCAGATAGCAGTTCACTAACGAATGTCGGTCGCGGGTTATTCTCCATCCCCAACTCAATTTTCTTGAGTTTATCCGCAGTGGTATGTATTCCATCTTCCAGCTCTTTCGGCGCTGGTGGGAATTCTGAGATCACCTCGTTATTGCTATTTTCAAAGCACCAGGGATGGTCATCCACATTCTCGGGCTCTTCTTTTGATATCGTTATCATATGACAAGCACGAGCTCGCTTCCAAGATCGATGTGGATTTGGTTCTACTCTCGTAGCTTTGGGTTCATGCTTCTGTGGCGGTGTTACCCTCCAGCTGTCAGATAGAGCAAGCTTGCCGAGCTAATACTGATCTTCGACCCAATTTTTGAAGGTGAAGCAATCTTCGAGAGGGTGCCCTATTACCCTGTGATAAGAGCAATAGTTCGGGTGTGAGACCTCGCATGCTTGTCCCGGGTGGCTAGACTCCGGAAGTGTAAGCATTTGGTGCTTTATAGCTAGGTCAAGTATCTTCTTTGTCTTGTCTTGAGGAAAAGAGTATGCTCGACTCATCTTCTTCATAAGGGACAAATCCAGACCGCTCGATTCCCGACTGCGTGGCTTCTTGGTCCCGCTTTGTCGTTGCTGAATGCCCTTTCCGCTTTTTGACTTGTTTCCGCCTTTGCGTCGGGTCTTTTTTACAACAGGTTGACAGGAAGCGGCATTTTCGTCTTTCACAGCCTGTTGAAGAAGGCGTTGCGTCCTGGCTTTCTCGTAGATGGCCATTTCGCAGTTGTGGTCGTCTCGAACTTTTTGACCAGCTTCCCTTATAAGCTTGTCCATTTGTTCTTCGAACGACGGACTGGGCATTTTTGCATCGGGGACTTTTTCTGGCTCGGGATTAGCATCTTCCCATTGAGCATCCCCTTCTTCATCAAAGTTATGCACAACATAGCAGTCACAGAGTAGCTCCCGTTTCTTGGACCGAACATATCCAAGCCCGATTGCTTTCATTCTCCCATTGGGCAATGATTTGATCGAAAAAGAGTGTTTGTAGTTATACCGCAATCAGAACGGTGTCGCGCGTAGTTAGACCGAGGTGAGTACGGGTCTTCCTCAGGGAAACGTTGAATATTTTACTCTTACTTTAGATGTGTTGAAAAAGAGAGGAGGAATAAAGAATTTTGTGGAAATGTTTCTAGATCTACGTTAAGCAAGAATGCAAAATATATAGATCTAGATTATTTTAGGGATGCAGTTAATATAATAAGAGGGCTTGTAGGGTTCGTTAGGATTTAGTAGTTATGGACGATTAATTAAAAGTTACCCTTTTTATCCTTTAATAGATTTAAAACTAGAATGACGGTGATGCGTGTAGATTAGGGTTTTTGGAGGGAAAAGGAATCCCACTCTTAACCCTTATCTCGACACGGAACTCCGTTCATATTTAGCCTTTACCAAAACAATCATTAATCTAATCTCTAATCGCGGTCGGAACTAACAAAGAATTGTTAGCGCGCCCGATTAGGATGTTAATGATTCTTTTGATAAAGTTCATAAACTTTATAGGATTTAAAAAGGGTTTAGAGATGTTCATCATCCATTAGCCTACCCTAATCCTACGAACCCTAACAAGCGGAGAATTACTCGCGCATGTTGGGAGAAAAAGAGATGGAGAGAAAATGCATAATTAAACTATGAAGAAATAGAATAAGAAAAAGAAAGCTACTTTTATTAATCAACAATATTCATTACACTTTGATTCCTTAGAAAATGATTACAAAGACTAGTTTGCTTCTCGATCTCTTCCAAGGAGGTAGACGAACAGTTGATGATCAGTCTGGATGCGTGAGCCGTCTTGGACTTCGTGATCTCGTCGACTTGATGATTTTTCCAAGAGGTTCTCGGTCTTTATTTATAGTCCCAAATCCAGAAATTTAGCTTCTAAATTTGGAAGCAAACAGTAAAGATTCACCCTGAAAAATCTCAACTTCTAAACCTTCTTTCCTGCGGCGGATCCGCGGCCCAAGGAGGGTATGGCCGCGGATCCGCGGCCATTGGTCAAGATCTCTTGATCAAAATTTTAGGGCTTCATCTGTGTGACATTCGGCTATCTCTGGAGGCTTTGGAACTTGAAAATATTCTCATGGTTGCTACCAGACTTGGTCTCCAAGTTTTGCTTTCTTAATTAGGCAAGTTTTCTTTAACAACTTGATTTCTTGGAAAATTCTGCATAACAACTTAAATAATATTTAGTAGACTTTGTTCTACTAGGATTTGGTCAATGATATTATTTGCATACATTTTCCTACCAAATGCTAATTATAATATATCAACACATGGAAAATAGTGTTTTTACATATAAACCCTCATATGTATGATATATTATAATAAAGACCTTTTTTAATATGAAAATGGGAGGAAAAATGCAATAACAAATGTGCAGTTTTATCAACTGAACAGATACCCCCAAACTTATCTTTGATCGTCATGAGCAAACTAGTTTATTCAAGAGAAGGAGAAAAAAGAAAGGAGAAAACTAAGTATACTTTCGTAGGCAAACACGATTGCACTGAGCACGTGCAACAAGCCATTAAACCTCTAGGTGTCCCTAATAGGAGGAGTGTTGTCTCCTGAGGGTTTTCAGCGGATTACACCCACAAAATCCTATAATAAAAGAGAGATGGTGAAATTTACATATAAAGATAAGAACTATAAAAGAAAGACTTTGAAAATAAGAGTTTCCAACTATACTAGCTTTTCAGTTGTCATGAGCCCTATCTTAATAGTCATGAAAAGATATTAGAAATCACATCATCTCTTAATAAAACATCGTCTTTATTCTTCATTCCTACCTTTCATCCAAACATCAATCATATAACCCTACGTGTGTGTAAATAACATCCCTACACCCGGAGAATTCAATTCAAGCTATCATACTCTTGTCCATCTGCCTCAGTAATCGATGAATATTTAGTTGAATTTGCTCACACAATTTTCATGCGACCGTTAATACTTATTGAGGTACTAACCGACCGATTACTCATGTGCTTGCTGATTAGGTGATAGTATTTTCCTCGTCTTGCACCACCTAAGGCTTAGCAGTGACTCCCAAACCAGTTGGTCGAAGGCACTAGGTGATGAAGCACCCTCGCTATATTTTTTTATTACTGCCTTGGTGATAACAAAACCAGTGTTCATTTTTCTTTTCACCATTTTTATATTTTCTTCATTTATTATTTCCTTCATACTTTGGCTTTTAGACAAGAGCATTTCAAGGTATCCTCTACTATCCCGAGTTTCAAGACGTGTGTACGTGCATATAGTAGGGTATCAACATTCAAATATTTGGCTTCCAGAATAGAAACTGTTTTTCAGACTTATTTTTATCCTCAGATTAGTGACTTCCTTCATCTTACTAACCCTTAGGACAACAGCTCATAACTACTTATTACTAGTTCGTTTAAGAAAACTTCTAATTTTCTTGGTTTTCTTAAACTATTCCTATCTTTTGGATGTAATTTTTCACTTTCTACTCTTTTGTTATAAAAGAAAAATAAATTTTTTTTTGAAAATGTTGTGCTTATGCAAAGTATGATGCAAATTGATGCGTAAATAAGCACAAACCTCCCCCAAACTTGTTTTCAACAGTGTCCTCACTGTTGCTATCCGTTAAGCTCAAAAACCTGTAGACTTGGGAGGAAATTATTAATAGAGGCAAGAATATATGAAAGTGAAAATCCTCCCCCAAACTTATTTTTGGCTCACAATTTTGTAAAAATCATTTTCTTTCAAGAGCCAAAATATCCCCCCCCAAACTTGAGTTAAACTATGTTAATCTTTTAAAAACACACGAGGGGGTCAAGGTTATTAGTCAATGCCAAGCTTTGAAAAGACCGAAAGTCAACACCAACCATTCAAAAAATTTATCGATGAAGCACCAAGGTTGGTGGAAGAACATGTCACCTTTCGACGTGAAGAAGTGTGGAGGTGATAAGAGGTGTAATGAAAAAGGATCGCGTCTCAATTTGGAGAGACGACACAGTGATAGTGATGATGGATTACTCGCATTATCATGATTGTCCAGAAGAAGGGGTGGAGGTTCAATTTTTTTGTCTTGGAGTTGATTCATCTCAACACCCATGTCTTGTAAAAATGCGAGTTCATCAGCGAAAATTTCCTCAAAGCTTTCGTCGATACCCCGAAGAATAATGTCATCAGAAAAAATGGGGTGATCGTCAGGCTCTATAAAAAGTTCTTCATTAGCGTTAGATGTTGACCCGGACAACTCGGTGGAAGAGTACATGGTTGGGTCAAACAACAACATATGAAAAGTGTCAGTATCATGAGGTTGATCAAATTCGTTGCTGTCGACACCCATTAATTCGACAGAACACACATGAGCATAGGGTTCGGAGGGTTCACTTCCCAACTTGTAAATGTTAAGCTCAATTGACTTCTTTCCAAAGGATAGGGTCATAGAGCCGTTTCTACAATTGATTACTGCGTTGGAAGTGGCCAAAAAGGGTCGACCGAGTATCACCGGGATTTGATTGCGTGGGTTTGCCACAGGTTGTGTATCTATAACGATAAAGTCCACAGGAAATATGAATTCCCCGACTTTGATTAACACATCCTCTAGCTCACCCCTAGGTTGGGTGATAGATCGATCGACCATCTGAAGAGTGCAATGCGCATGTTTTAACTCTCCGATCCCTAATTGCTCATAAACAGAATACGGAAGCAAGTTAACACTAGCACCTAAATCGAGTAGAGCACGATTGATATTTTTACCCCCAATAGAAATTGAAATTGTAGGACTTCCGGGGTCCTTTCGTTTCTTGGGTAGTTGTTGTGTAAAAGCTGTGCTCACATTACTCGCAAGGAAAACTTTTTTAGGTACTTGAACTTTTCTCTTCCTAGTGCACAAGTCCTTTAGGATTTTCGCATATGACGGAACTTGTTGAATAGCATCTAGGAGAGGAATGTTTATGTTAACTTGCGTAAAAATTTCCACAATCTTCTCCATTTGTGGACTTGGTCTGTTTCCCCTTAACCTGTTTGGATAAGGTGCTTTATCAATAAGGGTTTGGTCCAACATTGGAGAGGATTATGGGGATGGAGTGGATCCCAGAATTGGAGTGAGGATCGTTTTAGGTAGATTTGAGGAAATGGGCGAAGGGTTCGAGCCTTGGGGAAAACGGAGAATAGGCTCGGGTGAAAGTGGGAGACTAAACGAATTAGGGAAAGAAGAAGAAGCTGGGGTATCATTGGTGTCACTATCATCACATTGCTCACCCACTCGGTTATTCAGCACTTTTCCCGATCTCAACGTGATAACAGCACTCACATTATAACTTTGTGAGTGGCCAGGATTAGGTATGGGTTGAGATGGGAGTTTCCCTTTCTCTCTCGCACTCATTGCGGCGTTTAACTATGCGAGTTGGTTTTCTATTGATTTAATACTCTCACCATGGGAGGTGGAGTCTTTCTTTATGGTATCAATAGAAGACTTCATCTCAGCCGACAATTGCATGGAATGTTTCATGAACAAATCCAAAGTTTGTGCAAGTGAAGAGTTGTCAGTACCGGCCACTTGTGGTGTAGAAATGTTGGCCGGATTTTGGAAATTTTGTGACTGAAAGGGGGGCTGATTCTGTGGTTGTGGTTGCTATGGAGGAGGTCTTTGATAATTGCTTTGTTGGTTTTGATTCCAAGCAAAGTTAGGATGATTCCTCCATCCTTGATTGTATGTGGAAGAATAAGGATCGTTTCTAGGTCGCTGCTGAAAAGCAGCATTAGCTTGAATCGATGCATTCATAGGACATTCTTCCGTTAAGTGTGAAGGATCCAAACAGCAACCACATACGGTCTTAGGAAGCGTGACCTGATTTAGGGAGACTGATGAGAATCTGTTCTCAATAGCGTCGAGTTTCTTCTGCATCGCTGCCATTTCGGCTTTCACTGCGATGGAAACATCGAGCTGGTGAATACCTCCCCTAGATGAAGGTGGTCTTACGCTTTCCCACTGCAAAGTGTTTTCAGCGAGATCTTCCAGGTATTTCCATGCTTCACCGTCATCTTTAAACATGAAATTGCATTGACACATTGTTTCAAGCATCTGCTTTGTCGCTGGATTAATGCCCTCATATATAATCCGACATAAATCCCATCTATTGATTCCATGATGAGGACATTGGACAAGCAGATCCTTGAAACGTTCAAAGCACTTCCAAAATGGTTCATTGGGAAGCTGGGTGAACTGGTTGATCTCGCTCCTAACACAGGCAGTCTTATGGTTTGGGTAAAACTTCTTAAGAATTGCTATGACGAATTCATCCCAATTAGTGATAGAGTGTGCGGCAGTATTGTAAAGCCTTTTTTCTGCCAAGTAGCATAGTGTGAATGAGAGAAGACGCAAACGCATAGCATCGACAGTCAACTGTGAAGTACCCATCATTGCGCATACGTTTTCGAATTTGGTGATGAAAACGTACGCGTCTTCCGACTCAAGCCTGTGAAATTTGGGCAGCAGATTGATGTAGTGGGGTTTAATTTCGAAATTATCCCCGTTAGCAGGTGGAAGAGATAGACAAGTGGGAAGATGACCACGGATAGGATAGCATCTCTCTTGGAGAGAGATGCGCGATGGATTCTGCGCACCTACGGGCGATGGCAGCGTGGTGTTATAATCTGATGGAGTGCCATCCATCTCAGTCGTGGTGTGTGGTGGGGGAAAAGAAGATGAAGAAGTACCGACTTCGGCGTCGATAGCAGGAACGCGGACAAGACGGGCACTAGGATCCCGTGTCCAGCCGAGCATGCACTAAGCGGGTTTAGTGCAAGTGGCAGCGTGTGTGTGATTTAAAATTGGTTTGTTTTGAAAAAAGTGGGACTCAAGATAAATCACTCTACAATGCACAAACAACCCTAGAACTAAGGTTACTAGGTCCAGTCTCTAGACCGCTCCTAGACTTCCAAAGGACAAGCCGTAGGATCAATCCTCTACCACCTCTTTACTACTCTTGTGGCCAGGTAAGTGGGAGGTATCCGCTATACGAATCACCGAAAATAGCGGGCCTAATTAAGTAAACCACTTGCCTTAGACACACTTGCCTAGGCACCACAAAAATAATGCGGATAAGCGATAGATTACCCACAACCTTCTTTTGTCCTTAATGAGCGCGGCAATCCTTAGAGTCTGGTCTAGATATTTTTTAAATTAATATAGGGTTGATGCAGATGCTCTGTTTGTGATTTATGGGGCTTAGGAAGGGTGATGAAATCCCCACCTAATCTTGATTTGGTCTTGCCCCTTAAAATCCGTATTAAAATATGTAAAAACAAATCGCAATCACAAAACTTTTGCAAAAAAGATTTTTGAGCGGCGCTATTTTGCAAAGAATCCTGCAGAAAATAGATTTTATTGGATTTGAGAGGAGAGAGAAGGAATTGAGAAAGATACCAGAAAGTTTGTAACCCTAAATCCTTAGCTAAGCCGCGTTTCCGCCGCCGAAAGGGCCTTCGTGCCGCGGTTCCGCCGTGAAGTGGAGGGATCAGGTGATGAAAATTTTTCTTTGGCCTCCTGTACTCCTCTGGATCTCTAAGAATGTCTCTGTCTTCTGTTTTCCTTAAGTCTGTAACTCCAGATCTCCTTGCAAAATTCACGCACAAATCGTTAAATATGCAATATGCAGTTTCGTGTTAATAATGATATGAATCGTCTAAGAATTCAACACAAATAGTAAGAATAAAAAAAAATTACGCACGTATCCCCGGCAACGGCGCCATTTGATTTGATCGAAAGAGAGTGTTTGTAGTTATACCGCAATCAGAACGGTGTCGCGCGTAGCTAGACCGAGGTGAGTACGGGTCGTCCTCAGGAAAACGTTGAATATTTTACTCTGACTTTAGATGTGTTGAAAAAGAGAGGAGGAATAAAGAATTTTGTGGAAAGGTTTCTAGATCTACGTTAAGCAAGAATGCAAAATATATAGATCTAGATTATTTTAGGGATGTAGTTAATATAATAAGAGGGCTTATAGGGTTCGTTAGGATTTAGTAGTTATGGACGATTAATTAAAAGTTACCCTTTTTATCCTTTAATAGATTTAAAACTATAATGACGGTGATGCGTGTAGATTAGGGTTTCTAGAGGGAAAAGAAATCTCACTCTTAACCCTTATCTCGACACGGAACTCCGTTCATATCTAGCCTTTACCAAAACAATCATTAATCTAATCTCTAATCGCGGTCAGAACTAACAAAGAATTGTTAGCGCGCCCGATTAGGATGGTAATGATTCTTTTGATAAAGTTCATAAACTTTATAGGACTTAAAAAGGGTTTAGAGATGTTCATCATCCATTAGCCTACCATAATCTTACGAACGCTAACAAGCAGAGAATTACTCACGTATGTTGGGAGAAAAAGAGATGGAGAGAAAATGCATAATTAAACTACGAAGAAATAGAATAATAAAATGAAAGCTACCTTTATTAATCAACAATATTCATTACACTTTGATTCCTTAGAAAATGATTACAAAGACTAGTTTGCTTCTCGATCTCTTCCAAGGAGGTAGACTAACAGTTGATGATCAGTCTGGATGCGTGAGCCGTCTTGGACTTCGTGATCTCGTCGACTTGATGATTTTTCCAAGAGGCTCTCGGTCTTTACTTATAGTCCCAAAGCCAGAAAGTTAGCTTCTAAATTTGGAAGCAAGTAGTAAAGATTCACCCTGAAAAATCTCAACTTCTAAACCTTCTTTCCTGCGGCGGATCCGCGGCCCAATGGGGGGTATGGCCGCGGATCCGCGACCATTGTTCAAGATCTCTTGATCAAAATTTTAGGGCTTCATCTGTGTGACATTTGGCTATCTCTGGAGGCTTTGGAACTTGAAAATCTTCTCGCGGTTGCTGCCAGACTTGGTCTCCAAGTTTTGCTTTCTTAATTAGGCAAGTTTCCTTTAACAACTTGATTTCTTGGAAAATTCTGCAAAACAACTTGGAAAAATTCTGCACAACAACTTAAATAATATTTAGTAGACTTTGTTCTACTAGGATTTGGTCAATGATATTATTTGCATACATTTTCCTACCAAATGCTAATTATAATATATCAACATATGGAAAATAGTGTTTTTACATATAAACCCTCATATGTATGATATATTATAATAAAGACTTTTTTTAATATGAAAATGGCAGGAAAAATGTAATAACAAATGTGCAGTTTTATCAACTGAACAAATACCCCCAAACTTATCTTTGATCGTCCCGAGCAAACTAGATTATTCAAGAGAAGGAGAAAAAAGAAAGGAGAAAACTAAGCACACTTTCGTAGGCAAACACGATTGCACTGAGCACGTGCAACAAGTCGTTAAACCTCTAGGTGTCCCTAGTAGGAGGAGTGCTGTCTCCTAAGGGTTTTCAGCGGATTACACCCACAAAATCTTATAATAAAAGAGAGATGGTGAAATTTACATATAAAGATAAGAACCATAAAAGAAAGACATTGAAAATAAGAGTTTCCAACTACACTAGCTTTTCAGTTGTCATGAGCCCTATCTTAATAGTCATGAAAAGATGTTAGAAATCACATCATCCCTTAATAAAACATCGTCTTTATTCTTCATTTCTACCTTTCATCCAAACATCGATCATATAACCCTACTTGTGTGTAAATAACATCCCTACACCCGGAGAATTCAATTCAAGCTATCATACTCTTGTCCATCCGCCTCAGTAATCGATGAATATTTAGTTGAATTTGCTCACACAATTTTCATGGGACCGTTAATACTTATTGAGGTACTAACCGACCGATTACTCATATGCTTGCTGATTAGGTGATAGTATTTTCCTTGTCTTGCACCACCTAAGGCTCAGCAGTGACTCCCAAACCAGTTGGTCTAAGGCACTAGGTGATGAAGCACCCTCGCTATATTTATTTATTGCTGCCTTGGCGATAACAAAACCAGTGTTCATTTTTCTTTTCACCATTTTTATATTTTTTCATTTATTATTTCCTTCATACTTTGGCTTTTAGACAAGAGCATTTCAAGGTATCCTCTACTATCCCGAGTTTCAAGACGTGTGTAAGTGCATATTGTAGGGTATCAATATTCAAATGTTTGGCTTCCAGAATAGAAACTATTTTTCAGACTTATTTTTATCCTCAGATTAGTGACTTCCTTCATCTTACTAACCCTTGGGACAACAGCTCATAACTACTTATTACTAGTTCGTTTAAGAAAACTTCTAATTTTCTTGGTTTTCTTAAACTATTCCTATCTTTTGGATGTAATTTTTCACTTTCTACTCTTTTGTTATAAAAGAAAAAGATTTTTTTTTTTGAAAATGTTGTGCTTATGCAAAGTATGATGCAAATTGATGCGTAAATAAGCACAAACCTCCCCCAAACTTGTTTTCAACAGTGTCCTCACTGTTGCTATCCGTTAAGCTCAAAAACCTGTAGACTTGGGAGGAAATTGTTAATGGAGGCAAGAATATATGAAAGTGAAAATCCTCCCCCAAACTTATTTTTGGCTCACAATTTTATAAAAATCATTTTCTTTCAAGAGCCAAAATATCCCCCCCCAACTTGAGTTAAACTATGTTAATCTTTTAAAAACACACGAGGGGGTCAAGGTTATTGGTCAATGCCAAGCTTTGCAAAGACCGAAAGTCAACGCCAACCATTCAAAAATTTTATCGATGAAGCACCAAGGTTGGTGGAAGAACATGTCACCTTTCGACGTGAAGAAGTGGGGAGGTGATAAGAGGTGTAATGAAAAAGGATTGCGTCTCAATTTGGAGAGACGATACAGTGATAGTGATGATGGATTACTCGCATTATCATGATTGTCCAGAAGAAGGGGTGGAGGTTCAATTTCTTTGTCTTGGAGTTGATTCATCTCAACACCCGTGTCTTGTAAAAATACGAGTTCATCAGCGAAAATTTCCTCAAAGCTTTCGTCGATACCCCGAAGAATAATGTCATCAGAAAAAATGCGGTGATCGTCAGACTCTATAAAAAGTTCTTCATTAGCGTTAGAGGTTGACCCGGACAACTCGGTGGAAGAGTACATGGTTGGGTCAAACAACAACATATGAAAAGAGTCATTATCATGAGGTTGATCAAATTCGCTGCTGTCGACATCCATTAATTCGACAGAACACACATGAGCATAGGGTTCGGAGGGTTCACTTCCCAACTTGTAAATGTTAAGCTCAATTGACTTCTTTCCAAAAAATAGGGTCATAGAGGCGTTTCTACAGTTGATTACTGCGTTGAAAGTGGCCAAAAAGGTGCTGGAATTGCTGGACGCTCATGCAGATTTCCTTCAACACCCGCACGTTGAGGAGATTGACGGATGACCCATTATCGACCAGGATTTTGCCTATCTTTATATCGTGGCAGTATCCTGAAACATAAAAAGGACGATTGTGTTCGCACGTCCTAAGAAGGAGGTCTTCATCACCGAAAGTGACATCAGCTGTGTGCACTTCTTCCAGCTCGTCCTTCATCTTTTCTTCGGCAAGAAAAGCTTGGAATTGCTCCGGCTCCTGTAGTGCCTTGATTAATGAATCCCTTGCCTCTTTTGATAGTAAAAGGGCGTCAAGAATGCTGAGCTGCGAGGGCAGCTTCCTCAGATGCGCTAGAACGTTGTAGTCCACCTTATTTTTCTTTGGCGGGTCCTTGGCAGTCAGCTCTTTCATGACTTGGTCATCTAGGGTGATATCTTCAGAGACCTTTTCTTTTCCCTTATTCTTCTTGTTTGATGGTCCGAGATTCTTTTCGGGTAGCGTACGATTACGCAACTGGATATTATCGCAGGCCTTTGGCTCTTCTTCTTTTCCCGAGGTGGTCTCTTTAAAGAGAGGGCTAAGAGCCATTTCCTCGTCAGAATCACTCCCGAATGTGAGAACTTGCGCTTTCCCGGCGTTAACTATGCGACAATTGCCGGTAGTTCTTCTAAACTCCTCGGTCGTACTTTTTTTCTCTCGACGAGTTTTGCACTTTTCCCGCTTAAAATGTTGCCGGTGAACAACATACCCCTGCCACCATCTATTGAAAGCTTTGCACTCTTCGGTGGAGTGCGAAACCTTCCGATGATACAAGCAATAGGAAGGGTGTATTTCTGCTTTGCCGGCAATGTTTCCTTTAGAGGGCGGTAGCTTCATCCCCATTGATACGGCTTTAGCAAACCTTTTCCTCGTCTTGAATTTGACTTTGTCTGCAACGGGTGTCTTTTGATTTGACGGGAGTGTCTCAACTCTTTCATCCAGTCGCCGGCGCTTGGCCTTTTCAAATATGACCGTCTCGCGTTCCCGATCAGATTTACTCTTCAAAAGAGCTTCGTTGAGGAAGGCATCAATTGCTTCATCCGATGGCCCCAGAAGTTCCGGTTTAGGATCTGCCCCCAGCTTCTCAGTGCAAGGAGTTTTCCCATCGTCCGTAAACGAGTGAGAGATCACATGACAACTCGCCACGCATTCCTCGGATTCATCCGACGAGCTTTCTCCCTCATCTTCCTCTCGAAAGACGTGGTTGAGGAACTCCTGGAGTGTGACGGGAGTCCGTGCCTTTTGATTGTATTCCTCTAGCGCGTCAATTTGTTTTTTTAAGTCCGCGCGCTTGTCACCAGGCTTCATGGGCTTTTTGGATCTCTTCTTCTTCTTCTTTGAAGATTTCGACGGCTGGGTATGAATGCTTGGGCCATCACCACCGGTCCTTGGTGTTGGGCGTGGCTTCAACATCCCTTCAATGATATGGGGTTCTAGCGGGTTCTTCCACCTGACCGCCGGGTATGTCTTGAGATCATTCAGCATCCTTTTGGTTTTGGCCGATAACACAACCTCCAATGGAGCTTCTTCAACAAGGGAGCACGTTGCCCCCGGCGTATTCACCTTTTTAGATGTATGAGGTTGCGGCGGGTTCACCTTCCATCTTTCGGATAACGCGAACTTGCCTTGCTGATATTGATCTTCAATCCAGTTTTTGAAGACGTAGCAATCTTCAATCGGATGACCCAACACTCGGTGATAGGGACATTAATTGGGATCATTGACGTCGTTTGGCTGCGACAGACGTCTTGACTCCGGTAGATTAATGAGTCTGTTACGCAATGCCAGTTCAAACAGTCTTCTGGTTTTATTCTGAGGAAACGAGTAAGGATGTCCCAGCCTCTCCTCGAGGGACAGGTGTGGACGCATATTGTTTTGACGAACAACTGGCTTCAAGTTGCTCTGCTGTTGTTGAGCATTGGCGACGACGATTGCTTTCCCTTTCCCCTTCTCATTTCGAGAGTCCGGCTTTGGAGGAGACGGTCTGTGACCCATCTGTTCCATCTAGGCTAACTTATCGATCAAGGCTTGGAACGTGGTTGGTTTAAAGAACATCATGAACTGTGAGATAGTTGCATGAGGATCTATGGTGTCCACGAACATGCCCACCGCCGGCGCTTCCTCAATGCGTTGTTCGCACTTTGACCACAAGTTCCGCCACCAGATTGCATATTGAACCCAAGTCTCGCCCGGCTTTACTCTCGCATTGATCAAAGCTGTTATTGGAGTACGCTCGCTGGCACTTGCGAAGCGCTGGGTAAACAACAACTCCATTTCAGCGAAGGTTTTGATGGAGTCGTTCGGAAACTCGGGGTACCATTCAAACGTCGTCTCCGACAAGCTGCCGACGAACTGGCGAAGCAGGAGCTTATCATCACCGCCGGTGTTACCGTAAAGGGCCCTGAACTGGGCAACATGTTGATGGGGATTGCCAGTCCCCTTATAGACATGGAATTTCGGTATTGTATAGCCCGGCGGGTACTTGATCTGATCATACCAGCTCGGATACGGTCGCCCCGTTCTGACAACTTGACCAGCTGCCTTAATTGCCTGGTGAACCCGTATCTGCTGAGCTATATATTCGTCCAGGTCAGCTTTGGAAATTGTCTCCACCTTGGCTGCTGACAGAGCCGGCGGTGGATTCGACGTTTCTCCTCTGTCATCTTCAAGGATGATCGGAGGATCTTCAGCAGGAGGATCTTGCTGGATCATCATACCCACCATGTCCTGGAACAGAAGGGCCATTCATTTTATATTGGCTGCTTGTTCCGCAGCCTCTTTGTCCTTCTTTTCTAATTTTCTCCGAAGAAACTCGGCGTCGGTTTCTTGCTCCTGGCATTGATCCGAGGACGCTTCAGAGCTTTCTTTTGGCCCAGTGAGTGCGGCCATCACATTCATCATTTCTTGGAGCTTCTGCTGCTGCTCCTGAGCTTTAGTCACCGATCGCGTAAGCGGTCTATGACCTGTGGATATACGGCTGTCCTCTTTTCCAGACGCCATGTAGACGGTGTGTACTACAATGCCCCCAGACTTAGGGCGTTTGGACTCACTACCTTTGACATTCGCCGCAGGCGTGGGGACTTTCTCTGGCCTTCTTCTCTTGTGGGCCGTCGAAGTTGAGGGGGCCGTTGCTTTGGGCACCCAGGTGGTCGTCGTCTTTCGTTGCTTGACAGGGGGATTTTCTTCCTGCCGGACTTTCGACTTCTTATGCTGGTGAGAGAAATTCAGATCAATCACCGATTCTCGGACTCGTCGCCAAGTCTTGTAGATCCTGGAGGACAGCCGTTGAGGAGACTGCTCCGGCTTTTCTGGTTCTGCTTCTACGGCGGTCTCTACCGGTGGAGGAGATCTTTTGAGCACCGCAGTTGGTGAATTTCTGCGTACCCTGTTCAGCAACTCAAAGTTGTTCCCAGTTGGAACAGCAGTATTAACTTCCACCGTTGGAGCTGGTGGAGTTAGCCCAGAGGGGGAGTTGCCCCCAGCCTTCCTTATCCGGCGCCAGTGGCGACGTCGGGCGTGACGGGTTGTTAGGATTGGTTCAGCGACGGCTTTATCTTGCCCCCTGTTCAGGTGAGGGGCTGTTGCCGGTGTCAGCCTCTTGAAGACCGACTTTCGTTGAGAAGCTACTTCCAACCGGTCAGAAACAGATTTCTGAGCGGGAGTTGGAATGAGAGCAGTCAGTCTCGTGAAGACCAACCCTCTGGGAGGAGAAGCCGCCTTGACGACTTCAGGAACATATATAGCTGTCTTCTTTGGGACGGCCACTTCACGAGTCATGGGCTTCTTGGCAGGCCCATCGGGGTTCAGGCTCAGCCTGGTGAAAACCGAGGCTGCCGGCTTGAGATTGGACGAACCGTTGAGAGGGGCCGTGGTAGTAGTGAGCCGATCGAAGACCGACTTCTTTTGCGCTTCCGGTATGGGCACTGGAATGGTGAAGCTTGCTCGCTGGAGCATGGTCCCGAAGAACAGGCCGGTGGTAGCCTGAGTCACTCGTTCTACCGGCATAGCAAGGATGGAGGCCGCTTAAGGCCTATAGGCTACGCCTCCAGGTGAGGCGGAGCATTGGTTGCAGTTTCATTTGGAGCAGTTTGAGCAGTTAGACGCCATTGCTGTTTGATTGCTGCGCCAAGCAAGATACCAAATCTTAGTAACTTGAAACCCTAGGGCAACCATTAACAAACCGCGATTCGTTCGCGAAGACGACACACGAAGTGTGGAGTGGAAAGAGGAAAAGGTCCCACCGGGCGTGCCAGAATCTGTTCCCCTCCGAATACAGAGACGTGACCGTGTAGGTACGTCTTGCCTGAGATTCAGGGCATATGCTATTTTGTTTTATCCGTCCACCTCTCCGAAGATGCCAAGTCGATTTATGGCACCGTGTATCGGAGGTTTAGACAGATGCGGCCGATGTAGCAGACTTCGTCAGATTCCCCCTCGCTTGAGGGGTTTTTGATTATGGGGACGCTCTTCCCTGCAGGTGCAAGCCCCTGCAGTTAATTACGCTACCGCATCGCGGTAGAAACTTTCTCCTTCTCCAGAATTTCACTTCGTGTCGTGGTTGTTTGTTTTGTTTGTGGTTTTGGGTTAAGAATACGTTAGCCCTATTTAAGGCTAAGATCAACTTAAACTTTTGTTAAGGATACGTCAGCCTAATCTCCAGACAAATATCAACTTAACGGGATCATTTGGATCCGACAAGAGAGCAATTAGCTCTATTGTTTAGTTTAATGACATTGCGGTCGATTTCCAGTTTAGGGACATGGTGGTCCCATCATTCCCATTTGGGGACGAACATTAGTTTAAGGACATTTCGTTCCAACGTTCCCATTTTGGGATGAATATTAGTTTAAGGATGTTTCGGTCTACGAGTTTAAGGACCCCGCAGTCCGTATTGATGTGTGGTTGTCAGGACCCGTCACCTCTCTGACGACGTTGAAGGATTACAACGACAAGTGTCAGAGGAGTTCGGAGATGTACCCTTGAACCGGATGTAAATTGATTTAAGGGAGCAATCATGCTCGGTCAATTTAATTTGAGGACTTACGGCTAGAATTGGGCTAAGTCCAGTTGAGAATGTTCAACATTTTTATTTGTGGTTGGCCTGTTAGGCCTTGGCTTGGGCTTTACCCTTTGTTTAATAATGCATAACATTAATCTTGGTCTCTGTTGGACCTTTATTTGGGCTCTGCCTCTTTTTAAATGATGCACATCATCTGTTTTGGTCTGACAGACCTTTGCATGGCATTTTATTAGGCCTGTTAGGCCTTTTTTTAATTGGGCTCGGCCCTTCTCTTCAATAATGCAGTGCATTAATTATCTAACACTGACCATGTGGCCTGTCAGGCGCTTTGCGCCAATTAATGAGCGCAAGCGCATATGGAGGTGACACGTGTCACACTCTAGTGAGCGCAAGCGCAGTGCGCTGCGCCACGGCGTTGCGCTGTTGTGCTGCTGACACGTGGCGCGCTTGAGTGAGTTGCGCCAGTTTAAGAGAGCATTGCTCTATTTTAAAAGCGCATAGCGCAAGTTGTTCTAGAGCTGACACGTGGCGCTCTCTGGTGGCTTGCGCCAACCCAAGAGCGCAACAGTGCAGATTTACAAGTGCAAGACACTGTTAATTATCTTGATCCAATTTTGGATCAAAGAAAAGAATCTTTTAAGATTCTAGAACTAAGGGTTCAACAAAAGGCAATGCCTTTGTGTAGATCCAATGATCTGTGAAGTAATACTTCTTTTATCTTTTTGTGATTGGATCTTTTTGATTTTTTTTCTTTTTTATTGAAGATCTTGATCTTGTTCTTAGATCATTGATCTTTATAGAAGAAAATTCTTCTTTATTTAAAGGTTTTTACCTTTTTTTTTCTCTGAGTTCTTCTCAAAATTTTCCTTAGAGGAGTTCTCTGTTTTTCTCTCTGTGTGTCAATGTTTTAGACTTGGAGTCTAGGGGCATTTTTATAGTGCCAATTGATTTGTTAAATCAGTTAAAGAGATTTTTCCCTGAGTGATTTAGGGATTTTTCCCCACCGTTGGATCTTTGATCCAAGGGCTTCTGCTTTACAGAAGACAATCTTCTTGTTTTAACAAGATCAGAAAGATCTTTCAGAATTTTTCTGTTTTGCGCAAGCGTACCTGCGCTAGAGACGTGTCGCGCAGCGCAGAGCAACTGCGCTGACACGTGTCGCGCAGCGCAGAGCGCTAACACGTGTCGCACAGCGCAGAGCGCAAATCATCTGAAGCGTTGCTTCTTTTGTTTTCATTTTAAATAGAGCCTTGCTCTGATTGGGTGCGCTGCCTTGGCCGCTGCGCTGGCGTGTTAGCTTTTGACACGTGGCGCGTCACGCGCAGCGCAAGGAATCTGAAGCGTTGCTTCAATTTTTGAATTTTTGAAATTCAAACAGAGCAAGGCTATCCGTTTAGGGATAACCCTTTCAGGTATCGCGGGCTTCTTCACGGGCCCATTGGAGTTTTGGCTTAGCCTATCAAAGACTGAGGTGCTATACTTGGACGACCCGTTGAGAGGAGTCGTGGTAGTCATAAGCCGATCAAAACTCGACTTCTTCGGAGCTTCTTGCAACGGCATTGGGGCATTGAAGCTCATGGGTGGGAGCATGGTCCCAAAGAACAGCCCATGGTGGCTTGCGTCACCTGTTCCACTGGCATCTTGAAAACGGAGGCCGCCTGAGGCCCGTAAGTCACTCCTCCTACGAGGACAAAGCGGGAGTTGTTGCAATTATTGCTGTTGGTGCAGTTGGAAGCCATTGATCTGCACGGGAGCAAGACATCAAATCTTAGTATCTCGAATTCAGGGGCAACCATAGCAAACCGCGATTCGTTCGTTAAACAAGACACACGAAGTGTGGAGTGGAAAGAGGAAAAGGTCCCACCGGGCGTGCCAGATTCTGTTCGCCGCCGAAAACGGAGACAGAACTACGTAGGTTCGTCTTGCCTGAATTTGGGGGCAGATACTATTTGGTTTTATCCGTCCACCTCTCCGAAAATGCCAAGTTGATTTATGGCACCGTAAATCGGAGATTTAGACGGATGCAGCCGTTGTAGCAGACTTCGTCAGATTCCCCCTCGTTTGAGGGATTTTTGATTGTGGGGACGCTCTTCCCTGCAGGCACAATCCCCTGCAGTTAATTACGCTACCGCATCGCGGTAACAACTTTCTCCTTCTCCAGATGGTCACTTCGTGTCGTGTGTGTTTATTTTATTTTTGGTTGTCCGTGGATTGTATACAGAGACTAATTTATGTTGTCGCCCGTAGGGCGTGGATTAGTCCAAATCCGTATTTTCTTAGATTTGGGTTTAGGTTGGGTTTAAGGATCGTTAGTCTTGTTTTAGACTAAGATCAACTCAAACGTTTGTTGAGGATACGTTAGTCTAATTTTAGACTAAGATCTATTCAACATGATCATTTAGATCCAACAAAAGAGCGTTTGGGCTCTATTGTTTTAGTTTAGGAATGTTGCGGTCTATAAGTTTAATGACATCATAGTCCATGGAGTTTAGAGACATCATAGTCTGTAAAGTTTAAAGACATCGTAGTTTGGTTTAAAGACATCGTAGTCTGTAAGGTTTAACGACATCATAGTATGGTTTTGGTTTAACCGTTTGGAGATGCACCAAAAGTTATTGGTTATTAGGACCCTCCACCTCTCTGAATACGTTGAAGAATTACAACGACATATATCAGAGGTACGAAGAGATGTACCCTTGAACCAATATTGGTTGGGAGATCTGTAGTCAAGTTTGGGACTAAGATCTGTTAAAAAGATTTATGAGCATATGGGCTCAATTAATCTAAATTAGGGGTCTGTGGACAACTTGGGCTTGGCCCACTCAGTTAAAATGTTGAACATTTAACAATGTTGAGCATTGGTTTAGGTTCTGACAACCCTTTTTTGTCTTTTATTGAGTGCTGAGCACTTATTATGACTCTAGGGATTTATTTAAAGAACACTTTGTGTTCTCTCAGCGCACACGTGAGGAGCACGTGGTGCGCTTGGCGCTGAGCGTCAGTTAAAGAGCGCAGAGCGCTTCTGTTAAGTAGTGCACACGTGAGGAGTACGTGGCGTGCTTGGCGCTGAGCGCCAGTCAATGAGCGCGGAGCGCTTCTGATAAGTAACGCATAAGTGAGGAGCGCGTGACGCGCTTGGCGCTGAGCGCCAGTCAATGAGCGCAGAGCGCTTCTGTTAAGTAGCGCACACGTGAGGAGCACGTGGCGCGCTTGGCGCTGAGCGCCAGTCAATGAGTGCAGAGTGCTTCTGATAAGTAGCGCACACGTGGGGAGCACGTGGCGCGCTTGGCGCTGAGCGCCAGTCTTAGAGCGCTGATGCGCTTCTTTTTAATTTGGAGCGCTAAAGCTCTTTTTAGGCAACTTTGATCAGTTCTGCGCTCTGAGAATTAAACTCTCATTCATAGAAGATTTTGTCTCATAGATCTAAGAACAAAGTTCTTATTTTTATAGGAGATATTACAGTCTCTTATTTTTTGTGAAAGGTTTTGCCTTTATGGATCTGTGATCCGAAGAGAATTGAATTCTTCTTCCCCCTTTTTTTATGATGAGATGCTATGATCTCTTTTGTGAAAGACGTCTGTCTTATAGATTTATGATCTAGAAAAAGAACTAAGTTCTTCTTTCTTGATGAGATATTTTTTTATCTCTCTGTTTTTACCTTGAAGAAAAGTCCTTCTTCTCAGAGCTTGCTCTTTTTTTTTGAAATTTCTCAATGTTTGTGGGGAGGGGGTCCTCTCTTTAAGACTTGAAGTCTTGGGGCCTTTTTATAGGGTGGGCTGATTTGTTGAATTAGTTAAAGAGATTTTTCTCTGTTTGATTTGGGGATGTTTCCCCACCATTGGATCTTTCATCCTAAGACTTCTGTTTTACAGAAGGCAATCTTCTTGTTTTTAACAAGATTGGGAAAATCTTTTCCCATACAGAGCTTATTCTGTATCTTGGTGATTTTTTAATCACCATTGGATCTTTGATTCAACGGCAGGGAACATTTAGTTCCAGCGCTAGCGCTCTCGTGCTTTGCATGTGAACGCTGCAACAGAGTCTTTGACTCTGAGCGTTGGCGCTGTAACAAAGCCTTTGACTCTCAGCGCTGGCGCACTCATGCTTTACATGTGAGCCCTGCTTCAGAGCGTTGGCGCTCTTGGCGCGAGCGCTTTTATGAAGCGCTGCTTCATTTCAAATTTTAAAATTTGAACAGAGCTTTTTTCTGATTGAGGAAAACAACAGTCTGCTGCTGCCGTCCTTCCAGGAGGCCGCGGATTGCCTCAGGCAGAACTATCTGCCTGTTGATCAGAGCAGCGACGGCAGGTGTAATCGGTAGGAGAGGAGGAGTGTTGTTGAAGTTGGTGCTGGTATTGTTTGGGGAATGCATAACCTTGAAAGAAAAATTTGGGTTATGATAGATTCAAAGTATATGAAATGATAAGATTCAAGAAGTATGAATTGTAAAGAATATTTTCAGTTGCTGGTTCTTGTGTTATATTGCTCAGGTTGGCCACGCAGAACTGAACTGCATGGTAGGGTTCCATACAGCTCTGACCTGCATGGGCCACCAACAAAACCCGTCACGCCCCGCTTCCCAGTATACGAGCAGAGGACTCGACGAGGCCGCTACGTATTTACTCTGAAGTAAACACACTGAGTGTATCTAAGCAATATATGTAAAATACACAAGAGACAGGGACAATAGATATAATTGAACAACAATTTTATTTATTAACATTCTTTTTACAATACATCTGAAAAGTAAATACATGGAATGGAAAGCAATACCTAAATAGTGGCATAACAGAAATGGAAAGTATTGAAATGAAATGTACAAGTAAATAGAGCTCTGGGTCGAAAGCTAGCTGGTCCAAATCCTCGCTGATGGGCTCGATCTCCAATGAGTCCAAATCACCTGATGACATTCCAAAGAATAAGAAAGAGAATGTCGTCAGCGAACAAATCGCTCGGTAAGTTCCGTAAATAGACAAGAATGGAATAGACAGAATAGAGAGTATATTGTTATAATGTTATATTTAGTGTTAACGTTGTTGTTTGTAGCTTGGTACAGAAGAGGTCAGTGTATACGAAAGGAGTCTCACTAGACCGAAGATTGCGGTGTATGGAGTACAAGGAACCGTTCAGCCACGGTACAACGACAATTGAATTCAGGTTAGGTGTCTTAATGGTTGTTGTCTCGTATCACTTCTAACACCTTCCGTACCAATCTACCCCTTATAAACCCCGCGATGTATTGATTGTATTGTTCGTATTGTTTGTATTGTATATTGTATATAGATGGATGACTTGCCGAAACCATGATATCAGTAAATGGATGTAATTGGAGAATCATGTGGATGGATGTATATCTATGGTTCGATTCGGTCAATGTAATTGATATAGATTGAATAGACGGATTCATAGATCCATGTTGTATTGTAGTTTGATAATTGAATTATATTCAAGTCAGATTGATTATATTGAGACTCAGTCTGAGTCCGACAATTAGAAAAGAAATTGAATCCTGAATTAGGTTTTGGTGTTATCGGTAACCGCTGCACATGGACGGCAGGATTTGTGTCTTTTTCAAAAACGATTACCGTGTTGATAGCACCGTTTGTTAAGTTGTCTACCTTAAATAGGCAAGCACCCATATCTCCGGCTCCCTGAGGCTCAAGATACTGGTCCCGCTTAAACCTATGCTTACTAGGGTCCTTACTGTAATTTAGTATAACTTGAGGGGTTTTATGTAAAAATAATTTTGTATAATTTTCAAAATACACCTCAAGTATTTTATTATCGCCTTTAGAGTTTTCATTGATGTATATTTTATTATTGTGACATTTCTAGTGAATAAAACCTAATTTCATAATATATGGTATTTATTTGTAATATTGGAATTGCATGGTATTTTTTTGTAAATGAGATGTTTTTCTTGAATGTTGGAAATGTGGAATATTATAAATATTAAAAATAGATATTTTGATGTTAATTACATATATATATATTTATTAAAAATATAAGTTTTATTTATAATAGAAATCACCTTTTCTAAAGAAAAATGTATTTTAAATCTTTTAAGACCGTATGCTCCTTGCGGAGGTCTGCATCTCGAACTACTAAGCCCGAGAATGTGTGATAATCCGCACCATCCCGAACGGGTTCCCCGAAATGGGTTGTAGCGGCACATTGCAAATATTTGTTAAAAATACATATCTTGTAGAAAAAGGTTTTTTTATAAGTCGGAGGTAGTTATGTGTAAAGTCGTATTTTTTCCCAAATATATATTCCCAAATTCCATCGTGCTATGTTATATATGAGTGTTGTGAGGAGGTAGGTCATTATCTCGTGAGTTTTCTAAAGCTAGCATAGTTAAAAGGTATAAACATGTCGATATGAAACATAAATGTATTTTACTGTAAAAGTGAATAAAATTTGCTACGATTATCATTTTAATGTCAAACTTATTCTATTGTCTTAGTTAATGAGTATTAAATAGTATATATCAAAAATTGTAGATTTGTTATTAAGAAAATGTTGTATTTTTGAAAGAAAAGAGAATCGGAAGCCGGATAACTCCGCTTCCGACACGTTTTAAGAATTAAGAATTTGAGAATGGCAAAAGAGAGAGAGAAGGGAGACTTACTGGCTTAGAGTCAAGAGAATAGGAAGGGGAAGATTGGGGAAGCACCGGTGCGTCGTTTTGTCACCGGAAACTTCTCGGATCGTCGTCGGAAGTTCGTCGGAGCTTCACCCTTTGCTAACTCCACTTGCACATAAAAAGTCTTGGGAATTTTCTTGAGAGTTTGGGCAAAGATTTGGGAGTGAGGAGCGGTGATTTTAGGTGTGGTATTTATAGGAAAAATTAGGGTTTAGGGATGTGAAAGGATATATTAAGAATTTGTATTAAAAATAGTTTAAATGAGGGTTTAATTTGCTCTGTAAATATGCAGGGAAATTAAATAATACAGGGGTTATGGGGGGAGTTCAAAGGTCAGAACAGATGAAGAAAATTGGGGTTTCGACTGAGTCGGACTGGAGCCGCCGGCCGATTCGGCCGAGTCGCCGGTGTGAGTCGGGGCTCCCCTCAACGCCACGTGTCCACGACGCTTTGACTACTGCAGTGGATTCGTTTGTTTTATGTGTGACTCTTGGTTTTACGCGTTATGCACGTGTAGACTCTTGGGCTTCTAAAAATATTAAAACAATTTAAAATAAAAATAATGTGTGGCTAATGGGATTTGAACTCTGGTGCTTTGGTTCAGTAGTGCGAGGTCTTACCAATGAGCTACAAGCTCCTTCTTGTCGTTCAAAAGTAAATCAAATACTTATAGTACTCAAAGGAAATATAAATACTCCTAGTATACATTAACTTTAAATCAATTTTATGTACACAAGAATTGGAGTTGTTACAGAGTGGATTCGCTGTGTTATCCTCTGTGTCAACTCTCCTGACCTCGATCTCTCGGAGATCAACTATCTCCCTGATCAGGTGATGCTGCGCAAGAATATGTCTGGATCGCTGATGGGATCGGGGTTCCTAGTCCTAAAACCATAACTCCATTGTTATCACAATATACAGGTATTGGATGCTCAATGGTAGGAACCAAGTTCATCTTATGAACTTATTCATCCAGACATCCTCTTTGGCAGTATCGTTGGTGGCAATAATCAGCTTCTATCAATGAGTCTTCTATGGTATATAACTTAGAACCCTTCCAACATACCGTCCCTCCACTGAAGATGAAGACAAAACCTGAGACTGACTTTCTGTCGTCCTTATCACTCTGGAAGCTCGAATCGGTAAAGGACTCCACCCGGAGTTCACCGTTATCATACACCAAGAACATCTTTTTAGTCCTTCTCAAGTACTTAAGAATATTCTTCACAGCTTTCCGGTGGTTTTTCCCAAGATCTTTTCGATACTTACTCACTACACCCAGCGAGTAAGCTACATCCAGTCTGGTACACAACATCACATGCATGATTGACCCGACTGCCGAAGCATAGAGTATCCCTTGTATGCGAGCCCTCTCCAAATCAGTCTTGGAAGACATCTCTTTGGAGAGAGTGATTCCTGAACAAGCGGGTACATTACCACGCTTAGAATCTTTCATACTAAACTCCTTTAGTACGGCATCTATATACCTGGATTGGGACAATCCCAATTCCATTTAGATCTATCTCTATAGATCTATATCCCCAGGATGTTGGAGGCATCAATTAGATCTTTCATGGAGAACTTGTGTGATAAGAGGAGCTTGACTGAGTGTAGCATAGGAACATCTTTTCCTATCAAGAGTATGTTATCCATGTACAATACGAGGAAAACAACCTTACTCTCTACAATCTTCTTATATATACATGGTTCTTCTACATTTTGATGAAGTCAAACACTTTGACAGCTTCATCAAAACAGATGTTCCATCTCCGTGATGCCTGCTTTGATCCGTAGATGGATTTAAGCTGCTTGCACACTCTTCCGCTTCTCCCACTGTCTACGAAGCCCTCTGGCAGTGTTATATACTCGCTCTCTTCTAAATCACCATTTAGAAAAGAGGTTTTGACGCGCGGTCTGCCAGATTTCATAGTTACGGTATGCAGCAATAGCAAGTAGGATCCTGATGGGCTTAAGCATATAGACAGGAGAAAATGTTTCATCATAGTCGACACCAGGTCGTTGACGAAACCTTTTTCTACAAGTCTAGCTTTGAAAGTCTCAACTCTTCCATCTACACCAAAGTATCTTTCTTAAAGATCCACTTGTTCCCGATGGGTTTTACCCTTTCAGGAGCAACATCCAAAGTCCATACTTTATTGGTGTACATGGATTCCATCTCAGATCGCATAGAATCCAGCCACTTCACAGAGTCCCCACTCGTGATGGCCTGCTCGAAACTAGTTGGGTCATCATCTCCATAATGCAATCCTCGCTCCTACCGTCTATGAGAGAACCGCAGTATCTCTCAGGTGGATGAGGAACCCAACTAGATCCGCGGAGTGGCTGCGGTTCGTCGGGGACTATTGAATCCTCCGGTTCGATCAAATCGTTAGTTATAGTTTGCGTTGCTGGAACTTCTTCCAGTTTTACCTCTTTGCCACTAATTTCTTTCACAAGAAATTCCTTTTCTAAAAAGGTGGCATGTCGAGAAACAAAACACCTTTTGCTTCTCGGTGTGGTAGAAGATATACCCTCGCGAATGTTTGGGATATCCTACAAACTTGCAAAGAACTGACCTTCCGTCAAGCTTGTCCGGATTTTGCTTTTCAACATAGGCCGGACAACCCCATATCTTAACTCGTTTAAGAGATGGTCTGTTCCCATTCCATATCTCATATGGAGTGGTAGACAACGGATTTGGTCGGAACCCTATTCAATAGGTATGCAGCTTTCTCAAGTGCATGTCCCCAAAAAGAAATATGTAACTCAGCAGTACTCATCATAGAGCGCACCATATCTAGTAGGGTGCGATTCCTCCATCCCGATATACCATTGTGCTGTGGTGTATACGGAGGAGTAAACTGAGAGAGAATCTCATTCTCTTTTAAATAATCCTGGAATTCCGTACTCAAGTATTCTCTTCCCCGATCATATCGAAGGACTTGAATACCTTTACCCATCTGATTCTTAACTTCGTACTTATATTCCTTGAAATTCTCAAAAGATTCAGATTTGTGTTTCAACAAGAACACATATCCGTATCTTGAGAGAACAACGATGAATGTAATAGAGTACGCGGAACCATCCGTGGCATGTGTAGACATAGGACCCCATACATCACCATGTATCTGTCCAAGAGTTCAGTAGCTCTTTCTCCGTTTCTAGTAAACGGAGATTTGGTCACCTAACCTTTGAGACATGACTGGCAAGTTTCATAAGATGTAAATTCGAACGGATTCAAATATGCATCCTTATGGAACTTTAGCTAGTCTTGTCTCATCGACATGATCTAGTCTACAATGCCTCAAGAAGACTTTGTTCATTTCTGAATTGTTCTTCTTGTGTGTGTTATGTACGTTTAGAACTATAGTTTGATTCAGAACGTGTACACTATTATACAACATACCTTACCCAATGAACACTTGATTTAGGAAAATATTCACAATATTATTGGTACGAAATAATAGTCGCTCAGAATCATTGTATTACCAGTTGCTAACACTAGGTGATATTTGCCAACTGCTTTGGCTGCAACAATTGCACCATCTCTACTACTAGAGACATATCACCCTTTCCCAGTTCTCCACCTTTCTATAGCCCATGTTACAAATTACATGTGTGGGATCCTGATCCGGTATCCAATACCCAGGACGTAGAGATAACTGAGAAACAGTTCTTGGTTATGAACACACCCGGAGACAATGCATCAACATACTTATTCTTCGTTTCGGTGGCGTGGGAATCCGGATATTCCCCTGTTCCTTGCTCAGACTTATGACAATCATAAGGTAGAGCGGAACCAAGCCCAGTATAATAAGTAGATTCTGTCAAAACATCCATATTATTATCATGATTAAGGCATTTCATTGGTCGCTACCAGGAGAGAAAGAAGGATAATCACTTTGCGTGCACTCTTTGCAAGATTAGATTGGTTTTTATCTAATCAGGCTGGCTCCCACTGTTTTTATCAAATCTTCTTTCAAACCCTCAAAGGTAAGATTATCCGGGATTAATTACATCGGCCAGGCAGGTATCGGTACTCCGAGAGAGGTTCCCCGTGCTTTCACACGGACCTAGTTAAAATAAATCTCGTTTCCCTAGAGGCATAACCCCGTTGACACCTTTCAAGACACCTACTGGATTAGCTAATTGTAAAGTGAAAAACTCTCCCAGGAGTAACTCTTACTCGCAGTGGGTATCGGGATCCAACTATCATATAGGTATGCAATCTCATTGCAAATTTCAACACTTGAAATTCCCGATAATGGTTTTTACCCCTAGCTTCCTATGACCTTGACGAAGGTCAACAAACCATAGGCCGCTAGTCAAGTTCGACCCGTTCATTTCTTGATTGAATTAAACCCACCAACACGACCCTTGACGGAGGTCAACAAGGCCGTACGACTACCCTAATCCAATCGCATCACATGCGGCAGATAAGCACTAATTACCTACCGCACACTACGCCTTGACGGAGGTCAACAAACGCAGCACGATTACTAAATAGTACTTATCTGAAATGGCTGAGGGCTATGCAGGTTTTTAAGAAAACCATGAGCGTAATGAACTTGATATCGTTGTAGAATCTAGTGATTTAGAAAAGGAGTGTTTTTGAGGATTTTGCTAGCTTCGCTAAAGAGGTCACTCCCGGTGAAGGGATCTCGGCTTCCTCCTCGAATGAGGTGCAGGATATTCAGGAATACCACTATGCAAAACAAGAACCAGAGAAGCTAGCAAAAACCAAAACCGAGTGAGTTGTAGCATTTGCTAGTTTCGCTAAAGTGGTCACTCCCGGTGAAGAGATCTCGACTCTTTCCTCATCGAATGAGGTGCTGGATATTCATCAAGGAATACCACTATGCAAAGTAAGAACTAAAGCTACCTTATTTTGAAAATTTTGATTCTACAACAACTTTAAGTTTCTTTCTTTTCATTAATCTCATTAATGAAGTCCCATAATTTAATGTTTCCTAAATATCACAGAAAAATGAAACGAAAATAGAACGTACGCTTATGCCATCCGCATTAACTACTGGGCCCCGCCATGCACTGTTAGGTTACTTAACTACCGGTAGAGCGGGGGCGGACTAGCGCGGGTGCAAAACATAAGCAACGTTTATTATATATCATATATATAATATAACATTCGTCTCACGTAGTTATATGATCATATCACAGAACCAAGCAGCAGAAGCAACATATGAAATATTGGATATACTAGGATTCCATGTTTTAAATTTAGCCAATAATGTAAAACACCGATTTCACGGTCGTGATGAATAGCCAAACCCACATCTCTAGACCCCTACGAGAGCGGCAAGTAACCCTACCAATTCTAGAGTTAGGAGACCCGGTCTCAACTCCTTGAGATGGTCTCCCACCGGACTTTAGAACCCGGTTACTTATGCTCCCCGCCTTGGGTCTATCCTAATACGGAAAAGTAAATAATATACATCAATGGTGACATCATCCTCAACTTGGAAGTGCCCCAATAAAAGAATATTACATACAAATTTTACATGAATGAAAATTGAAAAATTCTCATCTCACATAAAAAACCCCGACTATTCAATCACGACGATCCAATAAAACATATCGGCGACACATAATATCACTTATCATCAACGTAAGTAAATACGCATATCCCATATTCCGTTGACATATAGCAATGAGATTTGGGATACCCCACATATTACACTTACGGTCGCAGAAAATAAATGTAAAACTGCAATAATTAGAATCTGCATATCCTTAGACATCATAAACCCGGAATATCTCATATTCCGAATTTCATGCGTAACCTTATAAACCCCGCATTTTAGTCTCATATCAAAAACTCTTTTCAATAATTTAGTCGAGTAATTCAACAAGATTCCCGACCGATCGATCGAATACTCGTCGGAAACTTTAGTAGATGGCCGAACCCCCGATGTCGTCGACGAAGTTCACTTAGACGGAACACCGTGGCCGCAAGCACCCGAGTGGATGCTATTGGCAATGTGGTTCTCCTACAGTCACTTGGTTGGGGCAATGGGGCGAGGCTATCTAGTAAACTTATCAGGCGAGTATCCACGTACTATATACAATTGCGACGGAGTTTCGATACGAATCGAAACTTCGTGGCAATCAATCTACCGAGACTAAAACACTAGATTTATAATCACTAATTAGTTTTCTCAAAACTAATTAAATATGGATTCCAACTACTGCATCCATATCAAACTTAAACCCGAAACGATGTAATAATTACGACTACGAAATACTCTGTATTAGCTCCTTAACAAAATTAACATCACATGCAATTTTGATAAAAACAAATACAACCTGAAACCCTAAAACTATGAGATAAGAACACCATAAAAATTTCAAGGTCTTTTTCTACAGTAAAAAAAGTGAAACCGGTTTTTTGAGCAATCTCACCGGGTCAATTTTGGAATTTTTCCTTCAAATTTCTCTGGTGTTCTAGTTACATAACATGTAACATTCTGCACTTATTTAGAAAATTTTTAGAGATCTTTAAAAAATCGACAGAAACTTGGTGTTCGGGTTAGCAGTTTCGGAGTTGTTTCGGTTTCGTGTTTTATATACATCGTCTAATTTTCTATCTTTGGCTCTGATACCATGTAGGTCAGGCAGCCATCCCATCCAATAAAGTCGCCGTGGCACATACGGGTCTCTCAGCAGCTACTTTTCACGCATGCCCCCTCGCGAGGACTACAACCCGCCGGAACACCTTCCGGTCTCAGGACACCCTGGGATAAGAGCCTAGGGTTCACCACACTGTCACACAGTGAGAACCCCCCATAGGTCGACATCCAATGTCTAGTAGCTCTGATACCATGAAAGTCTACCCTAGCACCACCATGAAGTTCTAATGACATCAAGCATGCCAATTTTAAATTTTTGTAGGTGCTAAGCTAGACTAAACAAAATCTTTAGCTAGTTGATTAAGGTTTAGGTTTAATATCTAGGTAAACTATAAGAAGTGAAGATGGCTATATCCTCGTAGATCGAGTCCTTCACTTCATATGCTCCGTATAGTAGTCCCGCGACTCCACTAGGCTCCACTTGAGGGTTTGGACGAGTTTTCTCCGATGACCTTCGTGCCGAAGATGATCCACGCGGAGTCCCTCCAACTCAAACTATCTCTACACTAAACTCTTTAAGTATAGGAAACATGCTACACTTGATTGCCAGTCAAGTGTAGAATGGTGAAGTAGGGGTTTTGAGGCTCACTAATATGTGTTCAAGCTTCATGATTCACATCACATGTGAGGGTTGAAGTTTGAACCATGGTGGCATGAAGAAGAGGAAGAAGATGAGAGCAAGAGAGCAATCATTGGAGCAACTAAAGAATGAGCTCTAGTGTTGAATGAATGAGAGTGTGAACGGCAACCCTTGACCCTCGCTCATTCAAGCATGGAATTATTTGCAATATAAAATTGCAAAGAGTCAAGATGAATAAACAAACAATAAAGCCCATTCCTTCATCCATGCTCCCAATTTCCACCTCATTTCTATTTTCACAAAATAGAATTCATGCCATGCCATGCTATATATATATATATAAGAAAATATTTAGTGAGCTAATGATATTAGTTAAGATATAATTATATCAAATATAATATATATCATATTATTAAATCAACACTTGATTTAATAATCCGGTTATATCACATATGACCGACTAATATTATTTATCTGTATACCACATTATCAAATCAACACTTGATTCGATAATCTGGTTATATCACATATAACCTAACTGATAATAGATAACTACGAGATTACAATACAGCATCACATACACATATTTAATCAGGCCCACACACATATCACATACGTGTCCTACTTCGTTTCGCTTGAACCAGAGAACTTCTGTGTGGGACTCTAAAGACTCGTTAATACGTCAGCAGTAGGTGTTGATCACATCAGCCACCTATAAGCCGTCAGCAGCACTAGCTGGACGTAACGGCTACCCGGGTATTGAGCGATATGAAGATCAACAAGCAAGTTTGTCCATACTCTCCATGAAGCCTGTTAGTAACACTACCGTACAGTCCAGTCTCTTCGTCTGATATGTCGCATATTATGTCTAGGGGTGGTAAATGTCAGATCCCGGTAACGTGATAAGTCATGTCGATGTCTGGCCTATAACGGTTCGAGAAACTACTGATAACTCTTATCAGTAAATCTCAGCAGCAGCCTTGGCCAGGGACATCCAGTTATATCCAATCGACCATAGCGCAACATCAACCCCCAATACCGGGAGAGACGAAACCCCTCCTATCGCTCATTGCCTCCATGTGACTCGGGACTGTACCCAAAATCCACCTGTTTGCACAACTCCTCTTGAGCGTGGTAGGGAGGAAATCAAAGCACGGTGTGAGCCACATAAGACTCTATGACGATTTCGGGTTTACAGACTAACATGTACCAGTGTCACCAGAGGACTTCTATCTGACGATAGGTATAATACCAACTAGGAGTTCTCGGCGAGTCCGTTCGGTGTACCCATTCTCTAATGAGCACATATGTACAATCTTTGATGTAACACACCAATGGCTGTGGGATCAGCCATCGCCCTTTAAGGGATAAAAAACGTACACACTAGTCTACTTTGGAATATCGATGCCCTAGTCTCGATATCCCTTCGACTAGGAACAGTTAAATGATGTACTTTTGGACCACCCTGGCCCCACTAGTATGATCTCATCATAATCCTGGTAGTCAAGTACATATCCTAAGGGCTTTATCAACATGTAAGAGACAGACGGTATAAAGATACAAGTCTACATATTAAGATAAATGTAACCAGATAGTATACTATCATGTCGAGTAAGAAAGTCCTCTATATATATGTCCAAGCATCCACTATACAACAATAATAGGCTCTAGGGCATACATATTCCTAAGAATCATTTATAACCTAATCCACTTTTTAGCAAAATTGAAGGCTTTGTTAATTAATTATACAATAATGTTTTAGATGATGATTATATTTTGTGTATAGCATGATTGATATAGGCATATAAGACAACAGACTTTGGACATTTCTCAATAAATATGTGAAAGAATTTGATTTGAAACCTTGGACATTTCTCAATAAATATGTGAAAGAACTTGATTTGACTTCTTTATATTGATAGACATCTTTATTTTGATAAGGTCCACTTGCCAACTCTGAGTTTTGTTTTTGTAACTTATTTTAGCTGTTATGCTCCAAAAGAAACATACGAAACTTTTTTTTTTAAGAAATGAAAATTTAATTCCCCACATGTTAGAAACAGAAACTCAAGTGAATAAATGAATCAGATACGAGGAGCTGAAGATATAGCATTTATTAAATTCTTCTTAAAGTTAACGACATGTTTCTGAATCTTGAATCTAATAATAGAGTAACGTACAAAACCCACGAAATATGTACCGAAAATGAATTTAAATAGGAATATGATAAAGCGAAACATTAAGTCCATAACATTTCACATAAACTCACATCAGTTTGGTTTGAGTATATGTAAATTATTTAAGAAAAGAAATATTATGTAAAAAAAAGTTATCATATGAAAAATTCCAGCTTAGTTCAACACGTTGAATGGCCAAATTAATCATATTCACTGACAATAAGAAAGGAACTCAACAAATAGATAAGCAAATAGCATCAAATAGACAAATAAACAAAGGGCACACTAAAACACAAATTATTTATAAAGCCAAAACAAATCATATCACAGCAAGGACTCATCAGTTACTGTTTAGGCCTTTTGACAATAAAAACAGGACACTTCACATTTTGTGCACAGTGGCTGCTCACGCTCCCCAGAAATGCCCTGCATTGCAAACAAAAAAAATACCACTATAATTAACTTCATTTCAATGAGATATTTATAATTAATTAAAAAATTAATCATGACTAATTAATTATAGGAAATGAAATCGAGACTTCAATATAATTAGGGATTGCATAATTACCTCTTGATTAAGCCATAACCATGGCTTCCCATAACCAACATGTCAGCATTAAGCTTCTCAACTGCCTCGCATATGACGTCTCTAGGATCTCCCGTCTCCACTTTCGTTTCCACTTTCACCTACATTATAATACAATCAATGTTATCGGTAATTTTTTTCTAAGTTTTTCGATTAGGTTTGAAAATTTGGGCCCAGGGGTTTTTCAACAAGAGCAAATAGCATACGTAAGGATAATTAGAGCAAAGCCTGTGGGCCCTCTGGATGACCCCATCCGCCAGCTGTCTCGCATACCGATCCATGCTCGCCATGATGTCCGGCGTGAACAGATACCCTGCAAACCCCCCCACTTAATTACCCCAAAATGCCACTGGTCACTGAAATATTACAGAATTACCAGGACTGCAAGCCCTTATAATAATTAATATATAACTCACCCGTTCCGTCAGCGGAAGGGTACACGGTGCGGGCCGGCATGGCGTAGAGGAGGACGAGGGTATCCTCGTCATTTCGATCGTCGTCGGATTTGGATTTGGAGACGACGTTGTCGAGGCACCAAGTCAACGAGTGGAGGCTCTCCTCGCCTTGGTCAACGGCCACCACGATCAAACGTCCGCCTTCTCTCCTCCTCGCCATCGATGTTTCTCTCTCTCTCTCTCTCAATTTTAATATTCTTTTCCCCACTGCCTCTGTTTAAATTATAATTTGTTTTAGTTTTATTTATGGTAATGGGAGAATATCTTGTGGTATCTATAGTGTTTGTGGGTTTCGGGTTTCGGGTCTTGAGAAGGGGACGGTGGTGGTTTTTGACCTATCTTGGAGCGCCGCTGTTTAGGTCTTTTTATTAGTTTAATAATTAAAGTTTATCTGCGACTCGTGTTTTTTTTTTAATGATAATATTATACTTTTAGGCGGTATCATGTGAAAGCCCCTGGCTGGCTAATTTTAGTACATTACGATATCATGTTTCTTGGATTCTTATAAAGTTAATTTGTGTGTGTGTGTCTTTGTTTTTGTTAATAGTGTTTACTTTCAATACAAAGCTTTTTCATTAATAATAAGTAAACACATGCTTAATTTTCTTGGAAACCGTAAGGAAAAGGCTAAATGGCGGAAAATACCGCTTACCTTCAAAAGCCTATACCTTCCGGCGAAAAACTTTAAGTCTGTTATTATTCAAACCCATGTGAGATTTTTTCTTTTTCTTTGTCTTTTTTTTATAAAAATTTCTTTTACGTTATGTTTGTTTCCGTGAAGTAAAAATCGAGGAACCGTAAGCTATGCATAAAAACAGGTACATAGTTTGAATTCTTGTATTTGTTTAAATGTATATTGTTTTACTTTTAGAGTAGTGAAAATCGAGAATTTGAAGTTTCGGTTTGTTTTGTGCAAAAAAGAAAAATAGGAGCCGTTGATAGAAACACTTACGGTGAGCAATTTTTAACCTTTAGAATAGGATAAAGATAAAGTATGTAATTGTTTATTTATCTTGTTGCAAAACCGGTTTCTTAAACATTAATTTGTCTAATTGTATTGGACTTAATCCACACTTTTCGCCCATATTCAATTTATCCAACTGGCTTTGGATATCCTTATCCCTTGAATTGTTGCACTCATCTTACCACCTTATAACGGGCCGGGCCGAATTGAATAAAGCAAAAACCATGGGCCCAGTACCCGAAAAGAAAAACTGCGGACCCGCAAAAACCACAACCCAAAAACCAGCAAAAGAAAAGGAGGAAACCCTGCTTTTAATAGTTGAGGATCCTCAATTCTCTCGTCGAACTCAAACCTTGTATAAAACAAAACGCTTGTACCAAATTCTCATTTCTTAGTTGGTAATTTAAAAATGGCTGATCACTTGGAAGCTGAAGGTGGAGAGGAGAGGAGGATAGGGGTGGCCATCGACGAGGATGAGGAGAGCGTCTACGCTTTGAGATGGTGTCTTCATAATGTAATCCCGGCGCACGCTCCCAATACAATCATTTTGCTTTAAGCTCGGCCTCCACCGCCTGTGTACTCCGTTTGGTACGGTGCGCAGGTACATAATATATTAGTGTCTCAAGCAAAAATATATGAGAATAATGGAGAAAAGGTGTCGTAGCAGGGAATTTCCTTCTCTGGCATCAAAAATATACACCCTCAACGTTTTTATTCGACGATTGGAATCCATCATCTTCAATTTTATCATCTAAGATGTCGATACACCAAATTTTATTTAATTCCAATAGTTTTTCACCGTCGATTTGGTGGTTGCAAAATCAACGGTTTACCGACAATATAACTTTTTACATTGCTAATGCAATGGTGAAAAGGTGGTGGAATCACATGAAATTTGGTGTATCCATATTGTACATGATAAAGATGCTGATGATGGATGCCGATTGTCGAAAAAAGTCGCGAAGAATATAGATTTTAGACGCCACCTGACGGAAAAAACATCCTCTTTCCTTCATATATATATATATAGAGAGAGAGAGAGAGAGAGAGAGTAATTGAGGAAAGAGGCCATAAGAGGTAATTTCTTCTTATGGCGTCGAAAAAATATACCCTCCATCTTGTTTTCCGACGATCAGAATCCATCATCTTCATCGTTATCATCTAAGATGTGGGTACACCAAATTTTATGTGATTCTACAACTTTTGCATCGTTGATTTAGCAATGTAAAAAGTCTATTATCGGTAAACCATTAATTTTGAACCCACTAATTCAACGATGAAAAGGTTGTAGAATAACATGAAATTTGGTGTACCCACATCTTGGATAATAACGATGAAGATGATGGGTGCCGATCGTCGGAAAAAACGATGGAGGTTGTATTTTTTCGACGCCATAGGGAGGAAATTCCCTCATATGGCATCTTTTCTCCATTATTCTCAAATATATATATATATATATATATATATATATATATATATGTTTTACATGAAGGGTTTTTTGGTACTGTCCAGTTGAAACTACTATTTGAGTTATGAACTTTCAGTGTTCTTAAATCCAAAACGATTACTACAGCTGTTGAAGTGAAGCATTAATAGAAAAAAAGAATGCATGTTCCTAGGAAAGGAAAATGTAAATTCAACTGGAGGCAGTTGGATTCTACATGCTGGGGAAAAACACTAAACCATATATATAATTTTAACAGACTTGATTGGAAAAACACAGAACAATATATATAATTCACTGCTACAATAAAGGGTTGCACTTACGGATACAATATATATAATTCACTACTACAATAAAGGGTTGCTCCTACGGATTTATCCGTAGGGGAAACCACTGCCCCTATGGTTATAACCGTATGGACATAAAATTCCCCTGTAGGTGCAAAGCCTGTAGATGCAAGTTTTCATCCTGAACATGCCCCTACGGAATAATAATTGCCCCTACGTCTTAATCTGTAGAGACACTTATTCCTATGAATTAATCCGTAGGGCCTGATAAATATTTTAATTTATTGATTTATAAAATAAAATACTTGCCCCTACGGATTTATTCGTAGGGCCTGATTTGTGCCCCTACGGATTAATCCGTAGGGCCTTTGTGCATGGATACTCCTTTCTCTATGTGCATGACGTCCAGATAATGTCGCACTAAATTTGTTGATCAGTACGGAAGCTCGTAGAAAATGATCAACTTGTTCCAGTATGGTGGTTTGACCTGTTTTGCCGGATCTATCCTGAAGGTCACATTAGTATAACCATCCCACTGAGCAGTCACGTTCTCTCCGGACAATGAGGCTAGAGGCCCAAGAAACTCCTGATGACCATCAAAGAGAGCAGTGTCTAACCTGTAGCGATGGTCTAGTAGCAGGAAACGCCGATGACCGCAATAACAAACATTCCTGCTAAAATTCAAGAATTTTGATATTGTATATTGATGGCGATAAGGGCATGCTTTGTGACCATATACGGACCAACCTGATAGGATTCCATAAGCAGGAAAGTCATTAATTGTTCACATTAAAACCGCACACAGTGTGAAGGTTGTATCTGTGTTTGCATCGTAAATCTCTACACCATCAATGAATAAATTTTTTTAACTCATCGATCAGAGGTCGGAGAAAGACATCGATATTGTTTCCCGGTGAGTTTGGTCAGTCAATAAGAAGAGACATTATAAAGTAGAATTGATTCATGACCAACCAAGGCGACAGATTATAAACCATCATTACAACGAGCCATGTGTTGTGGTTTCCAGCCATATAGTTGAATGGGCAGAAACCATCACTAGCGAGTCCGAGCCTGATATTGTGAGGATCACTACTGAATATTTCGTGCCTCCTATCAAAATCCTTCCATGCCGGTGAATCTCTTGGATGACATATTTTTCCATCTTCACTTGAATGAGCACGGTAATGCCAAATCATTGCCTCGGCTGTTTTCTTGCACCTGAATAGTCTCTGCAGCCTCTGTGTTATGGGAAAGTATCGTGCTATCTTGACTGGTATATCGGGCTGCTTATCAGATTCTTTCGGATTATACCTGACCTCTCCGCATGTTGAACACTCTTTCAAATGTGAATTCTCTTTCCGGTACAACACTCAATTTTTAGGACATACTTGAATCTTCTCACACTTCAAACCCAAATCAAACATCTTCTGGGCTCCGTACCAGCTGTCGGGCACGCTATTTCCCGGGGGCATAAAATCTTTCAAGAACTTCAGAAGTATCGTGAAAGATTTGTTGCTCCATCCATTTAGACACTTAATCTGGAAAAGTTGGACGAACCATAATAGGGTGAAATACTTTACATTCTCATAAATTGGTTTTCTAGTATCATTCATGAAATTTTCATACTTATCCGTACGCGGTCCTTGACCGGAAGGAATGTCATTTTCGGTAGGAATACTATCACCTAGGGTAGGCTCTACCATATCCTCCATTTCTTCTCCTAGAAAGTAGTTACCTTCTTCTTCTTCTGCCGCATTACCGTCTTATCATTCTTCTTCTGTCGCATTACTGTCTTCTTCTTCTCCTTCTTCGTGAACCAATAGTTCATTATCTAATGGATCTTTCCGTTCCCAAGTTGTATAAAATCTAGTAAAACCATATTTAACGATATGAACCTCTATGAATTCTACCTTCTGCCAGTACTTATTCCCACATCTATCGCACGGGAAGAGAATCTTCTCTAACACGATCTTATTATGTGCGCGTGCAAATTCAATGAAAACAGCAACTCCTGCGACAAACTTAGATTGCATACGTTATTGCCAATCCACGTACATCCAGTCCTTTAACTCTGATGTACTCATGGGCCGTGTTAGACTGTATAACATATAAATTGTAGGTTATGTTGACTATATTGAGAAATCTAAGAACGAGATGGTTACTGACAAAGAAGAAAATCCGTAGATGAAAGTTTGTCGTTGAAAAGAATAAATTATCGATAAACAAAATTAGATTTGACGATACCCAAGTATGAGTTTTATTCTGTGTATGCGTGTTTCAATTTATGATTTCGCTTAAGTGTAGGATTGTTAGTGTGTATGTGCTTTGTGTGTGTGTTTGTTGTGTATTCGTGTTGTATGTGTGTGTTTCGGCTGTCGGGGGTAAGGCTTCTATCACATTAAGAATATATAGAGCAGACACTCATTCGCTTGTGCTTTCATCCGTTTCGAGTAAATTTCGGCAGCACCTCCCCGCTGTTCTCCGAGTACACTGTAATAGAATTGATAATCATTTCAATGCTATGAAATAACGTTGAAATGAACATCTAATCTATCTTTGTACACGGAGAACCAGCGGAAAAGTACCGACGAAATAACTCGAAACGAATGAAAACACAAGTGAATGCAGGTATTTGCTTTATACATTCCTAACTTGTCCACACTGGACAAATCTATCGGTTATCATACGATTGAATCTTCTCATCACATAGACAACACGACGGTTGTTAGTACCTGTTTCCCCCAATAATAGGAGCAAAGCTCTGTTCAAAATTTAAGAGGCAGCGCCTCACGCGCCTTCCACGAGGGCGTCAGCGCCAGAGTTAAAAAACCCTTATATTGGCGTCGCACGTGCTCCTCACATGGGCGTCGATGTGCAAAGCACATAAAGGAATTAAAACCTTAATTAGCGCCCACGTGCACAACACGTGAGCGCCGGCGCCCAGATAGAATTAAATTCAACTCTCTGTTAAATAGAGCCGTTGGATCAAAAATCCAACGGAGATGATAAATCATCAAGACTCAGAATTAAAATGCTGTTAAAAGAAAATATTTCTCAAATCTTTCTAAAAAAAGAAATATACCTTCGGTGGAATCATAGAATAAAATTATATGCTCTCTGTAAAACAGAGGACCGTTGGATTAAAATCCAATGGTGATTAAAGAATCAACGATCTACAGAATAAATTCTATGCAAGGGAAAATATTTCCCCGATATTGTTCTGTAAAATAGAAGCCCTTGGATCAAAAATCCAATGGTGGGCAAAAATCCCCAAATCAATTATGATCTCTTAATGAGAGATTTCTTCAACTAATTAACAAATTCTCCTCTATTATATAAAGGACACAAGACTTCAAGTCTGAAAAGGAGGAACCCCCCAGAAGCTCCGAAAAACAAAGCAGAAAGCTTCAATAAGGAAGAAAGAAGAAGATCTCCCTTCTAAAAAACCCTAGGTAAATAAAAGAAGAAAGATCAAAGCATCCTATTTACTTATGGAAGGGTTTAACCCTTTTAAAAGAACTTAGTTCTTTCTCTGGATCTGAGATCCACAGGACAAGTCTCCTACAAGTTGAGAATTTAATTCTCATCGGGAAGAACTTGTTCTTGAGAATCAAAGATTTAGAAAAGAACTAGGAAATCGAACTCCTAAAAACAAAGCATATAAAGAAGACTTAGTGCCCAGCGTCCTACGTACCCCTCACGTGGACGCCACAGAAGAAAAATAAGTGTTTAGCACTCAATGAGCGGCGTTCAGCGCCCAGCGCCCCACGTGCCCCCCACGTGGGTGCCACAGAAAAAAGAGTGCTTAGCACTTAATGAGCGGCGCTCAGCGCCTCACGTGGGCGCAACAGAAAAAGGAGTGCTTAGCACTCAATGAGCAGCGCCCGGCGCCCCACGTGCCCTTCACGTGGACGCCACAGAAAAAAGAGTGCTTAACATTCAATGAGCGGCGTCCAGCGCCTCACGTGTTCCTCACGTGGACGCCATAGAAGAAAAGAATGCTTAGCATTCAATGAGCGGCTCCCAACGCCCAGCGCCTCGCGTGTCCCTCACATGGGCGCCACAGAATGGAAGAGTGCTTAGCACTCACTATGCAGCGCCTAACATCTCATGGGCTTCGCACGTGGGTGCCATAAAGAGTGCTTAGCACTCCATATAAAAACCAAAGGGGTAAAGTGTTTAACACTTATTGGCCAATCCCCATGACTAAAAGCCTACATGATTATATGTGAGCAAAACTTATATAAGTGCTCAGCACTTTTTGCACAAAAAAGGGGACTGAGCCCAAACAAGTGCTTAGCACTCTTTTTCAAATAAAAAGAAAACTGAGTGGACCAAGCTCAAGTTGGTTAGGTCCCTTGAGAGTAGAAACTCCCTAATTCAGATCAACCGAGCCCATATGCTCACTACTTCCCAAACTGATCCTAGTCCCAAATACGACTATCGATCATCCAACTGATGATATCCCAAAACGATATTCATCCCACATTCCCCTGAGTAAATTTTAGTCTCAAAATAAAACTAATGATTTGTGGGTTTACCATTAATCCTTTTTCCCTCAAATACAGGAATTGGTTCAAGGGTACATCTCTCTACACCTCTGATACATGTCGTTGTAATTCCTCAACGTCTTCAGAGAGGTGACGGGTCCCGACAACCAACTGCTTTTTGGTGCACTTCCCAAACTGATGTGCACATCCCAAATCAAACCACATCCCAAACTGGATGCATCCCATTTCATCGTTGCTCATCCCGTCACGTAACAAACACACGTGCACGCAAGATGGACAATGGACCGAAACGTCCTTAAACTAACAACGGACCAAGACGTCCTTAAACTAAAATCTCACCTCCAAAATGGTGATCAATGGACCGAAACGTCCTTAACTAACAATGGACCGAAACGTTCTTAAACTAAAAACGGACCATAACGTTCTTAAACTAAGACTTCATCTCTAAAATGGTGATCAATAGACCGAGATGTCCTCAAACTAGAACTTCGCCTCCAAAATGGCGATAATGGACCGAAATGTCCCTAAACTAAGACAACAGAGCCTAAATGCTCTCTTGTTGGATCTGAAACAAAAATGATCCTAGAACCTTGTTAAGTAGATCTTAGTCTCAAATTGGACTAACGTATCCTTAACAAAAGACCAACCGAGCCCCAACCGCTCACATACATTTAAGTCGATCTTAATCTCAAACCTGATTAACGATCCTTAAATAAAACAAACCCAAATCTAAGATATACGGATTTGGAATAATCCACGCCCTACGGACGGCAACATAAATTAGTCTCCGTATATAATCCACGGGCAACCTAAAACAAACAAAAACACGCACGACACGAAGTGAACTTCCTGAGCAAGAGAAAGTGGTTATCGCGATGCGATAACATAATTAACTGTAGGGGCTTGTGCATGCAGGAAAGAGCGTCCCCACAATCAAAAACCCCTCGCAAACGACGGGGAATCTGACGAAGTCTGCTACAACGGCCGCATCCATCCAAACCTCCGAGATACGGTGCCATAAATCAACTTGGCATCTTCGGAGAGATGGACGGATAAATCAAAATAGCATCTGCCCTCAAAATTCAGGCCAGACGTCCCAACATCCCGGTTCATCTCTGTTTTCGGCGGTGAACAGATTTTGGCACGCCCGGTGGGACATTTTCCACTCCACATTTCGTGTGTCGTGTTTCACGAACAAAAATCTTGGTTTTCTACGGTTGCCCTTGGATTTGAGGTACTAAGATTTGGTGTCTTGTTCCTATGCAGAAAGAAGAAGTGAACATCAATGGCTTCCAGCTGCACAAACTGCAACAGCAACTCCCGCTCTGCCCCAACTGGAGGAGTGACATACGGGCCCAATGGGTCCTTCATCTTTTCAATGCCGGTGGGGCAGGTGACTCAAGCCACCACTGGATTGTTATTCGGGACCATGCTCCCTCCAGCAAGTTTCAGCGCCCCGGCGCCACCACAGGAAGCTCCCAAGAAGTTGGTCTTCGATCGACTTGTAGCCACCATGGCCCTTCTCAACGGGTCATCCAAATCTGCCACCTCAGTCTTCAACAGGCTGATTCGAAGCTTAAGTGGGCCCGCAAAGAGGCTCGTGATATCTGATGGGGCTATCCCAAAACGGATAATCCTGACAACTCCTGCTACCGGCGAAATCATCAAAAGAGCTTCCCCTACCAGAAAGTCGGCCTTCGAAAGCTTGGTCGTTCCCTCTCAACGGACGTCGGTTTTCGACAGGCTGGCACCAGCAGCAGCCCCTAACAAAAGCAGGGGGCACAATGGAGCTGCTTCCACAACTGAGGTGGTCCCATCGGCAATGCACGCTCGACGTCACCACTGGCACTGAGTGAGAAGATCTGGTGGCAACTCGCCTTCTGAACTCACCCCACCAGCTCCAATGGTGGAAACTGACGCTGCTGTTCCAACCGGGAACTGCCTTGATCTGCTTAGGAAGGTGCGCAAGAACTCTCCAACCGCGGTGCTGAAGAAATCTCCCTCACCTGCTGAAAACACGACGCAGGCAAAGCCGGAGCAGCCCCCTCAGCGGCTTTCCTCCTAAATTCACAGGGTCTGGCGAAAAGTCCAAGATTCTGTGATCAACAAGAACTACTCTTGTCAACTGAAGAAAATGAAGGTTCGACAAGAGGAAGATCGTCCTTCCGTCATACAGCAAGGGACTTCGTCCATACGGGTGCCTGTTACAACAGCCCCTTCAACTTCGACCTCCCATAAAAAGAGAAGGCCGGAGAATCTCCCACCGCCTGCGGCAAATTCCAAAGGCGCCGGACTCAAACGCCCCAAGTCTGGGGTCATGGTTGTACACACGGTCTACATGGCTTCTGGGAAAGAGGAAAGCCGTACTTCCGTGGGTCATCGACCGCACACTCGGTCGTTGACAAAATCTCAGGAGCAACAACAAAAGCTTCAGGAGATGCTGACGAAAATGGTAGCACTCACCGGACAAAAGGAAAATCCGGAATTAGCAACTGAACAGCGCCAAAAGCAAGAGACCGATACCGAGTTCCTGCGAAGGGTGCTGGAAAGAAAGGATAAGGAGGCTGCGGAACAGGCTACTAATATAAAACAGATGGCGCTCCTGTTCCAAGACATGGTTGGAATGATGATTCAGCCAGAACCTTCAGCCGAAAATCCACCGATAATCATCAAGGACGACAGAGGGGAAACATCAGACCCTCTTCCAGCTTTATCAACGGCCAGGGAGGAAACGATCTCCAAAGCTACCCTTGATGACTACATAGATCAACAAATACGAGCTCATCAGGCAAGCGAAGCGGCTGGCCAAGTCGTCAGAACTGGGCGACCGTACCCAGGCTAGTGCGATCAAATCAAGTACCTGCCGGGATATACAATCCCCAAGTTCCATGTGTACAAAGGGACAGGCAATCCTCATCAGCATGTCGCTCAGTTCAGAGCTCTATGCGACAACACTGGAGGCGACGACAAACTACAGCTTCTCCAATTTGTCGGTAGCCTGTCGGAGACGGCATTTGAATGGTACTCGGAGCTCCCGAATGACTCCGTCAAAACATTCACAGAAATGGAACTGCTATTCACGCAGCGGTTCGCCAGTGCAAGTGAGAGCACCCCGATCACGGCGTTAATCAACGCCAGGTGAAGCCAGGAGAGACCTGGGTTCAATACGCGATCCGGTGGCGGAACCTATGGTCAAAATATGAACAACGCATCGGAGAAGCTCCTGCCGTGGGCATGTTCATAGGAACTCTCGATTCTTAAGCAACTGTGTCCCAGTTCATGACGTTCTTTAAGCCGACCACCTTCCAGCCTTTGATCGACAAGTTGGCCCAAATGGACCAGATGGGCCATGGACCTTCCTCTTCAAAAATGGACCCTCGGATTGCAAAGAGTAAAGGGAAAGCGGCATTCGTTGCCAACACTCAACAGCAACCGAGTGACCTGAAACCGGTTGCTCGCCAAAATAACGCGTGCCCGCGCCAATCTCTCAAAAAGAAGTTAGGACGTGCTTACTCGTTCCCCCGTGATAAAACGAGGAGATTGTTCGAATTGGGAATGCGTAACAAACTCATCACATTGCCAGACCCAAAACGTCCATCGCAGCCCGGTGATTTCAACAACCCCAACTACTGCTCCTATCATAGAATGGTGAGCCACCCAATTGAAGATTGCTACGTTTTCAAAAATTGGGTCGAGAACTAGTATCAACGGGGGAAATTCGTGCTTTACGAGATCTGGAGGGTGAACCCGCCACAGAGGCACGCTCGTAAAAAGGTGGATACGCCGGGGGCATCATGCTCATTTTTGGAAGAAGCCCCATGGAAAGTAGTCATTTCAGCTAAAACCAAAAGAATGCTGAAAAATCTTCAAGCACGTCTGGCAATCAGGTGGAAAAGCCCGCTGGAGCCCGAAATCATTGAAGGAATGCTGAAACCGCGTCCCACATCGAAAACTTCTAACGATGTGCAAAACACCCAGGTCAAGCCTTCAACGTCTTCGAAGGGAAAGAAGAAGATCAAGAAGCCTGTACAGTCTGATGACAAGCGCACGGACCTGCAAAAGTACATCGACACGCTGGAGGAGTATAACCAGAAGGCACGGACCCCAGTCACCCTCGAAGAGTTTCTCAACCATATACATGAGAACGAAGATAGTGACGATGATGAGGGAAATGGCTCGTCGGGAGAAACCGAAGATTATGTAGCAAGTTGCCATATGGTTTCTCATTCGTCGTTAAATAACGAAGAAACTTTCTCGGCGTCGGAAAGCAACGCAGAGGAACTGGGGGCAGGATCGGTGCAAAAATCCCTGTAACTGTCAGAAGACCCAATTGACAGGATGCTAAACAAAGCCTTTCAAAAGAGCAAAGCTGATCGAGAACGCGAAACAGCCATATACGATAAGGCTAAGCGCCAGCGTCAGAATGAACAAGCTGCGGCGAGGAAGAGTCACAAAGTACTCCAACCAGACCGAAGCACACCTGCGGCAAACAAAAGAAAGTTTAAGACGGAGAAGCGGTTCACCAAAGCCCTGTCAATGGGAATGAAGCTGCCATCTCATAAGGGAAGTATTCCCGGGGCCACATGCCTCAATGGAGAGGTTTCACATCCGAACTACTGCCTATATCATCGGAGGGTTACCCACCCCACCGAGTAATGCAGTGCCTTCAAGAAGTGGTGGTAAGGATACGTTGCCCACCGACAACACTTCAAGCAGATGAAGCGCAAAGCTCGTCAGCAGCAAAGAAGCGCGACAGATGAGCGTGAAGGAACGGCTGGCAACTGTCATATGTTTGATACCAGTTCGACAAAAGGAAAATCCCAAGTTCTTACATTCGGGAGAGATTCTAAGGAAGAAATAACACTCGGCCCTCTCTTTAAAGAATCCACCTCCGAAAAAGAAGAAGAGGAGAAGAACTGCGAGAATATTCAGCTGCGTAACCGCACGTTGCCTGAAAAGAACCTCGGGCCTGCAAACAAAGGTTCGAGCAAAAGAGACAAGGGGAAGGAAAAAGTCCCTGAGGAAATTTCCCTCGATGATAGAGTCGTCAAAGAGCTCACAGCCAAGGACCTGCCTAAGAAAAATAAGGTGGATTATAATGTCCTGACACATATGAGGAAGATACCCTCATAACTGAGCATATTGGATGCTCTCCTTCTGTCTAAAGAAGCAAGAGATTATCTGATCAGGGCATTACAAGAGCCCGATCAGTTCCAAGCTTTCCTGGCAGAAAAAAAGATGAAGGACGAGCTGACAGAGATTCATACAGCTGACATTACATTCGGCGATGAAGATCTTCTCCTCGGAACGTGCGAGCACAACCGTCCTCTATATGTCACCGGGTATTGCCATGACATCAAGATAGGCAAAATCCTTGTTGACAACGGGTCCTCTGTCAACCTCCTCAATGTGAAGGTGCTGAAGGAGATTTGCATGAACGTTCAGCACCTTGCTCGGGATAAAATTACCATCTCCGGGTGTAACAACCTAGTTCATTTATACCAATTCCAGTTCTCGTATTTACTTATCTGTGGTATTTTCTTGATTTATCGTGTTTTGGGTGTGAATGGTATGTTACATTTTACTTTGCATTCGACCCGACCAGCTTGCTTGAACCTGTTTGATTCATATTTATGAATTATCTTGACTTGTTACATAGACACGTGCATCTCATGTATACTGCATACTGGCATTGCATCTTTTACCATATAACATTTTAGGTCATGTAAAATAATTTAAAATTGCATTTCATAGCCTGCATGATACCCCTAACCCCGTGGTAGCATCCGCGCATCTTGTTCTCGTCCCGTTCAGTGAAACAGACGTGTTTGGATGGTTACGCGCACGTACGTGCATCTGTTCTTGGGGGTATGCATTTTCGTTACCAGAGCATTCGTTTTGAATTTTGAAAGTCGCATATATTTTTCGTATTTTAAATCTGAAATTTTAGACCCGACCCGGACGCGTTTTGGAATACTTTTGTATCCCGCCAAAATTCTAATTATTTAAAATTTTAAACTTCGTTTAAAAATTTGTTTAACAGTTCACAGGATTTCTTTAAACAAACAAAAATCTTTTAAAATTTAAAAATCTTTTCCTAACTCAATTCAACAGACTTAAATCTTTTAACTATTAAAAATCAAAACAAAATTTTTCCCAGCCAATCTCCAGCCTTTCCCTCACTGGCCCGTGGACCCCACCTCTTTCTCTCTTTCTCTTTCTCTCTCTCCCCCCCTCTCTCTCTCCCCGCTATCTCTTTCTCTCTCTCCCACAAACCTCCAAAACTCTTTCTCCTCACTGTTCACCACTCCCACTCTCTCTCCTCTCGATCTCCTCTCTCTCCCCTCTCGATCTTCCCTCTCTCTCCTCTCTCTCCTCTCTCTCTCATATTATCTCTCTCTCTCTCCCTATATTTATATATCAACTCCCTCCTTCCTCTCCCATTTTCTTTAAACCCGCGAACCCTAGCCGTCGCCCCCTCGCCTACCTCGTCGCCGTCGTCATCGCCGTCGCCGTCTCGTCGCCGCCTCCTCACCCTCATCATCACCTCCACCTCCTCTCTTTTCCCCGAGCCTTGCACACCCTCAAACCCAAACCCGAGCACCCCCCTGCACACCTTACACCGCCGGAGTTGATCGCCGCCGTCGATCTCGTCCTCGTTCTCCGACTCCAGTACACCACAGTGAGCTTTCTTCTTTCCCATTTCCTTCTTCCTTTCTTTCATTTCCTTTCTTTCTTCCTTCTGTTCTTTTTCTCTTAAAATGATTCTCTGCATTTTATAGTTCGCCGGAAACCGGACGTGACGTCGACGATCCCGACGAGCCAGCGAACGTACCTGACTTGTGTGATCACCTTTGTGCGTTGTTTGGATCCGTTCCGTGTACCGTGCGCGCGTCGCGACTTTTCGCCGACGTGAGACATTCCGTACACACCCATTTCTTAATCCGTCTAGGCAAGTTAATCTTGCTACATGCTATATAATTCAGTTTATACCTATTTAAATATATATCATACCTGTAGTTTAAATCTAGTACCCCATGATTCATTTTATAACATTTCGATGTTCCGTTTGCACCCGTTTACATCATTTTAGATCTAGATCATAAAAACTAATCTTGTTACATAGTAGATTACATTACAATGCATCCATACCAATATTTATATCACGTATTGCTTAGTTGTATATCCCACATTACTATTTGATAGTTTTTATAATGTTTCGGATACCCATTTGCATCCATCTCATTTAGAGTATAGATAATTGCTTCCATAGATCATATTAAGACATAATACTGTGATATTAACATTCCATGTTTAATAAAGTGCATCCTAAGTTTGTGCTGGAACTATAAACGTAACCCTAATCGATAATTGTGCATCCATATGTTTGAATCTATACCTATTTGCATACCACATCACATTATTCCATTTTATTGTTACATTGGTACCCCATACTTGTTTTTGTGTACCCATGCTTATTATAGTTTGATTATGAGCACCCACGTGACATTTGTGCACCCCCTGACATGACTTGATACATTACTACTTGACTCGACTCGATACTGTGCACTTCTTGACATGATTGGATCTATATACACTACCTGACTTGACCTGATGTACCACAACTTGACCTGTTACCTGATCTTGTTACTAATGCCAACAAGCTTGACCTGTTGTTCCTACGGACATTTCCTGTTGTCTATTCAGACAAACCTGTACTTGCTTGATCCTGTGTTGGCATTAGCTCCAGATTTATCAATACCTGACTTGAACACATAACTTGGGGGTATGGGGAAATCAATGATGAAACCTGACTTATAACTCGATGATTCGATACCATTACTGATCAGTCTTACGGGCTAGGTCAGCCCCGGAATGATGCGGCAGACATCATTCATCGTTACATACTACTTTTTACTGCCTAGCGGCACGTCTCGGATTCAGCCCGAGAATCTTAACCGTGGTCCCGGGCACGCACGGGATACTATTGAGTTACAACGACGATTCATCAAATTGATTTCAAAGACTTGAGAGTATTTAACCCAGTAGACCAGTTTAGATTACTCACTGCACATCACCTATGCCTTACCCTTCAATGTCCTTATTTACTTTACTGTTATACCTTTATTACTGTTCATACTCGTGCCTGCATGCCTTGCTACCCCCTGATTATATTATTATTGATGTTATGACGCACTGACGTCTGGGTTTTGCATGGCCCAGATCCTCTACCTTCGTCGCAGGCTGATCAGGAGTACTTCCGCCGTTAGGCCGAGCAGTGAGGATCCAGTTGGTATCTAGTTTTACTTTCCATGTGTTTTGTTACTTGGATTTATTACTTCCGCATATTATTTCTTGACTCGTTTATTCTGGCTCATGGACATGTACTAGATAGTTTATTTACTTTCCTGTTCTTGATATCTCTAGACAGCTGTAATGTGACTGTGGAGGGATCTTTCCTAGCCACATGTAGCATGGTTGGCTCTGTCACGTGCCGATCTTAGCGCACTCTAGGAAGCGGGGGGTGACACCGGGTTTAACTCTCAGTTATCACGGACGCTTAGGTCCGTAATATTGACATTAAGCTTTGGGCTTCTCGTCACTGACATCAAATTTCATGTCATCGACGCCAATACTTGCTATAACGCTCTGCTCGGCCGGCCTTAGTTACACGAGTACAACGTCATCCCTTCTACACAACATCAGTGTATGAAGTATTTCAAAGATGGCATCGAGTACACCGTTACGGGGGAGCTAAATCTATTCTCCGTAAGTGAAGTCCGAAAATATGAAGACGCCAAGTACTTCCTACTAGACTTCAAAGACACGGAAAGATGTCATAAGCTGGAGAATAAACAAAAAGTCATCACCACTATCTCGATTTTTGGGAGTGACACCGAGGAAGACGAGGAAATAGTCTACTCGGGGCAACCCCAATGCAACAGGCCTGGACCATCTACTCCTATTTTGGACTTCGGCAGTGAATCTGAGGACGAGGTCAACGCCGTGTTCTCCACTCGCTCGTCAGCACAAACCATTACTGAACCTGATCAAAGTTTACAAATCACCATGGTTTCGCCACGGCATTAAAAAGAACTTGATGTGCTTGATACATACAGCGTACAAGAGCTGCAGACTTTCTACGTCCCTCCCAGGCGAAGAGGTGAAAAGGCGATCCTCTTCTATCAATCTATGGAGACCAAAGTGGAGAAAGAAATCTGGCATGGTGCCGAGCTTGTGCTTGACAGGCTTCAACAAATCCGTCTGCCCTGATATTATGCAGAGGGATTGAAAAGGCTATTAAGATGTCAAGGCGTATCCTTCAAACAAACCGCTCGACAAGCCCAGTTCTACAACAAGATCTGGGACGTTTCCGGGACTCAGCGAAAGATGCCCAACGGGAGGATAGATACAACTGGGCTTGGATACGTTCGGTCTAAGAAACGGGAGTGATTCCATGGCTGCCGTGTCATAAATAACTCCGGTGGGGGAAGGGAATGCTTTTCCAGATAGCGTTGATACTGAACAAGAGCGAGATCCCGCCGTAAGAATACTAAGTCCGTCATTCTAAGAACAAATTGACAAGCTAATGAGAGAAGGCGGTCAAAAGGTTCGGGATGACCACAGCCTCGAAATGGCCATTTACGAAAAGGCCAAGATGCAGCATCTCACTCAGCAGTCCGCGGAGAGAGACGATTATGATGCCCTTCATCCTCAGCCCGCTGTACGTTCTCACGACAAGAAAAAAATCCCGACACAGAGGCAAAAAAATGTTAGAGAATGAGAATGACGTTCTAAAATAACGAAGCGGATCCAAGAAGCCACGCAATCGAGAAAATTCAACTGGAATCCTTCTTTTATGAAGAAGATGGGTCGGAAATACTCTTTTCCCCGAGACAAGACAAGGAAAATATTCGACCTTGTCATGAAGCATCAAATGATGACGCTTCCGGAGTCTCGGCATCTCGAACAAATAAACGAGATCCATCATCCGGATTATTGCTCATATCACCGAGCGATAGGTCATCCCCTTGAAGACAGCTTCACCTTTAAAGACAGGGTCGAAGACCAATATCAAAAAGGCAGGTACGTTTTATCCGACAGCTGGAGGGTGACCCCACCGCAAAAGCATGAGCTAAAGAGAACCTATATCGCGAAGGTAGGACCGGCTCAACACCAAGAATGGAAACGAACTCGTACTTGCCACATGATAACATTCTCAAAGGAGGGAAGACACGAGAATATGGATGACTTCTTCAAGTGCTTCACAAATGAGGACGAGGAGGAGGTGATCTCGGAGTTTCCACCTTCGCCAAAAGAGCTGTAAGATGAGATACACACCACGGTGGACAATCTAATGAAAATTGACTTGGGAACGGTAAACAATCCAAGGCCAACGTTCGTCAATGAGCTGATGTCTAAAAAGCAGGTGGCTACTCTAAAAAATGTACTCATGCAATATAAAGACTGCTTTGCATGGAATTATTCCGAGATGCCGGGACTAGATCCAGAAATAGCGGTACATAAGCTGGCTATATCGCCGTAAGTTAAGCCAGTCAAACAGATGCCAAGAAGAATGCGACTCGAACTCGAGATGAATATCAATGCCGAAGTCAAGAAACTAATTGACTCCGGCTTCATCCAAGAAGTTCAGTGTCCCGACTGGATTGCCAACATTGTTCCCATGATGAAGAAAAATGGAACAGTGCGCATCTGCGTGGACTTCCTGGGCCTTAACAAGGCTTGTCCGAAGGATGACTTCCCAGTACCTGTTACCGAGCTGATGATTAATAACACGTCCACTCATGAGGTCTTCTCCTTAATGGATGGATCTTCAGGCTACAATCAAATAAAAATGCATCCTGAAGACCAAAAGCACACTGCCTTCCGAACTCCGCTAGGCATATTCTGCTATATGGTGATGCCCTTTAGTTTGAAGAACGCAGGCGCTACCTACCAGAGGGCCATGACGAAGATCTTCGATGACCTCATACATGAGATTGTCGAATGCTATATTGACGACCTTGTGGTGAAAACCAAATCGTACGAAGAACACTGGGAACATCTAAACATAGTATTATAGTGTCTTTAGAAATACAATCTAAAGATGAATTCTCTGAATTGCGCGTTTGGTGTCTCCTTAGGCAAATTCCTAAGATTCATCATACGACACTAAGGTTTCGAAATACACCCATCAAAGATCAAGGCGATTATAGAAATGCCCATGCCAAGAACTCTTAAACAACTGCGGTCTCTCCAAGGGAAGCTCGCGTATGTCCGGCGGTTCATAGCCAACCTCTCCGGTAAATGCCGCCCCTATAGCCATCTAATGAAGAAGGGGACCCCATTCGTTTGGGATCACAAATGTCAAAGTGCACTGAACGAAATCAAGCAATACCTGCAGAACCCGCCAGTACTGACCGCTCCGGTTAAGGGAAAGCCCCTCATCCTGTACACAACAGCCCTGGAAGGTTTTTTAGGCGCGTTATGGGCACAGGAGAACGACCAGGGGAAGGAGAGAGCTCTCTACTATTTGAGTCGAGTTCTCCTGGGGGCAGAAAATAACTACTCCCCCATCGAAAAGCATTGTCTTGCACTGATCTTCGCGATAATAAAGCTCAGGCACTACGCCTTGGCATACGAGATCCATCTTATATCAAAGGTGGATCCTCTCAAATATCTGATGTCAAGGGCCATACTAACAGGAAGGCTTGCCAAATGGGCCATCCTCTTGATGGAGTTCTCGATAACGTATCGACCCCTTAAGGCAGTGAAAAGTCAACCCATCGCCGACTTTCTTGCTGAGCATCCGATACCAGCCGATTCTCCCTTAAATTGCGAATTACCAGATGAACACACGTTCGACACAATCGAAGGGGAAAAGGAAGAAAATAATGTCCAATGGGAACTCTACTTCGATGGAGCATCTTCCATGGAAGCGGAAGCATAACACTCCTATAATCAAAACCGTGGTGGGCCTCATCTTCATGACTCCGCAAAGAGGGATAATTTGTTTCGCCCATTCCTTAACGGAACCAAGAACAAACAACGAGGCTGAATATGAAGCTTTGATAGCGGGTCTTGAGATCTCTGTCGATATGGGAATCGAAAACCTCCTCATATATGGAGACTCCCAGCTGGTCGTTAGCCAAGTAAATGGCGACATTAATCGTGCAAACCAGAGTTGATAAAATATGGCAGGAGGGTGCAGTAACTACTGACACAGATCCCCTCCTACATCCTGGAAAGCATACCGCGTGCGGAAAATAGCAAGGCAGATGCATTAGACAAGCTTGCTAAGGAACTGGCTGACGAATACCTCGATGACGTAAGGATCGTTGTACAAAACCGCCGGGTTCTTGCGCCAGCAGAAATATCTTCAGAAGATTCAATGGAGTTGTCTGAAGGAAAAGAAGCGACTAAACAAGTATTCCTTCAAATAAAAGTCGAAGAAAAGATCAAGGATTGGAAGGAGGTCTTCATAGACTACTTCAAATCCCATTGAACGCCCGAAAACGCGTCGTCAATACATCAGCTCATGAAATGGGCTCTTTCTTTCGCTTTCGTCAATGATACTCTATACAAGAGATCGCTTGACGATTTGTGGCTAAGGTGCTTGGGGCCAGAAGAAGTAAGGAGAGTCGTCCAAGAAACCCACGACGGACTCTGTGGTTCTCATCAACCCGGACCAAAGATGAAGCTGAAGATCAAAAGAATGGGTTACTACTGGCCCACAATGATTTAGGACTGCCTCGAATATGCGAAGCAGTGTCACTCGTGCCAAATTCATGGGGACTTCATTCACCAGCATCCAAATCCGCTACACCCAACAGTAGCTAGCTGGCCATTCGAAATGTGGGAAACCGATAAAATCGGCCTCATTGAACCAGCGTCATCCAAAGGACATCGGTTCATACTGGCAATGACTGATTACTTCTCTAAGTTGGCAGAAGCAGTACCACTAAGGGAAGTGAAGACGGAGAACATCCTCCATTTCTTCAAGACACATGTCATCTACCGGTTCGGTACTCCATGATGGATAATCTCGGATAATGGGCTAGTCTACAGGAGCCATAAAATCAGCCGCTTCGCAAAATAGCACAAAATAGACTGGAGGTACTCTTCCGTCTATAATCCCCGAGCTAATGATCTAGCTGAAGCTTTCAACAAGACCTTGACCAAGATTATAAAGAAAACGGTGTCTAAAAATAAAAAGGACTAGCACGAGAGATTGCACGAAGCTCTCTGGGCGTACCAAACGACGTTCAAAACGGCTACGAATACAACACTATACGCGTTGGTATTCGGCACTGAAGCAGTCCTTCCTTTGGAAATAGAACTCTCTTCTTTCCGAGTAGCGGTTCGATACGAGCTAACAGATGACGAGAATGCCCATCTTCAGCTTGAGGAGCTCAACGCCCTCGATAAAACTCGCATCATGGCGCAGCAAAACCTAGAAGCTTACAAGACAAGGATGACACGCTCATATGAAAGACTGACTGGGCCGAGAACATTCCGCCAAGACGAACTCGTGCTAGTTGTCAAAAGACCTATGATCCCCAATCATGCAAAACGGGAGAAATTCGAGCCAAATTATGAAGGCCCGTACATAATAGACAAGGTCTACCAAGGTGGGGCCTACTTGCTCGTGGATATGCATAGCGAAAGACCCTTATGGCCAATAAACAGCCGATTCCTCAAGAAATACTACGCTTGACGAGCAACGACTTAGGTCAATGATAGATGACGACGCTCGTGTCCGCTCGCTATCTTCCTGAGTCAAAACTCTAAGTGGTATTCGGAAAAGTTTCACCCCGAAAATGGTGATAATGGACCACTACGTCCTTAAACTGGCAACGGACCGTAATGTACTTAAACTAAAGTTTCACCCTGAAAATGGTGATAATGGACCACTACGTCCTTAAATTGGCAATGGACCGAAATGTCCATAACCTAGTACCCTGCTTCAAACATGGCGTATCGTCCCAAATACGGCGATATCTTCTCTTGGGATCTATATTGCAATCAAAGCTCCGACGGCGAAGACTGCAACTCAAGTCCCATTGTTAAAAAAACAGTATGTCCAAAATCAAGATGAGCACGGATGAAAACCCGAAAGGATGTCGTGAGTAAAAACAGCAGGGCTACCGGCGAGTTTGTGAAAATCTAGAAGGTCGCAATCTCGTTGTTAAAAAAAAGAAAAGAAAACGATATGTCTACAAGCAAAATGGGCACGGATGAAAACCCGAAAGGGCGCCGTGAGTAAAAACAGCAGGGCTACTGTAACAACTCCATTTTTAGTATACATAAAATTGATTTAAATTTGAAGTATACTTGGGGTATTTAATGTTCACTTTAAGTATTTATTTCAAACAATAATTACAAGAAGGAGCTTGTAGCTCATTGGTAACACCTTGCACTGCTGAACCAAGCCACCAGAGTTCAAATCCCCTGCCCCACGTTATTTTTAATATTATTTTGTTTCAAATCCTTTGGAAGCCCAACAGTCCGCACACCATAATTCCCAAAAGTTGAACTAAACCTAAAAATCTAAAAATACCGGTGTCTTACCCCGGCGACCCCCCACCTCCTCGACCCCCAACTCGGCCCGACTCGGCCGGACGGCCGAGTCCCCAACACTAAAAACGTGTCTTTTCGTCTTCTCTAACCCCCTGCACACTCTAAATTAATGGATCGGTTCCAGAGAAGGATTTATGCCCCATTTAAACCATTTTTAATGATTTTTCACACTTTTTACAATTTTTTTTTTAAAAACCCTTCACCTACCCTACCCCCAGCCTACCCTATAAATACACCCCCTACCCTCTACCCTCTCACCCCAAAATCCTGAGCCCACTCTCTCAAAATTTTTCCAAGAGTCGTGTACTTTGAAAACAAGCTCGAGGCGAAACTCTGACGAAATTCCGGCGGAACTTCCGGCGAACGTCTTCGGAACTACCGGCGACGACACAACATATCGGCGATCCCTCTAGTTCCCTCTCACTCTCTAGTGTAATCGAAAATCCGTAAGTCCCTTTTCTATCTCTCTTTTCCATTCTTAAAATACGAAATTACAAAACCCGACGGAATCGGAACAAATCCGATTTCCGATTCGGTTTTCTATAAATATCCACTTCTCACTAATACAATCATTCTTAAACTTTCTCATGTTGATTATTAAACACTAATTAAACAATTTGAACAAGTTTTATCACATGAAATGATAGCTATCTCAATTTATCGTATTTTTTCACTTTAATACCACATTGTTTCAATCCTTCATTTAACCCCATTAAACTTGCTATACATTTAAAGTAGATACGAGGTAACGACCTACCTCCTCACACACTTACATACAACCTAACACGATACCATTGAAAACTTAGAATACGAGAAAACAACATTTTCATTTAAATACCTTATACTTAATAACACAATTTCTAAAAGATTTAGTGTTGACACACTTTTAAATGAATGCTTCTTATTAGGAAAATACGATAAGTTGTGGACATCGGTCGTTTATCTAAACCTGACTTTGTGGTGTCTAGGCTAGGCAAGTGAGAAAGGTAACTTTAAAAGGCACGTCTCACGGTGATTCGTGAGCGGATCCCTCCTTTCCTCACTTGTACTTACCTGGCCACAATTGGCGGCGAAGAGGCGATTTGAGGCATCTCACAACTTATCGTTTAGACCATTTAGAAATAGTCTAGTTGACTTAGGAGACCCTAGAACATAGAATACGGAAAATTGACATTTTTACAAATAAATACCATTTACTTTATAAAACCGTTTTCTAAAGGATTTAGTATTTTACAATCTTTGCAAAGCGCTGCTACAACCCATTTTGGAGAACCCGTTTGGGATGGTGCAGTTTATCGCACGTCCTCGGGCTTAGTAGTGCGAGATTCAGACCTCCGCAAGGAGCATTCGGTCTCGAAAGATTTGAAGTACGGCATCTTAAGAAAATGAGATTTTTAGAATATAAAATATTTATTAAAATTATTTTTGTATAAATATATATATATTTATCCTTAAAATAACTATTTTATTATGATATAAATATTCTACCATTTTCTAAAAAATCACAAGAATAAAGTTTACACTAAAATACCATGAATTCCAAACAAATCAATATTACAAATAAATACCTTTATTTCTGAAACTAGGATATTTTCAGTAGAAATATCACAATATAAAATCCACCTTCATTACAACTCTAAAGATGAATAATGAATACTTGAGGTGTAGTTTGAAAAGTATATAAAAGTATTTTTACATAAAAACCCCTCAAGTTTTATAAATTACTCTAAGGACCCTGACAATTATAGGTTTAAGAAATAATCAAGACTTCGATTTACACTTCTAATTGTCTGACTCGGGTTTGAGTCTGATTAATCTGGCTTGAATATGATTCAAGTACAATCTACAATTTACAATCTTCAACATGAATCCATGAATCCAATTATCAATCTATATGACTTGACTGAACCGAACCATGGGTATACATTCCATTTACATGGTTCTCCAATTATTCCACTTACATGATTCTACGGTTATATCCATCTACTGATATCATGGTTTCGGTCAGTCTTTCAATTATACACTCAATTCACTTTACAGTACAAAACAATACAAATAAAACACTACGGGGTTTTAAGGGGTAGATTGGTACGGAAGGTGTTAAAAGTGGCATGAGGCGGTAAGATTAAGACACCTAACCTATATTCCGTTGTTGTTGTACCGTAGCTTAACAGTTTCTTGTACATTCCGTTTGCCCTGGTCTCTTGCATATAGAGACCCCTCTCGTATACACTGGCATCCTTCTGTACCAAGCTACAAACAACTGCGTTAACACGACATTACTACAAGATAATACAACTTTAAAAGATACCTTCTTATTCTGTCTATTATACTTTCCTCTTATCTTTGGGACTTACCGAGCGACCTGTTCGCTGACGACATTCTATTCTTTCTTCTTTGAATGTCGTCAGGTGATCTGGACCCGGCAGAGATCGAGCCATCTGCAGAAGACTTGGAACAGTTTGTAGAAGAACCAGAGCTCTAGTTTCATTGTATATTTTCCATTCAGTACCTTTCATTTCCTGTTATGTCATCGTTTAGGCATCGTTTTATTTCAGTTGTATTTCCTTTTCATGTATTGTACAAAAGAATGTTAATAAATAAAAGTTGTTATTTTTATTATATCTTGTCTCTTGTGTATTTATTTTTATATTGCTTAGATACGCTTTGCGTATGTACTTCTGAGTATATACGTAGCGGACCAGTCGCGTCCCCTTCGCTGTATACCGGGAAGCGGGGCGTGACAGCTACCGGCGAGCTTATGAAAACTTGATAGGGCGCAATCTCGTAAAATTTTCACTTACGAGATCCTCTCAACTCGTAAGGAGAACTCCACCTATGAGACCCTCACGGCTCATAGGATTCAAAGTCTTAAGTTACAGGGATCCAAACCTGTCCTTAAGCCGTCGTGGTCCCTAAGTTGCCCTACAGGCGGTCCAATATCGGCCTTTGTATACAATCCACGGACACAAATAAACGATTTTCCCACCAAGTTCCACCAACAATGACGAGGAATGTCCTCATATGGTGAACGGCACTTATAAGTTCTTTCGACTTGTAAGGAGAGAACACTCTTGTAAGATCCTTACGATTTTCAAGAGATAATATCACTTAGGAGTCCTCACAACTTCTAGGAAGAACCTACACCTACGAGATCCTCTCGACTCGTAGGGAGAAAACCTTTTATGAGACCTTTACGGCTCATAAAGTCAAAAGCCTTAGTCGACAGGATCCCAACCCTGTCTACTAAGCCACCTTTGTTCAAATCAGCAAAGGCAAATGATGATTCGCTCTTGGCAATAGCCATGTTGTAGCGATGTTGGTGCCTAAATTGGTATCAAATTCCAAGTCCTTTCAAGGCAAATGATGATTCGCTCCTGGCAATATCTCGGTTGCAGCGATGCTAATGCCTAAATCGGTGTCAAACCCCAAGCCCTTTCACTACAAATGATGATTCGCTCCCGGCAATATTCCAGTCGCAGCGATGCTGATGTCGGATCTTAAGTTCCATACTCGCAATAAAAATCAACGAGCAAAAAAATGCATATAAAATAGCCAAAATGATGGGACAACTCGCAATAAAAAAATCAGCGAGTAAAAAAATATATGCATATGAAACAGCCGAAATGATTAGGCAACTCGCAATAAAAAAAACAGCGAATAAAAATAAAACAATACATAGCCGAAATGATTGGGCACCGCGAAAAATAGCCGAAATTATTGGGCAATCGCGACTTTCGCGATATAAAAGCTGAAAAGATAGAGCATCGCGGAAACAAATAAAAAAACCATATCAAAATAAAACTTTTTTGCTTTACAGGTGAGTCCACATCAACCCCTGTATACAATCCATGGGCACAAACGAAAATGGAACCATATTTTCCTACCAGCCTCCGTCAAAGGGAGAGCCAAGTCTGGACGGTTCACAAAACAACCTAAAGACTACTCCGACATTCTTCTCATTACAGCGGACACGATGTCAACAAAGGCTCCAAAATAGCCAAATCAAAAGGAAGCGAGTGCCAAATCCCTAGCTTCAGTGTCTTGACGGCAACTCAAATAAAACCTGAAAGACTATCGGAGATCATCCTACACCAGTGCGGAGTGGTTATGACTTATCGGGGCTCCCCAAACTGAGCCTAAGCTCAAGTAAAAAAGCGACATGGTAAAATTCCTAAAGCTTGCTCTTCCTGTAAGGTGTTTTTCGTCACCCCATTGAGATGGGAATACGCGCGCGATTGTCAGGCGCATTACAGATTCCCCCTACCTAGGGTAGGTTGGGGTTTATTGATTGTGGGGATCCGAATCTCCGGCAGCCGCGGACTAAGCTTCCGTTAATTACCCCTCATTTTTGGAGCAAGAGAACTTCCGATTGACGGGTCAAGCTGGTCATGCGAACTCAATGTGCGCTTGTCAGAATTTTTTTTTCTAATAGGGACAGTGTCGTGGAGTGTGTGTGTATTTATTTACACACACACACACACACACACATATGTAAAAAGGGGGGAAACGTCCAAAGGACGCGTGGGGGCCAGCGCTTCATGTGCCTAGCATGCAGGCTCTGGACGCTGGGCGCCAGCGTCTCGCGTGCATGGCACGCGGGCGCTGGACGCCAGCGTCTCACGTGCCTGGCATGCGGGCGTTGGGCGCCAGCGCCTCACGTACCTGGGACGTGGGCGCCGGACGCCAGCATGAAAGAGGGGCTTAGCCCCTGCACAGAGAGTTGTACTCCCGATTGACTTTTGGAGTTGAACTCCTAGAAAGAAAGACTTTTTTTTATATGGAGTTAAACTCCCAGAAGCTTTGATTTGTGGAGTTAAACTCCAAGAAATCCTTGTAAATGCTCAAGGGGACCCTTTTCTTCTCCCCTGAGCCTTGGATCTTTCCCAAAATGGGGTCTTTGGAGATGGGTCTCCTTCTTCCTCCTCTCTGTTGGCCGGATTTTGGAGAAAAGAGGATGAGATTTAAAAATCTCCCTTTTTTGAGATCTAATGGAAGATCTAGGTTCCCCTTTGTGGGTTTTGTGGTGAAAAACTATTTATTTTTGGGAAAGGAAGAGTTAAACTATTGATTTAATTCAAAAGGGGAAGAAGGTTTTAGAACTTTGAGGAAAGAAAAGAAGACACGGAAACCCTAGATTTTTTTTAGAGAAAAAGGTCCTTTATTATTTCATTATCAAGTTGTCTTATATAGGCTTACACATTTACATATATCCCCTTGGGCTTTACAAAATGGCATTTTGCCCATCCCATACCTCATGTGCTCATTTCTTTTGCACATGAGCATGGGCTTTACAAAAAATTGGCTTTATGCCCATTTTTCTTACATTCATGCATAAAAATTTACATCAAAATTAATTATTACATGATTTCATTTTGGCATGGGGGAGGCTGGCCGCGGGGCTCGACTTGGGCATGGGCCCACTTGGCCTGGGCTTGGGCCCACCTGGTTTTGGGTTGATTTTGATTTTGACTTGGTCAACCGGGGTGTAATTTTTGACCCCAACACTTCCGACGGTCAAACTGCCTAAGAAGATTATTTGAAGACGTCTTGTCCAGCCCCCGAAGGGATCAGAGACACGACAGTCGCGGGGCTACTCGAACAGCAGCGTAAAGTCTGCATATCGAGGAATGCATCAGCCAACACGACGGTACTACAGACTAAAACCCTAGTACCACAAAACCTAACGGACCTCTGTCGTAAAGAGTAGGGGTTAACTATAACGTTAGGACAAGTTTTCCTATAAGCCCAAGGGAGGTAAACTAAATAACCTCTGAAATGAGTTCATAAATTAGAAACTCCGGAATGAGCGAATAAACTATAAACTCCGGAACGAGTCCATAAACTAGAGACCCCGGAATGAGTGAATAAACTACAGGCTCCGAAATGAGCGCATAAACTACAAACTCCGAAACGAGTAAATAAACTAATTACCGCCACATTAAGGCATCCAGACACGGATAAGCGCATAAAAGAGAATGTATTTTCTTATTCATGAATCAAAATGTTTAAGAGATACAACCAATGCAAAAAGGGAAATACAATTACAATGATTAAGAAAGAGGCGCTTTCAACAGCCTGACGACCCGCTCACACGCTCCCTGCAATTCCTCTTTGCGTTCAGCTACAGCGGCCAGCTCCGCTTTGATTTGAGCTTGTTGTTGCAAGCAGGATGAAAGCTTCTCAGCAATTTCCCGTTTGGCAGCTTCGCAACTTTGCGTGACCCGCTCAGTGAAGTCAAGCTTCTGCCTTAGCGCCAACCCGTCAAAAATACATTGTTGGAGGTTTTCAAAAATAGATTTCAGCGGCGCAACATTCGCTTCAATTTGGGCACGCAATTGGACGGATTCGCCGGAAGCCGTCTCATGCGCCTTTCGCCTCAGAGTAACCTCTTGTTCAAAATATCGAATGAAAGCGATACTCTGCTCGATCCACACAGTTTGCTGAGATTTCAAAGTTAATACCTCAGGAACGAGGCGCTTAAGCTCAATCTCATGCAGACAAGTCTCGATCTTCTTGCAATAATCAACCCAAGAACCGACGAGGTCTTCAGGGTGGAAATTCACGAGCGTCGCCGGCATTGGATTGACTTCGTCGGCAAAATCCATAGCAGAAGTGAGAGCCTCGGCATCAAGATCCTCGATAAACTCGCTTAACATTCGCTGGCTATTCACCGCGTCCCTGAAAGATGGACGTTTAGCGAAGGGCCCCACGGGCATGGGAATGTGGGACTCAAAAGGAGCTGAAGCCGGTGTAATCGCTGCAAAATAAATTACAGTTCAGAATTCAACTTGAAAGACAAAGAAGACACCTGACGGACGAAATCTACCGTACGAGCTATTGAAGGTGGCAAAATAGGGAGCTCCGGAGGCTTGGCTATTCCTTCGCTCTCTCCTTTGAACTGTGATACTGGGGTCAATATAAGAAAGGCTTATCAGCAGAAAGTTTCTTATGAAAAGGAGAAACACTAAAAAAGGAATATACTGACAACTGCTGGAATAGGGAACGACTTCCGATTGGAAGGAGAAGTGCTGGTGTAGCACTTGGTATAAGTGGTCAATGAGCACTCTTGCAAGGTTGCGACAATATATGGCTAAGGCAAAGAAAAATTGGTATCTACAATAAAGCAACTAAACGAGAAACCCTTACCTTCCAAAACTCGGGGAAGCACAGAAGGAACCATGACAGTCAAAGCAGCGGCCGGCAGTAATTCTTCGGCCAGTACAACTTCAGGGTTTATTGCGCCTATGCTCAAGACAAAGGAAATATCATTAGAGACGCTTAGCAGGATTAAAAAAAATTCTAAGATAATAACCCAAGGAATACCTGACAAGTCAGAAACCGAAACTGCGCCCGGAGCATCACCAGCTATGACGGCTTCTTCGGTTTCCATTGGGAGAGCAGATTCAACGCCCACAGCGTCATCCCCTGATTCGACAAGGGATGTCGTAACGCTTGTGTCACCCGCCGATATCAAAGATCTACAGAGCGAAAGAGCGGCAGTTGGAACGGTTCCAGAGTCCAGAGAAAGATTGGACGCTTTATGCTCTTTAGTTGCCGGCGCTTCACCAGTCATGCCATTATCCAAATTTGGTCCTGTAAATAAAAATGCGTATGTTAAATAAATAGACAGGGGGGAGGAGCTGTTATTAAGGACCGTGCATTGTTCTACCTTGAAGTAGTCGTTCACTCTCTTCACGAGCTATACGCGCAACCTGTCTATGGGCAGTAGACAGGGCAGAAGGAACGTTCATCGAAGGAATGTCAGCAGGCGGAACATTACTCGAGCATGCACCCGCGGCCCAGACAGCTTCACGTTCCCTCGCCGCATGCTTTCTGCACTTTCTCTCAGCCTGAACCGTGAGAACCGACCTCCTTAAAACTTCCGACAGGGGGTCGTCGTCGTCCGAACCGAGCTCTTCCTCTGGAGCCACTACGGCGTCCATCATCGGCTACTTCAGCAACGCCTCCTGTGGTAGCTTTGGGATGTCCTCGGCCATAGTCGATGGCTCTGGAAGCTTTTCTGCGTCACCGCATGGGATTGGAATCGCACTTAGAACAACCTGGGTTTTGGTGGTCCCTGCAGCAAGATAAAGAAAAGAGTCAGACCATGAATAGAAGGAACTAAAAGAGCAAAGGTGTAGTGAATCGAATTATACAAAGACCCAAGGTGACGCGAAACCTCTCTTCCTCCTTAAACGTCTTGAGGAAAGCCGCGAGAGCCTCTTCGGCAGAAATACCTGTTAAAGAAGATAGCGTTAATAAAGCATAATAAAGGGAGAAGGGATAGATGCAGAAGAATGTATATGAAGTATACCCAGCTCCGCAATAGAGACCAACACTGCTTCCTCGTGAGCCATTCGCTCGGAAGCTGCGAGGGCATCCTGAAGATCAGTATCAGTTGCAGGCATGTCAAACAAACCCTTATTGGTGCCATATTCGCACAAGCCCTCACTGTAGGGAGCATAGGGATCCTGGCCGAATACAATGTCAGCAGAGAATAGAGATTTCTTTTTCTTCTGCGAACTGACACCGAAAACCGACGATAAAATCTTTTGCTTGACAGGCCTCTTCGAACGGCGGGTCCCAATCTCCGAACCAATGCCCGATTCCGGGGATGCCGTGGCTACCGCAGTCGCGGGAACATCCAGCCGAAGCTTGTTAGTAAAAGCTCGGGGGACTATAGTCGTAGTGATTTCTCTTAAAGAAGGGTGAACGGCTACTCGTTGCTTCAAAGGGACCGCTGGATCGCCGGCTGGGACGGCATCCTTATGATCGAGTAACAACCTCCTCTCCTCCCTGACAACAGCACACGTCGCATGCTGGTACCACACCACGTGAGCATTCGAACCTGTCGGCACATAGCTCGTCTCACTGACCAGGAAATGAGACCCCGTATTTAATCGCATAAAATGATGTATCGCACTGCGAATACCCTCTTCCGTAGCAACCGGCTTGACTAAAAACGCCTCAAGAGGAACACCTTGATTATAACTCAATTGTTGAGCGAAGCGGTGCGGGTTGTACCTTATGAATAGCACCGAGACATTCTGTCTAAACACTAGGAAGCCCGGCCTGATAGAATACAGGTGCATGACCTCCCGGGCCCTCAACGTAGAAGCCCCATCCTTAAAAGTATCGTGCAACGGTTGGACCACCTTGGTGGATTCTTTGCCGATAGTCAAGACTCTATCGACAAAGGTCATACTGTCCCCAACAATGCGTGGTTGAAGGAGTAATCGCCGAGCTTCTCGCTGTGACGGGTCTAGAGCAGAAGTGTCAACTAGATGCATGACTCGAAGGAAGTTGTAGCTTTCGTAGAATCTGGGTCGTTTGTGAACGCCAAAGGCACCCAGCACGTGCATCTCAATCCATGATGTGAAGTAATGCAATGGGAGATATACGGGCTTTACCCCCGGCTGAGTAGTGTCAGCTGCTAAACTCAGGCCATGGTATAGATGAGCTAACCCTGTGATCCCAACAGCCACGCGCGTCCCTGCGACGATGCGATGAGCCGGATAAAAAACATATGGCCTCATGTAGCGGGGGTGCGTCGGAAGCGCGAACCAACTCAGCCACAGGCCAATGAACCCCAAAAAGAACGACTCTTTGTCAACACCCGGGGCAGTGATCTCCGCAAAGGGGACAACTGGAGTGTCCGCAATAAAGAAATTCTTTAGATCCGCTTCCGCCGTCGGCAAGTTATCTAAACCAAACCCGAACGAGTCGTCGAGGTTAGCGAATTTCGCGGCCTGCTTAAACAGAACTTCCGGACGAAGAAAGCGGGCGATAAAATCTGCAAAGCTAACCCCATGCCCGCCAGACTCCAGGAATAAATTCTCGTACATGTTCAACATCTTGATCAAGCTGGGAAACTAATGTTGAACGGCGTTCTCCGGGGTAAGGCCCATTACCACTGACTTAGTGGTAAAGATGTACTCATCGGGGGGAAGTATCTCCTCATAGTGCTCCCCTCTGACGGGTAAGCCGGAGATCTCCTCGAACTCTTCCAATGAAATCGAAACTTCCCGATCTGATAAGAGAAAGGTATGGGTCAGGATGTTCCATTGTTCCAAAAAAGGCTTGATCCACCACACATGGGGAGCGTGGTAATGAAAGAGAAACGCGTAGATTGCGGGGTACAACCTGGTCTTTAATAGCAGCGACTTCTTGGCCGACAGGATATACCGGGCCCACTATAGATAGCCGGCCGAATGACGGGGCATCAATCCTATCATATAAACTTGCCCCCAAGGGCGCGACTCTCCTTGGCATATGCGTCGTCCCAAAATGTCCAAGGACATCGGTGGTTGTACGGGTATCGACGCCATGGAAGGCAGAAAACGACCTTCCGAGATCCGGTTAATCTCTTCTATGGTGTAAGTCACTTGAAGCGGATCAGCGTAATGAATCGCTGGGATTGTCTCCGAAAGCGCTGCATAAGGAAAACTGCGCCGACCCCGGATAATCTGACTATACCATGACCTCCACAGATGAAGGGATTTTTGCTCTGGGTCATGATCTTTAATAAGCGCGAAGACATCCCGATCTACGGGCGCGTCGGCGAAAGCGCTTTCCGAACGTACGAAGGGAAAAGAGGAATCGGAAGCCATAGTACCTGCACAAAAAGGGAGGAGTTAGCTATCGACAGGGTGATTAAGGCCTTAACATTCTTTGTCACTTAAAATTGTACTGCACCACAGTTATAAAAGGGGGGACAGGGGCCCACAAAATCAAGGTAACGCCCCATCAATGATGGGGCAACCACTCATTAAAAATAGAATCCAAAAGGATTCTCATTTAATGAGAAATATCATTGGACTCGGGTGTTAAACTCTCTCGAGAACTGTGTTCTGCAAACAGATTTCAAATCTGTTAAGAAGATTAGAGAGGGAATAAAATTCCCAAATTTTTTTAGAGCCATGATCTATAGAACAATGGGATAACATCCAAGAACCCTCCAAAGCAAAGCTTTCTAACAGGGTAAAACCCTAAAAGATCTTTAAGATCTACGATCTACTCAATTAAAAAAAGTTTTCTTTTCTTTTTTTGAGATCTCTTAGAGATCGTTACAAGAGAAGAGCAAAACTCTGTTAATGGGTTAAAACCCTAAAACATGAAGAGATTTATTTAAGAGTTTGGTCATAATTCTTACCAAATTTTGACAGAATTTTGACTCTAAAAGAGTTTCCTTGGACAGAGATACGAGATCTGGAAAGAGAATTAAATTCTAAGAGAAAGAAGAAGGTTAGGTAAGATGAACAACGGTCATCTCAAGGGCCAAAGGCCCTACTTATAGGCACAGGAAGATGGTTCAACTTCCAAGAAGATTAAACGGTGGAGAAGGTGCCACCGCTGCACTCACGTGTGAGCCACATGAGCGCAACGGTGGGAGGGCATTTGTTTCCGCCAATAATAAGAGCAAAGCTCTATTCAAAATTTAAGAGGCAACGCCTCACGTGCCTTCCATGAGAGCGCCAGTGCCAGAGTTAAAAACCCTTATATTGGCGTCGCACGTGCTCTTCACGTATGCGCCGATATGCAAAGCACATAAAGGAATTAAAACCTTAATTAGCGCCCACATGCACAACACGTGAGCGCCGACGCCCTGGTAGAATTAAATTCTACTCTCTTTTAAACAGAGCCGTTGGATCAAAGATCCAACGGAGATGATAAATCATCAAGACTCAGAATTAAAATTCTGTTAAGAGGAAATATTTCTCAAATTTTTCTAAAAATAGAAATATACCTTCGGTGGGATCATAGAATAAAATTTTATGCCCTCTGTAAAACAGAGGACCGTTGGATTAAAATCCAATGGTGATTAAAGAATCACCGATCTACAGAATAAATTCTGTGCAAGGGAAAATATTTCCCCAATCTTGTTCTGTAAAACAGAAGCCCTTGGATCAAAGATCCAATGGTAGGTAAAAATCCCCAAATCAATTAGGATCTCTTAATGAGAGATTTCTTCAACTAATTAACAAACCCGTCTCTACCATAAAAAGGACCCAAGACTTCAAGTCTGAAAAGGAGGAACCCCCTCAGAAGCTTCGAAAAACAAAGCAAAAAGTGTCACGCCCCGCTTCCCGAAAATACGGAATACGATGGGTGACTAGGCCATCCATACTCCTACGGTCAGGGAATAATCCTGCCGTAGTCACATTTCGGTTTCTAGCATTATATGGTAGTCAGTAAACAGTACTAGAGTAAAGAAAAATCACAGTTCACAACTTTATTACATTACAATATAAAGAGTTCGAAATACACTTATTTTGCAGAATAAAACTGACCAACGAAATACAAAGTGCTGAAAGCAAAAAAGATGGCGCTGATGAAGCAGTCTAGACCTCCACGATCTCGAATGGCAGGTCCTGCTCCTGGGCTGGATCCATTTCGTCCTCTGAGCATGCACACTCAGATCATCAGGGTGACACATATAGAAATAATTATATAATAGGTATGCAAAGTTATTAAATATGAAAAGTGCAACAGAATGCAGCATAAGTATGCTAAACATCAACTAAATATGAATAGTGCAATATAGGTATTAAACTAGGAAATGTGTATGTCACTATTTATCGGTCACTAAGTCAATGAAATCAAGTGGTGGAGAGGATACTCGTGTTTAACAAGGGTCTCGTGCATGTCCGAGACTACGGTCCGCTGTGCTCGGGACATAACCTTGTCAGCCGTGCCGCTAGGTCCACGACCTAATGTATGTGTGTGTGCACGCGCGCGCGCGTGTATAACTGATAGCGAATGATCATCCTCTAAATCACTGTACCTCGCTAAATAAGAGTTCAATTCCACCTTGATTTTCCCATTCCTCAGGTTATAGTATGAATTCAAGTATTAGATAGGTTGTGAACAAATACGTATCGCTTTCACTTTCAATCACTTTTCTACTTATCAATATCACTTTCGTATTTGCCACAACCTAATCACTAACACTAATATATCGACAATGCAAAATAGTACCTAGATATCAATATGAACGATCACTATGCAGCAGGTATAAAGCAAGCACGAAAATAGGCTAAAATGCACTGAACAGATATTCCCTATTTTATGACGACCAATGCCATATAACTTGCAAAATTTACGATAATTCACATGTATAGAATCGACCAAAACAATATAAAAGGTGCGCAAAGTACACTTGATTATATAAGCAGTAAAATTAGTTTCATGTCAATCAGAATTCAGGTTAGGGACTTATCATTATTTTAAGGTAGCGATCGATTGCTGGAATTCCAGTTTCAGAACTGGAAGTCTAACTTCACGCACGTTTTACCAGTGATTAGGTTCAGATTAAGGTGTTTCCCCAGTTGAATAAAATCTAGGTCTATCTATTAGGTTTCCAACGCATCAAACTAATTATCAATAGCCTTCCTTTACTAGGAGTTATGTCATTTTTAATGTGACGGTGTAAGAAACGTTACTTCAGAAACTGCAGAACACAGCGACACTCTAAAATACAAATTAAATATCAAACGACGGTGAAAATGCACGGGACCAGATTCATGTGTTATCTAATTAAATTATCTACGTGATCATATAGGGCTCCGTGCATTTTCAGTTTGAATCAAGTATGTGCAGGTATTCAAAGTCAGGTATCCACGCGAAACACTGCCCCGGACTGCAGTCCAGTGCCGCAATCGCAGCAACATATCGTTACAGTAATCTAAATTTGTCAAGAAATAAACTATGGATGGTTTTAGATTATCGAGTAGGCTTCGATATGAGTCATAGAACGTTACGTTCCAAACCGAATTTAATTTACAATGATTTTAATAAGGTAGCATGCGCAGTAAAGTTCAGATTTTGTGTCGCCTTTAGGGGGCGACGATACATGCTTATAAACAAGATACTTATAATTCAAAACCTTACACAACATTCACTAATCAGTAAGGGATTCGATGATCACAAAACATGGACACTTTAACCAGAGTTTTCATTCATGTATCGCTTCGAACTTTGATTTAAGTACGGGTATCGATCGTCGTCGGTGTTATCGAATGATTATAACAATGAATTCATGTAAATTATGAATGATATCATTACGGTTGATATGCCCGAATTGGGTTCCATTCAATACAATCAACATGATGGTTTGCTAACAATTCCATTATAGTCTACGATCTAAATATGTATATGTATACACACGTACGATTCAATCTTTAACTTGGTTATTCAATCTAACGGGTAATTTAGCATGAGTACCAAGTGAAGAATTTTCACTTGCCTTTCGCGAAAGTGGCACGGCAACGACGAAGATGGAGGAAACAACACGGGCAGTGAGAAGGGCCGCAAAGAGCCCGAGTTGCACGGCTAGGTTTGAGCTCGGTTAGGGCTTGGGTTAGGCTCGGGCTCTGTGTTGCTGTGGTGGCGATGTCGGAGCTTGATGTTGCTGGTTGGAGCTTGTTGGTAGCAGGGATGGCGATGGCATCAGTGATAACGTCGTCAACAATGGTTGTTACGGCGACTGCAACCGGGTGTTCGATGAAATGACGGCTGTTTGGAGAAGAAGGAGGTGAGGCTCGGCTGCTGGATGGGTGAGGGGAGTTGTGTTCTGGAAATGGTGGTGGTGACGTTGGGAAGCTCGGACGATGGAGGAGCTGCTGGCAGTCGTCAGCGATGGAGATACTCGGAGTTGGGAGCTCGGAGACGGTGTGCAAGGGAGGAGCTCGGTCGTTGAGGAAGGGGAGGAAAGGAGGAAACAGAGGTCGGCTGGGGAGCTCGAAGGCGTCGGTGGGTCGTCGGTGAAAATGAGTGAGGGAGAGGGAGAACGAGAGAGAGAGAGAGAGAAAGAAAAACGAGATAGATCGGGAGATAGTGAAGTAGGGGAGAGACTTGGTCGAGATGTGAGGGAGCAGGTCTCGCTGCGACGGGAGCGAGGAGAAGGGGGTCGTTGGAGGAGCATGGGTCGTCGTGCGAGCGCGGGTCATGGGGAAGTGGGTAAGATCGTCGCGGTGCGAGAAGAGGGCGTGGGCGCGAGAAGCAGGGAAGGACGTTGGGAAAAAGGCAGGAAAGGAAGAAGAACGAGGAAGAAGAAGAAGTGGGAAGCGGGTGCGGGTCGAGTTGGGTAGTTTAGGATTTGGGTTTAGATTTTTTTTTAGGTAATAATTAAAATAAAATAATAGAATATATAAAAATATATATATTTAAAATAGAAAAATTCAAGGAAAATCTGGAAATATACGGGAAAAAATTTATATTCGGAAACTGGGGATTTACATCATACCCTCCTTATAAAAATTTCGTTCTCGAAATTCAAATGAAAACAATGGACAACAACATTATACAAACGGATGCAAGAAACGTGCACAGACGTCCTCCTCGCGTTCCCAGGTAGACTCCCCGGTAGAATGACCAGTCCAACAAACTCGAACTAAAGGTATGACTTTGTTCTTCAACACTTTTTCCCGACGATCGAGAATAGTGGTAGGCTGCTCCTCGTAAGACAGATCGGTGCCCAACGTTAACTCCGAATGGTCCAAGATATGGCTGTCATCCCGAACATAGCGCCTCAACTGAGAAACATGAAAATTATTGTGTACATCAGCTAGCGATGGAGGCAAGGCAAGTCGATAAGCCACCTCACCTACTCGCTCTAGCACCTCAAAAGGTCCGATGAATCAGAGACTAAGTTTTCCGCGACTACCAAACCTGATCACTCCCCGAGTGGGTGATATTTTCATAAACACGTGGTCACCAATACTAAATTCCAACGATCTTCTGCCAGCATGTCACGCCCCGCTTCCCAGAGTACGCTAAAATGGGTACGTGACATAGCCAACCATGCTACCTGTGGGTAAGAAGCATCCATCCACAGTCGTATTACGGCTGTAGAGATATCAAGAACAAAATAAAACTATCTAAAACATGTCCATAATCCAAGATAAATCATGAGTCAAGAATAATAAAATGCGGAAGCGAAAGATCCAATACAAAATAACTGGAATGTATGTCCCATAATGCGGGCTCACATAAGGAAATAAATGCAGGAAAGAAAACTAACTACTGCTGACACTCACAACTCAGCCTGTCGGCTGAAGTACTCCTGCTCGGACTGCGACAGCGGTACAGAATCTGGGCCATGCAAAACCCAGACGCCAGCGCGTCAAGTCATCAAGTAATATAATATGAACAGTGTAGCAGGCAATGCAAATATAAACATGAATGGAAAACAGGGTAACAGTAATATAAATCAGAGCAATGCAGGGTAGTGTGCAGTGGGTAAACTAAACTGTTCTATCATGCTCTAAAGTCTTTGAAACCAAATAATGTAATCCTCATCGTAACTCGTCGGTAGTTATTCCGTAACGCCCGGAAAGACGGCAAACAATAGGTATTCCGTAACGCCCGGAAAAACGGCAAACAATGGGTATTCCGTAATGCCCGGAAAAAGGCAAACAATAGGTATTCCGTAACGCCCGAAAAAACGGCAAACAATGGGTATTCCGTAACGCCCGGAAAAACGGCAAACAATAGGATGGCCCTTGGAGTTACGTTCGGTTACAATACTGATTTCCCCATACCCTCAAGTTATATGTGTAAGTCAAGTCAGGTATCCCGTAATCAAGAAACTAATGCCAACACAGGATCAGGTAAAAAGGGTTTGTCTGGGTAGACAACAGGAACGGTCCATGAGGACTACATGTCAGGTTTGTTGGCATTAGACACAAGATCAGGTAACGGGTCAGGTTATGGTACATCAGGTCAAGTCAAGCAGTATACGGTACCATGTTGGGTCAAGCACTATGTATGTAGCAAGTCAGGTCAAGAAGTAAGCGATATCATATGTGTATTCACAATCAGTTATATAGTCAAGCATGGTTATCAACAACATGATACAGGCAATGAATTAAGCAATAGGCAGATGCACTCGGTTTGCAGTACAGTTATTAGTTGTGTCACAGAGAGGATTTCAACATTATAAGAATGCAGTAAGACAATTATAGCCATTTAATCATGTTAACAAGTTTAAGACTTCATGGATGCAATGTTATATGTATATATAGGTTCCACGGATGAAAATCACAATTTAAGCAGGTTAAATGTATACAAGTGTCCGAATGAAGTAAAACGGTAGATAAGGTGCCATAGGCTACGTTATTAGTGAAGGTGAAATTAAAATCTGTAAATATAGTTATTAGGTTCACTACGGTAATTTCAACAGGTAGGTTCCAAGTTTTGAAAGATAAATGATATATAACAACATTGACATAAAAAATGGGAATTATAATATTACAGTTAAATAACAGGTTTAGGGTGTCATTAATGAATATGTAAATATTATTTAGCATGTAGCAAGGGGTACTTGCCTCGACGGGTCGCGAACCGGGAAAACGGAACGATAAACGTCGGCGGGGAAACTCGCGACGGTCGCACGGTTCACGGAATGAACCCAAACGATGAACAATGGAACCACACGGGTCGGGGTACCTCGCTGGAACGTCGGGGCACGTCGCCGGCACGACCGGATTCCGGCGAGACACAAAACAGTAACCGATCAAGAATTTCAACAAGAAAGAAAAGAAAATAAAGAAGAGGGAAGAAGTAGAAGGAGGAAGGGAAGATATAGCTTACTGGGTTGCAGAGGGTGTGATGGTGGTGAGATCGACGGCGGTGAGGGCGCCGGCGAAGAGTTCTCTAGCGGTCTAGGGTTAGGGCTCGGGTAAGAACTGGTGCAGGGAAAATGGAGAAAGGAGAGGAAGAGAAGATGGATGGGGGGTGTTGGAGTGTGCAGGGGGTGAGAAGGGTGAAGGTGGTGGTGCGGGTGGCGACGACAAGAGACCGCCGGCGAGGTTTCGAGGGTGCAGGCGTGGGCTCGGTAACGAAGGAAGAAGGAGGAGGTGGCGAGGAGAGGGAGGCTCGGTCGAGGTGAGGAGGAAGGAGAGTGGGCGATGGAGAAGAGGACGTCGGCGTGGGAGCTGCGGCGGCGAGGAAGACGGCGGCGGTAGGGTTCGTGCGAGGGTTGGGTTTACGTGAGGAAAAGAATGGAATATATGAGGGGAGAGAGAGATATAGGGGAGAGAGAGAGAGAGATGGCGGAGGGAGAGAGAGAGAGAGAGGTAGAGAGAGGAGGTAGGGCCCACGGGAAAACGAGTGGAGAGATTGGATTGGTTGAGGGAGAAATTTTGGAGGATAAAAAGAAACGGAAAAATATTTAAAAGGATTTTAAAGATTTGCTTGAACAGTAACTATATAGTTAAGAAAATATATTCTACTGTTTAAGTATATTGAAATTTGGGATTTTGGCGCAAACTAAAACATTTCCAAATCGCGCCGGGGTCGGGTCCAGAAATTTGAAATTGAAATAATAGGATTTTAAGCGGGATCCAAAAGTGAAAATGAAGTGTTTTACAATCAAAAGGCATACCCCCAAAACGGACACACGTACGTGCACGTAGCCGTCCAAACTCGCCCGTTTCACTGAACGGGACGAGGACACGATGTACGGACGCTACAACAGGGTTAGGGGTGTCAAGTAGGCCAAGATGAATATTTTTAATTTTATTTTAGATGCCATAAATTGTTATATGCAGAAATGAATTTGCCGGGTAAAATTTTACAGTAAATAACAATCAAGCAAGATAAGTGAAATGAGTACCATACTACGCTCAAACAGTAACTGAAATTAGTAGTATTGGGCTCGGGTGTTACATTATACCCAACTACAAAAAGAATTTCGTCCTCGAAATTCCAAGAATACAAAGACAGATAACTACAAGAAAAGGTGATGAAACTTGTGCCGGATTTCATCTTCTCGTTCCCAAGTGGACTCTCGATGCGAGTGACTACCTCAAGAAACAAGCACAAGAGGGATCACCTTGTTCTTAAGAACCTTTTCCCTTCGATCCACGATTCCAATCGGTCGCTCCTCAAAGTCAAGTCTTCTCGTACATTTAGCTCCGAATGATCCAATACGTGCGTTTCATCTTGAACATACCTTCATAGTTGAGATACGTGAAACACATCGTGCGCATTCTCCAAGGACTGCGGCAACGCCAAACGATACACTACCTCAGCAACACGCTTCACGATCTCAAAGGGTCCAACGAATCGAGGACTAAGCTTTCCTCGACTTCCAAAATGAATCACCCCTCTAGTCGGTGATATCTTCAAGAATACCAAATCACCCACAGCGAACTCTAGAGGTCTTCTTGACGTGTCTGCCCAACTCTTCTGTCGGTCTTGTGCTGCCTTCATATGATTCCTGATAGTGTTAACCTTCTCAACGGTCTGCACAACCAAATCTGGTCCCAATAATCTTTGTTCACCGACATCATCCCAACAAACAGGTGAACGGCACTTACAACCATACAAAGCTTCAAATGGAGCCATCTGGATAGTTTCCTGAAAACTGTTGTGGTAAGAAAGCTCCACCAAATGTAGACGATCCTCCCAAGACCCCTTGAAGTCCAACATGCATGCTCTCAACATATCTTCAAGAGTTTGGATCGTTCTCTCCGACTGACCATCAGTTTGAGGATGATAAGCTGTGCTAAACTTCAATCGAGTCCCCAAACTTTCCTGTAGACTCCGCCAAAGTGTGATAAGAACCGAGTGTCCCGATTGGACACGATGCTCACCGGTACTCCATGCAATCTTACAATCTCTTGCATGTACCGCTCTGCCAAAGTCTCTGTTGATTGACCAACCCAAAAAGGAATGAAGTGAGCTGTCTTGGTCAACCAATCAACAATCACCCATACTGCACTATTTCCGCATATTAAGCTCCTTCTATGTGAACACATACTTCAAGCTCTTAAGATCAGCAAAACTTCGACCCTTTCGCCTAAAAGGTAGTGTCTCCAAATCTTCAACGCGAAAATCACTGCCGCAAGCTCCAAGTCATGCGTTGGGTAATTCTCTCATGGGTCTTCAATTGTCTCGATGCGTACGCTACAACCTTCCCATGCTGCATCAAAACACACCCCAGTCCTTTCCCCAGATGCGTCGCTGTGAATCACCAATCCTCCGGAATTGTCTGGCATGGTCAGAATAGGGGCGGTTATCAACTTCTACTTCAACGTCTCAAAAGCTAACGCACATTTATTCGTCCATACAAAAGGTACCTCCTTGCGCGTAAGCTTGGTTAACGGCTCCGCCGGACGAGCAAAGTTCTCTACGAATCTTCTGTAATACCCGGCGAGTCCAAGAAAACTTCTTATCTCTGCAACATTCTTTGGAATCGGCCACTCTCATATTGCTGCAATCTTTCTGGATCGACGGCAATTCCATCGCCAGACACAACATGCCCCAAAACTTTACTTCCTCCAGCCAAAACTCGCACTTACTCATCTTCGCATAAAGCTTTTCCTGTCTCAACGTCTGCAGTGCGATCTTCAAATGTTCTGCATGCTCTTCAAAACTTTTCGAGTAAACCAGAATATCGTCAATGAAAACCACGATAAACTGGTCGAAGAACGGTGAAAAGATTCGGTTCATCAAGTCCATGAATACTGCCGGCGCATTTGTTACTCCGAAGGGCATCGCTAAGTATTCGTAATGTCCATATCGAGTTCGAAACGCCGTCTTGCAAATATCTTCTGCTTTCACTCGAACCTGATGATATCCGGATCGCAAATCCAGCTTCGAGAGTACCCTCGCGCCACTAAGCTGCTCAAAAGTCCTCCAATGCGAGAGATAGGGTACTTGTTCTTAGTAGTCACCCGGTTTAATTCTCGATAGACGATGCACATCCTTCTTGTGCCATCCTTCTTCTTTGCTAGAAGAACTGGAGCTCCCCAAGGTGAGTTACTGCTTCGAATCCAACCCTTCTCAAGCAATTCAGCAACCTGCTCCTTGACTTCTTCCAATCCTACTGGTGCCATAGGGTAATACGCTTTAGATACTGGCGCTGCACCAGGAATAAGATCAATTGCGAACTCCACTTCTCGCTTCGGTGGTAAACCCGAGATGTCCTCGAACTCGTCCATAAAATCACAAACAACAGCCGGTTCTTCACTTCCATCAACTTCCATTGCTGCAAGAATACCATTGGTCGGCCTAGCCCTAAACTCGACTGGCCCGACAGAACTGCTTCCTCCAGCGAAGGTAAACTTGGGATGTCCGGGAATCTGGAAAATTACCTTTCTTGCCCTACAATCAATGTGAGCGTGGAAAGTGCCAAGAAAATCCATTCCCAAGACGACTTCGTAGCTACCCATATCAATCACCAAGAAATCTGCAAAAAGCTCCCGTCCGCAAACAACAACGGTACAATCTTTACATTCCCTACTAGCTATGATTTTCCCATTCCCAGTGTGTATGTCCCAGAAACTAGACAGGGTCGTGCAATCCTTCGAGTGTATAGTAATAAACTTGGATGACATAAAACAATGGGATGCACTAGAATTGAATACCGCTAATGCGAGAAAACAAAGATCCAGTAGGGTACCTGAAATGACTTCCTCTGGAGCTTTAACCTCTTCAGCCGTCAGTGTAAAGGTTCGAGCTTGATTGGGTCCCCGAGTTATCAGCTTCTGCTCCTGAAACTGTCTCTGCGGTGGCTTCTGAGTATCTTCCCTTAACCGTAGCTTCGACAGGCAAGTATCAATGGTGTGATCCGCTGATCAGCACTTTTTCCCGACGATCGAGAATGGTGGTAGGCTGCTCCTCGTAAGACAGATCGGTGCCCAACGTTAACTCCGAATGGTCCAAGATATGGATGTCATCCCAAACATAGCGCCTCAACTGAGAAACATGAAAAGTATTGTGTACATCAGCTAGCGATGGAGGCAAGGCAAGTCGATAAGCCACCTCACCTACTCTCTCTAGCACCTCAAAAGGTCCGATGAATCAGAGACTAAGTTTTTCGTGACTACCAAACCTGATCACTCCCCGAGTGGGTGATATTTTCATAAACACATGGTCACCAATACCAAATTCCAACGATCTTCTGCCGGCATCTGCCCAACTCTTCTGTCGGTTCTAAGCCGCCTTGATCCGTTACCTGATCATCTGAACTTTGCTCACTGTCTGCACTATCAGCTCGGGGCCCAACAACCTTCATTCACCCACGTCGTCCCCACATACAGGGGATCGACATTTCCGTCCGTAAAGTGCTTCGAATGGAGCCATCTGGATGCTAGCCATCTGGGTAGTTTAGGATTTGGGTTTAGAATTTTTTTAGGTAATAATTAAAATAAAATAATAGAATATATAAAAAATATATATTTAAAATAGAAAAATATCTTGAAAAATACGAAAAAAATTATATTTGGAAACTTGGGATTTATAGAAAGCTTCTATAAGGAAGAAAGAAGAAGATCTCCCTTCTAAAAAAACCCTAGGTAAATAAAAGAAGAGAGATCAAACCATCTCATTTACCTATGGAAGGGTTTAACCCTTTTTAAAAAACTTAGTTCTTTCTCTGGATCTGAGATCCACAGGACAAGTCTCCTACAAGTTGAGAATTTAATTCTCATCGGGAAGAACTTGTTCTTGAGAATTAAAAATTCAGAAAAGAACTAGGAAATCGAACTCCTAAAAACAAAGCATATAAGGAAAAGACCTAGGGCCCAACGCCCTACGTGCCCCTCACTTGGGCGCCACAGAAGAAAAAGGAGTGCTTAGCACTCAATAAGCGGCGCCCAGCGCCCCACGTGCCCCTCACGTGGGCGCCACAGAAAAAGGAGTGTTTAGCACTCAATGTGCGGCGCCCAGCACCTCACGTGCCCCTCACGTGGGCACCATAGAAAAAGGAATGCTTAGCACTCAATGAGTGGCGCTCAGCGCCCTATGTGCCCCTCACGTGGGCACCACAGAAAAAGGAGTGCTTAGCACTCAATGAGCGGCGCTTAGCGTCCAGCGTCTCACGTGTTCCTCACGTAGGCGCCCCAGAAGAAAAGAGTGCTTAGCACTCAATGAGCTGCCCCTAACGCCTAGCGCCTCACGTGTCCCTCATGTGGGCGCCACAGAATGGAAGAGTGCTTAGCACTCACTAGGCATCGCCTAGCATCTCACGTGCTTCATACGTTGGCGCTATAAAAAGTGCTTAGCACTCCATATAAAGATAAAAGGGGTAAAGTGTTTAACGCTTATTGGGCAATCCCCATAACTAAAAGCCTACATGATTATATTTGAGTAGAACTTACATAAGTGCTCAGCACTTTTTGCATAAAAAAGAGGACTGGGCCCAAACAAGTGCTTAGCACTCTTTTTCAAATAAAAAGAAAACTGGGTGGACCAAGCCTAAGTTGGTTAGGTCCCTTGAGAGTAGAAATTCTCTAATTCAGATCAACCGAGCCCATAGCCTCACTACTTCCCAAACTGATTTTAGTCCCAAATACGACTATCGATCTTCCAATTGATGATATCCCAAAACGATATTCATCTCACATTCTCCTGAGGAAATCTTAGTCTCAAAATATAACTAATGATTTTTGGGTTTACCATTAATCCTTTTTCCCTCAAATACGGGAATTGATTCAAGGGTACATCTCTCTACACCTTTGATATATGTCGTTGTAATTCCTCAATGTCTTCAGAGAGGTGGCGGGTCCCGACAACCAACTGCTTTTTAGTGCACTTCCTAAACTGACGTGCACATTCCAAATCAAACTACATCCCAAACTGGATGCATCCCATATTATCGTTGCTCATCCCGTCACGTAACAAACACACGTGCACGAAAGATGGACAATGGACCGAAACGTTCTTAATCTAACAACGGACCGAGACGTCCTTAAACTAAAATCTCACCTCCAAAATGGTGATCAATGGACCGAAACGTTCTTAAACTAACAATGGACCGAAACGTCCTTAAACTAAGACCTCACCTCCAAAATGGTGATCGACAGACCGAGATGTCCTCAAACTAGAACTTCGCCTCCAAAATGGCGATAATGGAACGAAATGTCCCTAAACTAAGACAACATAGCCCAAATGCTCTCTTGTTGGATCTGAAACAAAAATGATCCTAGAACCTTGTTAAGTAGATCTTAGTCTCAAATTGGACTAACGTATCCTTAACAAAAGACCAACCGAGCCCCAACTGCTCACATACATTTAAGTCGATCTTAATCACAAACCTGATTAACGATCCTTAAATAAAACAAACCCAAATCTAACATATACGGATTTGGACTAATCCACGCTCTACGAGCGACAACATAAATTAGTCTCCGTATACAATCCACGGGCAACCTAAAACAAACAAAAACACACACGACACGAAGTGAACTTCCGGAGCAGGAGAAAGTGGTTATAAGAGCGTCCCTACAATCAAAAACCCCTTGCAAACGAGGGGGAATCTGACGAAATCTGCTACAACGGTCGCATTCGTCCAAACCTCCGAGATATGGTGCCATAAATCAACTTGGCATCTTCGGAGAGGTGGACGGATAAATTCAAATAGCATCTGCCTCCAGAATTCAGGCCAGACGTCCCAACGTCCCGGTTCATCTCTGTTTTCGGCGGTGAACAATACCGAACTATACCGTCCGATATTTAACAACTTTCGTATAGTTCTATGTCACGACGAATATCGAACGTATGTTAACCGATAGACGGGGACTAAGTCGTGTTTTGACAAGCTCCTCTCGCCGCCAACTCCTGCTCACCAAGTCCCGGCTCACTACTACATCGTCCGAGCTCCTCTCCACTGCACCCATAGCCGCTCATTGCACCCTCGACAACTGCTTCTACCTCACTGCCGGCGACCACCTCACACTGCTTCTCCAACGATCACGTCGTCCCCCCTACGAGACCACCGTCATCATCGGCATCCCTTGTGCAAGACGGAGCCTCAACTTCCCTCTCCATCAAGCACAATCGAGCCTTGGAATTTCATCGAACACCTATTTCGGTCGCAATCGCCGTTGTTCCAGTATTCGTCGTTGCCGTCCAAGCCGTGGCCTCGATCGATCTAACCGTCCTCGTCGTCAACGCAAGGAAAGTTCAGACTTGCTTTACATGCTAACATGCTATATACTGATATATATACACCCACACACACATTTTGCTTTAATTAATCAAGATTGGTTATGATATCATAGATTCGGACGAGTATTATGATCCTTGATTGTGCATAGCAGGACATGGAACGTGAATCGGGTTTGCTATTCGACTTTAATATCGTAAAGAATTTATATGATTTAAATCTCGTCTTGATCGATTAAACGAAACTAAAGTTTCAATTGCTACATATAATTAAGTGTTCGACGCTAGACCCTAAACGAAGATCTACTTTAAAATGGCGGAACTTATTATAGATAGATCCGTTTGCTGATAAAGAACATCATGTAGGAATTTTGGTTGAAAATGGTGAAGTTATATTATGTAACGACGCCCCCAAAAGGTGACGTTGAATCTGGAATTCACCGCATATGCAACGTTCTAAAATCTATATTAAATTGAATGCAACTTGTAACCTATTGTTCTAGGGCTTGTATCGAAGCCAACAGATAAACCTACAGTATCCCATAGTCGATCTCTGAATTTTAATAAGTTATAACGACGAAAACTAAGACGATTCATGGCTCTGGACTGCAGTCCAGAGCCAGAGTCTTTACCTTTACCCGTTTTGGAACGCATGTTTCTCCCTGTTTAAGTGCACAAGTGTGCGGAACCATAGATAGAAGCGTATAGTATTGAATTATCTTTCCAATGGTACTGGTCTCATTGCATTCCGGTGTCATTTGATATTTATAACACCTTTTAAACCGTAGATGTTTTCTGCAGTTTCATGCAGAAACAGAATGTATAGCTTAACCTTAGACGGTGCATATCTCCCTGCGTACAGTGGATATTATTGATCCGTCTGATGCGTTGGAAACATAACAAATAAATATAAATATTATCTAACTGTAGTATTGCCTAATTTTGCTCCCAACAGGGAGTAAAACTTGTTACGAAATGGACTTCCAGTTCTGAAACTGGATTTCCAGCAGAGAACACTTAAAATGGAATGACCGTAACTCGCAAACCTGAAACCCGATTGACTTGAAACCAATTTTTCTGTAGAGATAATTAAACATACTACTTACTCCTTTTATATTGTTTTGCTCAATTTTGCACGTGTGATTTATAGTGAATTTTGCAAGTTGTATGACACTGGCTGCTATATTTTTATTCGTATCATAATTGAATGTATTCTTATCATATCAGGTAACGGTTATACCCTCATTGAATAGTGGTTATATATATTGATATCCTAGTGATCGTGTTACATTACCAAGTGACAAGTGTTGGTGATTGGATTGTGGCAAGTACGTTAGTGTAAAAACGTGATTGATAGTGAAAGTGACACGTACTTGTACACAATCAGCGCAACCATTTAGTTATTGCATTGTCGACGCCTATGAGATATATATAAGTGTAACTATAACTGGTATGGGATGTGTATTGTAACACCCGAGCCCAATACTACTATTTTCTATTATTGGTTGAGAATTAGATATTACTCATTTCATTTATCTTGCTTGTTTGGGTCTTACTGTAAAATTTTATCTGGCTAAGTCATTCTGCATATAACAAATTTTATGACCTAAAATAAAATTGAAAATATTCATCTTGGCCTACTTGACACCCTTAGCCTCGTGGTAGCGTCCGTGCATTGTGTTCTCGTCCCGTTCAGTGAAACGGGCGAGTTTGGATGGCTACGTGCACGTGCGTGTGTCCGTTTTGGGAGTATGCTTTTTTAATCATAAAACATTTCATTTTAAAATTTGGAACCAGCTTAAAATCCTATTATTTGAATTTCGAATTTTTGGACCCAACCCGGGCGCAATTTGGAAATGTTTCATTTGGCGCCAAAATCCCAAATTTTAATATTATTAAAACCTTCGCATATATTTTTCTAACTAATATGATATCTTACTGTTCATTACCTATCTTTTAAATCTTTAAGTTAACCATATAATATTTTTACAATCTTTTATATCCTTCTCAATTTATTCTCTCAGCCAATCGCAACCTCTCCTTTAACCCCGTGGGCCCCACTTTCTCTCTCTCCACTTTTTCTCTCTCTCTCATATATCCTCTCGTACTTCTCTTTATCATTCTTTCTCTTCTTCCTTCATGTCTCGTTTCTCATTTTTTTTAACTGTTCTTTTGTTGCCGGAATTCCGTCGTGCCGGTGACGCTTCTCGACGTTCCAGCGAGGTACCCCGACCCGTGTGGTTCCTTTGTTCGTCGTTTGGGTTCATTCCGTGAACCGTGCGCCCGTCGCGAGTTTTCCCCGCCGACGGTTAACGTTCCGTTTTCCCGATTCGCGACCCATCAAGGCAAGTTAATCTTGCTACATGCTATATAATTCATTTTATACCTATTTAAATAAATACCATACCTATAGTTTAAATCTAGTGCCTCATGTTTAATTTTATAACGTTTCGATATTCCGTTGGCATCCGTTTATATTATATTAAATCTAGATCATGAAAACTTATCTTGTGACATACTAGATTACATTATACTGCAACCATATCATTTAAAATATATATCGTCGTAGTATTTATTATTATTATCTTTAATTAGTTTATAATCTTCATTTTATAATGTTATACATTTGAAAATCTTATAGTTTACACATGAAATGTCGTTGGAAAATCGGATATGACAAATCTGAAATTTACTGTACACCTTATCTTATAAAATTCATTATAAATCATAGAAAAATCATTAGTATACGTTCTTTAGTTCGTTACGAAGCTAACTCAGAATACTATAAATGTATGAAATATTTACTTGCAAAATAAATTGTTTAAATAACGTAAAATGCAAATGAAAATGTCTCCAAACTGCTGTCCAGGGAAATTCCAGCAGCAAACTTTCAATTTAGAATATTCATAACTTTTTGTAGGGACCACCTGAGGTGCTTATACTTATAAAACTGAAAACCTTATTGAATTATCTTCGTTTTGGTATAAGACACGTCCCTTTTGGAGAACGTTTGTTATTTTTAAGCTATTTTACAAATTAGGGTGACGCTGAATTTCTGAACGGAACTTTCTTGTGTTGGTTAATCAATACCACTTTTATGGTTATTAATCGCTTTGAATATGCTATCCATATTAATATTTATATCACATATTGCTTAGTTGTGCATCCCACATTTCCATTTTATAGTTTTATAACTTTTCGGATACCCGTTTGCATCCATCGCATTTAAGATACATATAATTGCATCCATAGATCAAATTACTACATAATAATGTGATATTAACACTCCATGTTTAATAAATTGCATCCTAATTAATATTGGAACTATAAATGTAACCCTAATCGATAACTGTGCATCCATATCCTTGAAATTATATCTATTTGCATATCATATTACATGTTCCAATTTATTGTTCTGATAGTACTCATGCTTGTTTATTTATACACATGTTTATGATAGTTTGATTATGAGCACCCACACGACATCTTGTGCTTCCTGACATGACCTGTTACACTTCCTACTTGACATGACATGGTACCGTACACTCTTGACATGACACGACACCTTTATACATTACCTGGCTTGACCTGATGTACCATGACCCGACCTGTTACCTGATCTCGTGCCTAATGCCAACAAACCTGACATGTTGTCCTCATGGACCATTCATGTTGTCTATCCAGACAAAACCTGCTGTTACCTGATCCTGTGTTGGCATTAGTTCTTGATTACTGAATACCTGACCTGACACATATAACTTGGGGGTATGGGGAAATCAAAGGTGAAACCGACTTGTAACTCAACAGTTCGATACCTGTTCTGATCAGTCTTACGGGCTTGGCCAGTCCGGGAGTGATGATGCTGACATCACTCGTCCATCCTGCTACCTATTACTGCCTGGCGGCACGTCTCGGATTCAGCCCCGAGGGTCTTGACCGTGGTCCCGGGCATGCACGGGATACTATTGAGTTACATCGACGAGTCATCAATTGATTTCAAAGACTTTAGAATAGAAAACCTGATAGAACAGTTTAGTTACCCACTGCACATTACCCCGCACTGTTGTTTCATATTATTGCTTTATTCATGTTTATCCCTGCATTGCTTATTACCATGTTCATATTATATTATTGGTTGACATGACGCGCTGACGTCTGGGTTTTGCATGGCCCAGATTCTTTTCCACTGTCGCCGACCGAGCAGGAGTACTTCAGCCAGCAGGCTGATTTGTGAGTTCTGTAGTGATTAGTTTATTTATTGCATTTCATTTCCAGATGTGAGCCCGCATTATGGGACGTACTTTTCTATTTATTGTATTGGATCATTTGCTTCCGCACTTATTTATTTTGACTCTTGTTATTCTGGATTTGGACATGTGTTAGATAGTTTATTTATCTTGTTCTTGATATCTCTACAGCCGTAATGTGACTGTGGATGGATACTTCCTACCCACAGGTAGCATGGTTGGCTATGTCACGTGCCCAATCTTGCGTACTCTGGGAAGCGGGGCATGACATGGTTCTTTTGGTATCAGAGACATAGGATAGTCGGGTTGATTCTTTTGTAGTTGGGTATTGTACCCAATACACGAATCAGAATACCCGTGTTTAGGAAACATGTCCTGCCACCTTGACCGTTTTACCATTCTTGAATCACATTCTTCCTGATTATATCTTTTACGATGTGCAAACTTCCTTTGCATATCGATTCGAAAACCTGATTCCTTGTTATCTCTAGGACTTAGGTGACTTGGATGGAGTTATGTAATTGTGGCTATGATACCGCGGCATAGTTACAATGCGGTACTCTATTTAAGTATCTTGGAGTTCTAGCCTTGACCTTTATTTTGAATCTATCATCATGCTAATGTTGGGTGTTTTGTTATGGCCGATAAGAATTTGAAGACGTACCAGAGGCGTGTGGACGAAGCCGCCATGCTTGGAGTGATAAGAGGAATGCTGGAGAATCAAAAGAGACAGACTGAGCTGATCCAGCAATAGCAGATTCATTTCAGGAAGGTTTGCAGATCGTTCAGCAGTCTGTAAACAACGCTGGAGCTAAACCAGTTAACTGAGTAGGGACCGTGGCAGATTTCAGACGTTTGGGGTCCGTCTACATTCACTGGTTTGGAGGAGCCGTTGTCAGCCGAGCAGTGGCTAGTTGACACGGAGAATTTACTGATTGCGGCACAGATTCCAGTTGACAAAAGAGTTGATGTGGTGCGCATTCAGCTAGTGGATTACGCCCGAGAGTGGTGGCTTGTGGAAGAGACCCGCTTGCCCAAGCCGATCAGTTGGGCGAAGTTTTCTAAGAGTTTCCTGGAGAAGCTCTTCCGCGGACTGCGCGGAGGAAATGGAAGAGAAGTTCATCGGAATAAGGCAGAATGGAGCAACCGTGGACGTACATGCAGCAGAATGGACGGGACTCAGAAGTTTCGCTGGACCTTTCGCGGCCAACGATACAGACAGCAGTTGCGGTAGGGAGGCAGTTCTGTCGGGCCAATCGAGTTTAGGGCTGGGCCGACACATGGTGTTCTCGCAGCTATGGAAGTTGATGGTTGTGAAGAACCGGTGGTAGTTCGCGATCTCATGGAAGTAGTAAAGATATATCGGGTTTACCACCGAGGAGACGTGGAGTTCGCGATTGACCTTAGTCCTGGTGCAGCGCCGGTATCTAAAGCTTATTATCCGATGGCACCAGTGGAATTGGAAGGAGTTAAGAAGCAGGTTGGTGAATTACTTGAGAAGGGTTGGATTCGAAGCAGCAACTCGCCTTGGGGAGCTCCAGTTCTTTTAGTAAAGAAGAAGGATGGCACGAGAAGGATGTGCATTGATTATCGAGAATTGAACCGGGTGACTATTAAGAACAAGTACCCGATCCCTCGCATTGGAGAACTTTTGAGCAGCTTAGTGGCGCGAGAGTATTCTCGAAACTGGATTTGCGATCCGGATATCATCAGGTCCGAGTGAAAGCAGAAGACATTTGCAAGACGGCGTTTCGAACTCGATATGGACACTTCGAGTATCTGGTGATGCCCTTCGGAGTGACTAATGCGCCGGCAATATTCATGGATTTGATGAACAGAATCTTTTCACCATTCTTGGACCAGTTTATTGTGGTATTCATTGACGATATTCTGGTTTACTCGAAGAGTTTTGAAGAGCATGCTGAGCATTTGAAGATCGCACTGCAGACGTTGAGACAGGAGAAATTGTATGCGAAAATGAGTAAGTGCGAGTTTTGGCTGGAGGAAGTAAGGTTTTTGGGGCATGTTGTGTCTGGAGATGGCATTGCCGTCGATCCAGAAAAGATTGCAGCAGTTCGAGATTGGCCTATTCCAAAGAATTTTGCTAAGATAAGAAGTTTCCTTGGATTAGCCGGATACTACAGTAGATTTATGGAGAACTTTGCTCGTCTGGCAGAGCCGTTGACCAAGCTTAAGCGCAAGGAGGTACCTTTTGTATGGACGGATAATTGTGCGCTAGCTTTTGAGACGTTGAAGCAGAAGTTGATAACCGCCCCTATCCTGACCGTACCAGACAATTCCGGAGGACTGGTGATTCACAGCGACGCATCTGGGAAAGAATTGGGATGTGTTTTGATGCAGCATGGGAAGGTCGTAGCATACGCATCAAGACAACTGAAGACCCATGAGAAGAATTATCCAACTCATGACTTGGAGCTTGCGGCTGTGATCTTCGCTTTGAAGGTTTGGAGACACTACCTTTTGGGTGAGAGAGTTGGAGTTTTTACAGATCACAAGAGTCTGAAGTATGTGTTCACTCAGAAGGAGTTGAATATGAGGCAGCGTAGATGGTTGGAGCTAATGGCCGACTACGACCTTGATCTTAAATACCATCCGGGAAAGGTTAACGTCGTGCCGGATGCGCTTAGTCGGTTACCGGCAATTCAGGTGTTAACTACGCAGAGGGAGATCATTGCAGATTTTCGAAGATTTGACTTGGAAGTTGTGCTACCGCGTTTTACGGGACAGTTGATGCAATTGCAAGTACAGTCGTCTTTAATTGAGAAAATTAAAGCAGCACAATCGCAGGATCCTAGACTGCAAAAGTTTTGAGAGCAGGTTGAAAACGAACTACGAACAGATTTACTGGTCCACAAAGATAGTTCGTTGAGGTATGGTAGCCGTTTGTGTGTGCCAAAGGGAAATGTTCGTGAAGAGCTTATGAAGGAGGCACACAGTTCAGCTTATTCTATACATCCAGGAGGTACAAAGATATACCGAGATATTCGACAGCATTTCTGGTGGGAAGGCATGAAATGGGAGATTGCTCGCTTCGTGGCTAAGTGCTTAGTATGTCAGCAAGTCAATGCTGAACACCAAAGGGTTGCTGGTTTGTTGCAACCACTTCCGATTCCTCAGTGGAAGTGGGAACATATAACCATAGATTTCGTGACGGCTTTACCGCGAAGTCCAAAGGGCAACAATGCAGTATGGGGGATTGTCGATCGATTGACCAAGGCAGCTCACTTCATTCCTTTCCGGGTTGGTCAATCAACGGAGACTTTGGCAGAGCGGTACATGCAGGAGATTGTAAGATTGCATGGCGTACCGGTGAGCATCGTGTCCGATCGGGACACTCGTTCTTATCACACTTTTGGAGGAGTTTACAGGAAAGTTTGGGGACTCGATTGAAGTTTAGCACAGCTTATCATCTTCAAACTGATGGTCAGTTGGAGAGAACGATCCAAACTCTTGAAGACATGTTGAGAGCATGCATGTTGGACTTCAAGGGTTCATGGGAGGATCACCTACACTTGGTGGAGTTTTCTTACAACAATAGTTTCCAAGCAACTATCCAGATGGCTCCGTTTGAGGCTTTGTATGGTCGTAAGTGCCGTTCACCTGTTTGTTGGGATGATGTTGGTGAACGAAGATTATTGGGACCAGATTTGGTAGTGCAGACAGTTGAGAAGGTTAACACTATCAGAAAGCATATGAAGGCGGCTCAAGATAGACAGAAGAGTTGGGCTGACACGTCAAGAAGACCTCTAGAGTTCGCCGTGGGTGATTTGGTATTCTTGAAGCTATCACCGACTAGAGGGGTGATTCGTTTTGGGAGTCGAGGAAAGCTTAGTCCTCGATTCATTGGACCCTTCGAGATATTGGAGCGCACTGGAGAGGTAGCGTACCGTTTGGCGTTACCGCAGTCCTTGGCAGATGTGCATGATGTGTTTCACGTATCTCAACTACGAAGGTATGTTCGAGATGAAACACACGTCTTGGATCATTCGGAGTTAACAGTACGGGAAGACCTGACTTTTGAGGAGCGACCGGTTGAAATCATAGATCGAAGGGAAAAGGTTCTTAAGAACAAGGTTATCCCCCTTGTGCTAGTTTATTGGGGTAATCGATCGCATGGAGAGTCCACGTGGGAGCGAGAAGACGAGATCCGACAGAAGTTTCCTCACCTTTTCCTGTAGTTTTCTATCTTGTATTCTTGGATTTTTCGAGGACGAAATTCTTTTGTAGTTGGGTATAATGTAACACCCGAGCCCAATACTACTATTTTCTATTATTGGTTGAGAATTAGATATTACTCATTTCATTTATCTTGCTTGTTTGGGTCTTACTGTAAAATTTTATCTGGCTAAGTCATTCTACATATAACAAATTTTAGCACCTAAAATAAAATTGAAAATATTCATCTTGGCCTACTTGACACCCTTAGCCTCGTGGTAGCGTCCGTGCATTGTGTTCTCGTCCCGTTCAGTGAAACGGGCGAGTTTGGATGGCTACGTGCACGTGCGTGTGTCCGTTTTGGGAGTATGCTTTTTTAATCATAAAACATTTCATTTTAAAATTTGGAACCCGCTTAAAATCCTATTATTTGAATTTCGAATTTTTGGACCCAACCCGGGCGCAATTTGGAAATGTTTCATTTGGCGCCAAAATCCCAAATTTTAATATTATTAAAACCTTCGCATATATTTTTCTAACTAATCTGATATCTTACTGTTCATTACCTATCTTTTAAATCTTTAAGTTAACCATATAATATTTTTACAATCTTTTATATCCTTCTAAATTTATTCTCTCAGCCAATCGCAACCTCTCCTTTAACCCCGTGGGCCCCACTTTCTCTCTCTCCACTTTTTCTCTCTCTCTCATATATCCTCTCGTACTTCTCTTTATCATTCTTTCTCTTCTTCCTTCATGTCTCGTTTCTCATTTTTTCTAACTGTTCTTTTGTTGCCGGAATTCCGTCGTGCCGGTGACGCTTCTCGACGTTCCAGCGAGGTACCCCGACCCGTGTGGTTCCTTTGTTCGTCGTTTGGGTTCATTCCGTGAACCGTGTGCCTGTCGCGAGTTTTCCCCGCCGACGGTTAACGTTCCGTTTTCCCGATTCGCGACCCATCAAGGCAAGTTAATCTTGCTACATGCTATATAATTCATTTTATACCTATTTAAATAAATACCATACCTATAGTTTAAATCTAGTGCCTCATGTTTAATTTTATAACGTTTCGATGTTCCGTTGGCATCCGTTTATATCATATTAAATCTAGATCATGAAAACTTATCTTGTGACATACTAGATTACATTATACTGCAACCATATCATTTAAAATATATATCGTCGTAGTATTTATTATTATTATCTTTAATTAGTTTATAATCTTCATTTTATAATGTTATACATTTGAAAATCTTATAGTTTACACATGAAATGTCGTTGGAAAATCGGATATGACAAATCTGAAATTTACTGTACACCTTATCTTATAAAATTCATTATAAATCATAGAAAAATCATTAGTATACGTTCTTTAGTTCGTTACGAAGCTAACTCAGAATACTATAAATGTATGAAATATTTACTTGCAAAATAAATTGTTTAAATAACGTAAAATGCAAATGAAAATGTCTCCAAACTGCTGTCCAGGGAAATTCCAGCAGCAAACTTTCAATTTCGAATATTCATAACTTTTTGTAGGGACCACCTGAGGTGCTTATACTTATAAAACTGAAAACCTTATTGAATTATCTTCGTTTTGGTATAAGACACGTCCCTTTTGGAGAACGTTTGTTATTTTTAAGCTATTTTACAAATTAGGGTGACGCTGAATTTCTGAACGGAACTTTCTTGTGTTGGTTAATCAATACCACTTTTATGGTTATTAATCGCTTTGAATATGCTATCCATATTAATATTTATATCACATATTGCTTAGTTGTGCATCCCACGTTTCCATTTTATAGTTTTATAACTTTTCGGATACCCGTTTGTATCCATCGCATTTAAGATACATATAATTGCATCCATAGATCACATTACTACATAATAATGTGATATTAACACTCCATGTTTAATAAATTGCATCCTAATTAATATTGGAACTATAAATGTAACCCTAATCGATAACTGTGCATCCATATCCTTGAAATTATATCTATTTGCATATCATATTACATGTTCCAGTTTATTGTTCTGATAGTACTCATGCTTGTTTATTTATACACATGTTTATGATAGTTTGATTATGAGCACCCACACGACATCTTGTGCTTCCTGACATGACCTGTTACACTTCCTACTTGACATGACATGGTACCGTACACTCTTGACATGACACGACACCTTTATACATTACCTGGCTTGACCTGATGTACCATGACCCGACCTGTTACCTGATCTCGTGCCTAATGCCAACAAACCTGACATGTTGTCCTCATGGACCATTCCTGTTGTCTATCCAGACAAAACCTGCTGTTACCTGATCCTGTGTTGGCATTAGTTCTTGATTACTGAATACCTGACCTGACACATATAACTTGGGGGTATGGGGAAATCAAAGGTGAAACCGACTTGTAACTCAACAGTTCGATACCTGTTCTGATCAGTCTTACGGGCTTGGCCAGTCCGGGAGTGATGATGCTGACATCACTCGTCCATCCTGCTACCTATTACTGCCTGGCGGCACGTCTCGGATTCAGCCCCGAGGGTCTTGACCGTGGTCCCGGGCATGCACGGGATACTATTGAGTTACATCGACGAGTCATCAATTGATTTCAAAGACTTTAGAATAGAAAACCTGATAGAACAGTTTAGTTACCCACTGCACATTACCCCGCACTGTTGTTTCATATTATTGCTTTATTCATGTTTATCCCTGCATTGCTTATTACCATGTTCATATTATATTATTGGTTGACATGACGCGCTGACGTCTGGGTTTTGCATGGCCCAGATTCTTTTCCACTGTCGCCGACCGAGCAGGAGTACTTCAGCCAGCAGGCTGATTTGTGAGTTCTGTAGTGATTAGTTTATTTATTGCATTTCATTTCCAGATGTGAGCCCGCATTATGGGACGTACTTTTCTATTTATTGTATTGGATCATTTGCTTCCGCACTTATTTATTTTGACTCTTGTTATTCTGGATTTGGACATGTGTTAGATAGTTTATTTATCTTATTCTTGATATCTCTACAGCCGTAATGTGACTGTGGATGGATACTTCCTACCCACAGGTAGCATGGTTGGCTATGTCACGTGCCCAATCTTGCGTACTCTGGGAAGCGGGGCGTAACAGGTATGGAAGCATTTATATTAGTGTCATAGGTAAGACATCGAGTACTGTTCATTTATCTTGGATACAAGTCGAGACATGCTTGATGGAGATCCTGTCTCCAATTCTCACATAGACTTGTCATGGAGTGACTAGTATTTAGATTCATGGTCGGTGGTTGATGTAGATCGCGGGGTGTGGGGTAGTTTGAGTATGAGTTCGATCAACAGAATCTCAGAAGTCCCACTACCGGCATATTTCATGATTTCGGGATTTGTACTGATCGTGTTTTTTATTCTTACTGATTGTGATTCGGACCCGTGTTTCCTTGCCCCTGGAGCTTACCCTTGGGTTGGGGATACTTCTGCGGTGGTTGACGCTCACACTTGGACTAACAATAAGTTTAGTGATTTGGGCATTGAGACTTAGAGACTGATAGCTTTAGTGGCATGGACATTACATTGATTACTGATTCGATACACATGCTTTATTGTTGACCTGTACCGGTTATTTCATGCGCACGTCATTACTCTATATTTGCTGCTTCATGTTTATCATCATTGCACGTAGTACACACACACACGCATTGCTATTGTGTCGCCCTGAGTATGCATGCTCAGAGTGAGAAGTGGACTTAGCTCGGATCAGAACCTCCCTTACCTTGAGAATATTGTGAACATCTAGATCAGCGACGTCAGCGCTATCATTCCCTTTGACTCTATCTGGTTAGTTTTATATATGTTTTGATAGAATTAGTGACTGCATTTCTCATTACTTGTGCAATGATTACTGATTACCACGTAATGCTAGAAGCCGAAGTGTGACTACGGCAGGATATTTCCTTGACCGTAGGAGCATGGCTAGCTTTGTCATCTCTCGTGTTCCGTATTTTGGGAAGTGAGGCGTGACAAAGATAGAGTTTTGGCCGACTCCTATGGAAGCTACTGAGTAGTTCCTAGAGCCTTATGCAGAATTTATGATAAAGCACAGGGCTGCTAACGTGCTACAGAACAGCTATAAAAGTGATATCATAGTTCAAAGCATGGCTACTATAGATATGCACTTAGATAAAGTTTGTGTGTGATCGTTGAATAGTATGTATACTATTGGTTCAAAACTTGGTTCTCCAATAGCTTGACTAGTTTTCAAATATTCTAATTAGAGATTTAAGTCATAGCGATATCTTCATCATGCATATGAAACTAAAGCCATCTAAGTCCCGGCAGCTGGTTGCCCCCTCGCTACCGGACATGTTAATCCTCCCCCGAAGGCAGATGCGAGCCAGCAGGCGAGCACCACTCGGCTAAGAAAGAGTTGCTTCAATAGGAGTCTTTGCTCGATGAATGCTTTCCGAACGAACGTAACGGATAGGCTTTCTATCCCCCGCGCCACCTGCCATACTTGCTACCCTTCGACCGAGCTTACCGTCCCCCAATCTGCCTAAACCAGTCATTTTCGGAACACTAAGTCAATCTCGACTTTTACAACTATCTTCAACATGCGTGGACCTGGAATGAGTTTGAAACTTGTGGGGGGATTGTTGGATTTAATTCATTATGTGGATAAAAGTTTCCAACTTGTAATTACATGCTTTAGTAACTTTCTTGGGAGATGGTGAAGTAACATGCTTTGGTAATTTCTTTGGGAGATGAAAAATTACATGAGCTTTCATTGGAATGCTACATGGAGAGAGCCTTCAATGGAAGTTACATGGAGAAAAAGGCCATGGGTCATTTTCATTCTCTATATATATGAGTGTCTGGCACACTCTTGTTTAAGTAATTTCTTCACCGCCCTTTTCTACTAGAGAAAAAAATTCATTCAAAAGGTAGAATTCTCCAAGTCCACCATAGAGCTTTTGGCAGATGCACACCAGTCAGCTCTGCCTGCTATTCCTGGAAGCGATTCGTGCTTGGGATCCTTGTACCAGAGTAGCCGAATTATACTTTAAACTCAGCATCTCATGATGCACAGCAGTTCCATCTAGTTGCAATCATCATCATCATCCAATCAAGAAATTTTTATAATCCTTGATTTTCTGTTCATTTTTCTTTTCTATCCCAACACTTTAATATATATTCAAATAACTCTATAATAAAGCTTAATAATATGTGTTAAATTTCTCAATTTAGGTCAAGGTTGAAGCAAAGGCATGCAGTGGAGATGCAAGGGATGTGATTTGTGAAATGGTAGAGAAGCTAGAAGCTGACATTTTGGTCATGGGAAGCCATGGCTATCCATGGCTTCATTAAAAGGTTCGTTTTAACTTTATTTCAATTTATTTAAAACATTTGCAGGGCCATTTTCTCCTTGCGCAGCACTCCTTTTCTCTTGAATATACAGGATGAATTATGGATGGACTCCCGACGTCAGCAACTCCAGACTCAAAATATCTCGGAAAATATCTAAATGGCTGGTCTCTAAAACCTCTGATTTCATCCCCAGAATTCTCTTCCCCTCTTTGATTGAGACCCAATTTCTCAAAATATCCAGAAACAAAAACCAGGGACTACAAAAAATAGCAGGCAACCCACTGTAAGAGATAACCACCCGAGTCTATAAAAGAAGAGGATAATCTCATTGCTTCATAAAAAATTCCCTGTCAATAATACAATGGAAGACCAGAGAAGAATATTATTGGCAGCAGTCGACGAGAGCAAAGAGAGCATCTACGCTCTGCAATGGTTTCTCAGCAACCTGACACCCAAAAACAATTATACGCTCGTGCTCCTCTATGTCAGGCCTCAACCGCCCATGTACTCCATGTATGGTTCAGGTGTGTATAAGTCAACACGGCTGTCATAAAAGCTTGTTCGACAACTAAATGAGCTTAAACGTATATAATAAAGAAGACCTCGAGAAAATAATACAAACATCGAACATCAACATAGCTTGTTCGAGCTCATGGCTCGGTCAATGGTTGTGGGAGTTTTTAGATTCCAAGTAGGTTGGGAAAACTCAAGATTTAGCTCGGCCTTGTCGGATAATACAAACATTCATAGCTTAAAAAATTTATTTGACTCGCTTAAATAATTGAACGAACATGAACAACCACAAGTTCGTCTCGTTTAACAGCCCTAATTGTACAGTTTGATTCTGTTCTTGCAGGATACTTGTTCCTGGATGAAGAAATCACGGCAGTGGACAAATATTACAAGGACCTTTCGGATTCAATCTTAAATAAAGCTAAGAATATATGCAGGAGCTATAGCAATGTAAGAAACTCTAATCAAATTGATATATTCTGAAAACTATGTCAGAGATTTGATAAAAGGCTAAATAATTTCGATGAATTTTTTCCGATATAGATAGAGGTTGAGGTCAAGGCATGCACCGGTGATGCAAGAGATGTGATCTGCGATATGGTTCAGAAGCTGAGGGCCGAGGTTTTGGTCATGGGAAGTCATGGCTATGGATTCATTAAAAGGTCAGCACTATGAGTTTAATTGGGCTGATAATTGCACAAAAGACCCATGTAGTTTGCCCCATGTAGCACTTACACCACCTGAATCCCTATGTTCATCGACTACAACTCTAAAAAACACTCGGATTCTGCTCCAAATAAACCAAACAGAGCTTTAGAGTCAAAATAAACAATCATTTGATTTGCCTGGAGTTGAATTTGAGCTATTTCAGAGGATTTGGACGACAACGGTATTTTGTGCAATTAAGCCAACAAAATAATTTTCCTTATAAAGTCTTTTGACAAGTTTTTGATGATTTTCTTTGTGTTCAAATTTTTAGGCTGTTACTTGGAAGTGTCAGTGATTACTGTGCTAAGAATGCCAAGTGCCCGGTGGTCATCGTGAAGCATTCTACTCGATGAATTAAGCAGCCAAGGCTACGTTCATGATTTGTTTCAATGCAATTTATGAGATTTAGAAGCAAAGTAAAGGTGTTACAATGCCTGGATGCAAAGAAGCATTGCTCTTGATGTAAAATAGAATCATACGGAACCATCCTGAGAGTCAACTCTACAGTATTTTTATCTGGAGAAAACCTAAAGGATACCAGGCAAATTAATGTACACCAAACTACCACATGATTCTAAGAAATGAAAGAGGAAACTATCAGGAGCTGCTTGGGGACGTTATGATTTGCTAATATAATCAAAGGAACAGCTACAAAAACAAAGAGCAGTATGTCCAAATCAATTAATATTGTAAAAACACAAATTCAAATTGATTATATGTTCTTTATTCCGACGCAAAACATAAAAACATATGATGCAAAATTGCACAGAAAGAGACTTCAATATGTAGGTGTGAGAAGAGCCTGGAAAAAAATGAGAACTGATACAAGGAAAATGTGTCGTTCGGAAAGACAAAACCAAGTCTTCATTAACTGTGGCATTTTGGATATTTGGAAAAGCTGTTATGCCCATCATCTATGTGCCGGTTAAATGGGTTTTTTTGCCTGCGCATTTTCGCATGGCCAAATTATGTGGTCATTCGACCATCCAATACTATGAAAATCAGTTGCCGCCAGAAACATTTAAGCAGAAATGAATGGGCCATTTAAGCCTATTATAGGCTTCACAAATTACAAGCATGGGCTTCACAAATTACAAGCATCGCTCTCTACTTTCACAAATCATTAACTTCTTTAGGAAGTACCCAACAAATGTATTCGACCTTTTCAACCATCAACAATCTCTAGAATAAGAAAAATAACATCAACTTCACAATATAATTCATTAATTTCCCAAGATCAATTCAATGTTAATGCTGACCAAAGTTGTCAAGTGATACCTAATTCCTGTATCCTCTTCCTCAAGTATCGTATTCAACGTATCTATCGTAAGATGCTCATTCTTTGAGCACTACTTAAGTAAACTTCGAACATCATAAAAATGATCAAATTAACAACATAAAACAATGTAACTAAAACAATTTAAAAGTTGCGATTTCGCATATATAAAAACATAGATCTTACAATTCAAGAAGAGAATAATCAGAATGATACCAAAAAAATTAAACTATCTGACATAAACATGAATTAATAGTTACATGAATAAAGCATTGAAACAAATATACAAAGCATCGCCTCTTAAAAAGAAAAAGAAAAGCCTACAAATAATGAATAGTGAATCATCTATATTTAGACCATCAATATCATAATTTTCGCCGACTATCAAAATGGTCTAAATATAGAGGTTTTCCAATGATATTGATGGTCTAAATAATTGGCGAATCATCTACAAATAATGAAGGAAATGGAGGTTTTCTTTTTCAATGCCTATATTTTCGGCGAAGCATCGCTTAATCACGGATCATCTATATAGTGAATCATAATTTTCGCCGACTATCAAAGTGAATCATCTACAAATAATGAAGGAAATGGAGGTTTTCCAATGGAGCTTTTAGAGCAAAGAAAATGGGTTAACGAAGCATGTGCTCGAATATATAGGCATCGAAAAATTCTAGATGAAAGTGTCACCAATGTCGAAGAAAATGCGAGAAAAGTACAATCATAGATGACAGCCAAAGTGAGCCATGATTTAAATCTAAATAAGCTGAAATTTTGGGAATTTTTATTCTACGACAAACAAAAATAAGTGATTCATACATAGGATAATATGTTTATAGATATAAGCAAATCCATTATTTAAACCCCAATAGAAGATGTATCAACATATTGTATCGTATCGTGTATCGGACAATACGTATCACACCAACCGTATCGTGTCATACATAAAGGGTCCAATACATAGCTGCAATATGTATCAAAATCCTTATGAATCGCATTACAACATAAGATACATATCACATATTGTTTGATACCGATAAAACTGGTGTTAACACACAACACTATGCACCTTTCAGAAAAAATGACATAAAATTTCATCTTCGAAAGAATTTAACATCAGCATCACAAACTTTTAAAATTCCCAACATCCAAAACACAAAAAATCGCCTGCGTCATAAAAACTCTAAAGAGTTTGTCAGATATATAGCTTAATGCAACCTTAAAAGAAAGGACAACGAGACCATTACACCTGAATTCTATATATTCTATACTTAACCCCACGCCAAACAGCACAAACTATAAACACCCAGAAGTGGGCTCATTTGCTGGATAAAAACTAAGGCTTTCCTTGGTTCTCCATGAGGATAATTTCATCTAGTGTTAACCAATGAAATCAATGTGCAAGGCAATGTGCGAGGCATATTCCAAGTGTGTGAGACAGAAGTTTTTTAGCATGTTTAAAATTTACTCCACAAAGACAACTGTCACAATTGAAGTGCAGAAGAAACTTTTATCTAAAAGAGAAGTGGAGAAGAGGAAGGGCTACTTGGGTTTTGCCAACAATCTAAAGAAGAGGAAGCGCTATTTTGGTTTTAATGGTAAAATCAATAACAAAGGAGAAAAGGCCTCACAAAGGACACCAATAATTTCAAAGGCGATAAAGAATGTCTCAGGTTTGTTGGAAAATTAAAAAAAATTAAAACCAAAGCTCAGATCCAGTTAAAAAATCTTTGAAGCGAAGTGTGCGCCTTTCATGAGGAGCACGCCCCAAGTTATTCAGATTAAGAAAATGAACCTAAGAATTTCATTATAAAAGAGTTTGAAACTAAAAATTACAATATAACAAAATTGAAACAAAGAATGCAATTAGTTAGGCCATGAGGTGTTGCACATGAGACAGTCGAAACAATCTAGAAGAACATCAAGCAACCACTCTATATGATCATCCAACATATTCATCCACTTCTAAAGAAACCTCAAGGCCAATACAAGTTCCCAAAGTGTACACAACTCGATGAATGAAATATGTTTCAATTATCCAATACCAGTAAGTTGGGTGGCAAAACAACTTATCGATTCTAATCTTCAATCAGAAAAATCAAAGCAGTAAACATAACATATCTAATTAAGTTCAGGAAAACATTTAAAGGAAGCTAAAGATTGAATCTTTACTCCTCTTGCTCGGATCCAGCCTCTCCGCTCTTCTTGTTGTGCTTCCTCGCGTACCTCTGGTTCCTCAAAAACTTTGGATCCATCTGCTCACAAAAATCAACAAAATTAAATCAAATCTCACTAACCAAACATCAACAAAGGGAAGAAAAAAATTTTGAAAGTGTGAGAATAAGAGATTACCCCTTTGGTGGAGGCGTGCCTGTGCCTCCTCGGCTTCTTGATGCCGTTCTTGTGAGCCTTGTGCGATTGATTGTGAGCGGTGTGATTCTTCGACTTCGCCATTTCCAAAACCCTAGAAGAAAAAAAAACAGCAAAAAAAATGATAAATTTTGCACGAAAAAATGGTACAAGACTTGTTGATGGGCTTGATGATACCTGAGATTACGAGCGGCGGCTTGAGCTAGGGTTAGGGTTTTGAAATGGATGGAGGTGGAGAGATTTTATCATGCGATCGATCCTTCCGGCCCTGAGACGAAATGACTATAATGCCCTCGAATCTGTAGGTAATGACTTCACTGTATTCAAGCCCTCAATGACCTCTCGCTTATTTCACCCAAACCATTGCGTCGTGTTTACCGGCCAGCACAAAACCCTCCGGTTTTTACTTCCCTTAAACAACACCTCTAGACCAAGTGCCGGTGGTTTTCTCGCCTTTCGGTGTCTTTTAACCTCAAATCGTCTTTCTCTTTCTATTTTAGCCGCATAAGAATTGGGGGGCGTCAAGTAAACCCATGTAAGAAATTAAAATCCAGAAGACGGTGTTAGCATAAGACATCGTTGGGTTGGGGGTGTAAACGGGTCAAACTTAAACGTGTTAAGCCCGGCTCGAGTTCGACTTGATTATTTACAGTTCGGCACGAGTTCATTTCGAGCTTAACTTGCATGACTTAATTTATGTTTGACTCGCTTGCCTCGGTTCAACCTCGGCTCATTATAATGCCTTGATTCCATACAGAGAGCTAAGCTCATATTTGGCACCATCTTGCAAGTCCGGCTCAATTATAACATGTTAACCAACACTAAAAATATATCCATAAAAAAAAAAGATCTGGAACATTATGAGTTGACTATAAGTATGGGTATTGGGTATGGGTTCAGTGAATACATACCAACCTATTGGATTGATTATTTGTCTATTTGCTAATTATTTATTATTTAAAACTACATAAAATATGATATGATACTCAAACCAGCAGATAAGCTAACAAGCAAGTTTGGATGAACTCAAGTTCAGTTGTTAGCTAATCGAGCCCGTTATTTAGCTCAAGTTCAGCTTGTTTGTTGATGAACCTAACTTCAACGAGCTTTTAGTGAGCCGGACTCGAGTCAGCTTGTTTCGATTATGTCGCGTCTTGCTTCCCAAAAGACGACGAGCGAGAGTGGACGAGACTTGCAACGTATTCACACCGAGAAATACTTCTTTCCGACATGAAAACGCTAAGCGTCTGTATAAGCAGTAAAAGAAAAAAATAGCACAAGAATTTAAAATTTATAAAATATCCAACAATATTTATTACCAATCAAATCCAAACAGACATAAGTGTTCCAACAACAAAAAGAAATAAGGGTGTAAGAGGCTGTAAAACAAAATTTCGAACAGTGCATACTGTATTGATAGCTAATAATCGGTTTGGGAAGTAAGTTGGCCGAAGTCCTTTTTTGTCAGCTCGCCCTTGTATTGAGCTTCGTATCCTGCCCAAAATCTTCTGACCCAATATTGTCCCAATGTCGTCCGATGAGATTCATAAGAAAAACAAAAAAAGTGGAATGCCGTCAGCGAATTAAAGTTCGGTAAGTCCCTGTTCTAAAGAAAATAATTTTAAAATAATTTAAATATAATATAAAAGCGAAAAAAAGAAAAGATCAAACACATATAAATAACAAGTAATATGAAGCGATAATGTCATGATATTTGTCATCGAGGTCGTGATATCGTGTTTAAAGTTATAAGTTCGATTAATGAGAATTTTACACGGAAGGAAAATATTTCGTTTTCAATCGAAACAATAGAAACACAGATTCAAGAGTTTCATGAGTTAGTAATGCAGTTGTTCCGTAATATCCGGAACTACGATGATCATATATGGCCCCGTTATACGCAAATACCATCGTTTGTCGAACTTCTCATCCCATGTGAATTATTTATCTAAGTTGCAGACTCGACACAAATGCTAGCACGAATTTATGAATATTTAATAAATTGTATGTTCATGTTAGATTCATGGATTTATGAGTTCATGAGTTTTAAGTATTCATGTGGTTCATGTCAGGTTCATGGACTCAAGTATTCCAGTGGTCCATGTCAAGTTCATGTCAAACAATATGAAAAAAAATCGCTGAATTCATTGTCGGTTTCCTGCACACGTTTATACCACTGCTATTTTGAATGAAAAATATAACTGATGCGTCGTGATGTTAATTGTTACGGTGTTTTAAGTTATATACTCGAATTGTGAAAGTCTTACATGTAACGACGATGTTCCATTTCCTTTCGGAACAACAGAAACACGGATTCAAGAGATTCATTAGTTAGTAATGCATTGTCCCATAATATCCGGGACCACGGCGATCATATATGACCCCCGTTACATGTAAATACCCCTATTTTTCGAGCCACCCATTCCCATGATATTCTTGATATTAAAGTGTGTTTGTATGGTAACACGAGTTTCAATTTATAAGTCTTGCCATGTTCACGAGATTCAAGATTTGTAATTCACAAATTTAATAACAAACACGTTGTAAATAATAATACATCAATAAAGACATAGTTCACGCTGCCTTGAAATATAATTTGCAAATACTCGACCATGTTGTGTTAGGAATACCTTATATCTCATATATAATTAAATGTGCCCTACATAATCAATACTAATTTTATTATGCTCTGTGTGTGAATTAATTATTCATTTAATTGATTGATTTACTATATCATTTTCATTATATGTCATGTAATAATTCTACTTTATATCTTACTGATTAGTCAGTCTTATTTTGCTGACTGTTGCATACTAATAAAAATAATTATTCTACTTGTTTACAATATGTCACATCTGAGATATTTACCTATAAACGATTATATATTTAATAACACTCTCTTCTTACCCTGTATACACCTTAATCAATGTAAGCTTATTTTATTATAATACTTTATATTTTTATGATCTTAATCTCACAGGTGGGAGTTCCCCAGATCACGGCACGTAGCGGATGATGTGTTCCGGAGGCTACGGAAATGAGCCTGATGCATCGGAGACATTCCTCGGCTCCGAGATTGCATCCGACCTTTCGGAGACCTCCCCAGAATACCCTCTATATTCGTCTAGCAATGAGTCATCGACTCATCTTCGAGCAATCCTACAGCGGAGCTTCCACATCCACCTTGCTCGTCTCCGAGCTGTTGCTAGGGCCAAACTTCCTCGGCCTCCCAGCTCGTCTGACAGGCCGAGCTTCCTCGGCCTCTTGGCTCGTTTCCGAGCCATCTGGCAAGCCGAGCTTACTCGGCTTCCCCGATCAACTGAGAGCGCAGAGCATCAGCATGTCCTGCCCCACTTCCCAGTGTACGGATAAGGAGACGTGACTGGCCCGTTACGTATGTACTCAGAAGTAAACACGCTAAGTGTAACTAAGCAATATAATATAAATATACACAAAAAAACATGAAAAGTAAATGAACAACAACTTTTATTTATTAAACATTTCTTTACAATACAAATGAAAAGTAAATACAATGATGAAAGCAATGCATAAACACGACATGAACATGAAAGTAAGTATATACAAGAGTTTAGAGCTCGGGGTCCTCGCTGAACTGATCCAAGTCCTCTGAACTGGACTCCATCTCCAGTGAGTCGGATCCACCTAACAATATTCTAAAGAAAGAAGAGAGAATGAATGTCGTCAGCGAACAATCGCTCGGTAAGTCCCAAAGAAAAGTAGGAATAGAATAGACAGATATGAGAATATAACCGGTGTATTGTGAGTCTGTTATGTTAACGCGGTTGTTTGTAGTTTGGTACAGAATATGCTAGTGTATACGAGAGGAGACCAACTATTCCGTGGACTAAGTTATACGGAGCACAAGGAACTGTTAAGTCACAGAACAACAACAATGGATATTCAGGTTAGATGTATTAAAGTGATCATTTCGTGCCACTTCTAACACATTCTGCACCAGTCTACCTCTTTAAAACCCTGTAATGTATTTTGTATTGATTTGTATTGTTTTGTTTAATAGATGTAAGACTTGCCGAAACCATGATACCATGTAAACGGAATGGATATAAATGGATAGTCATATAATCAGAGTATATCCATGGTTCGGTTCAGTCGAGTCATGTTGATATTGATTGAATTCTGATATAAATGGATTCATGTTGAATTGGAGTTATACTTGAATCATATTTAAGAATAGATTGATTGATTTCAGATTAGACTGAGACTCTGCCTGAGTCAGACACTTAAACAGAATTGAAGTCCTGAATTAGTTTTGGAGTTGCTGCACATGGACGACAGAATTTGTGTGCTTTTCCAAGATAATTACCGTATTGATAACACCGTTTTTAAGTTGTCTACTTTAGATAGGCAAGCACCTATATTCTCCGGCTCCCTGAGGCTCAAGAGAAATCCCGCTTAAACCTATATTTACTAGGGTCCTTATTATAAATTAATATAACTTGAGGGGGTTTTATGAAAAATAGTTTTGATATATTTTCAAAATAAAGCTTAAGTATTTATTTACCGTTTTTAGGGTTTTTATGGTTGTAATTTTTATAAAATGAAATATTCTAGTGGATATAAACCTAATTTTGAATAGTATATGGTATTTTCTTGTAATTTGACTTGTATTGAATGAGATTGTATTTTCATGATCTTTTGTGACTCTTCTTATTTAAAAAAATATGGAATATAGATAATATATTTAAAGTAGATATTTTGATAATATATATATATATATATATTAAAAAATAGAATTTATTTATTAAATAGAAATCACGTTTTTTTTTAAAATTGTAATACAAATTCTATCGAGATCGTATGCTCCGTGAGGAGGTTTGCATCTCGCCCTACTAGTCCGATAAATGTGCGATAACCCGCACCAACTAAGTCGGATTCCCCAAAATGGGTTGTAAGGACTTAATCGTGTGGAATTTAAATAAGACAATTTAAAGAATATCGTTTTGTAATAGTTTAGGGTATTTTAGTGTAAACTTGTAATTATCCCACTATTAAAGTTCCAAAAGCCATCATGTTATATCAAGAATGAGTGTTATGATGAGATAGGTCATTATCTCATGAGTTTTCTAAAGGTAATACAAACGAATATGATCAAATATTTAGAATGTAAAGTTTGTGGTATTTAATCGTAAAAATGTGATAAAAGTTACATAACATATTATTTTGAGATGAAACTTGTTCTAAATTGTTTGGTTATGATTGCTAAACAATATATAAAGAATTGGTAGGTTTGTTATTAAGAAAATTTGGGTTTTTAAAGAAAAGAGAATCGGAAGTCGGAATAACTCTGCTTCCGACGAGTTTTGAAATGAGAGAGTTTTAGATTAGAATGAGAGGAGGGAAGAGGGGACTTACTGATTTGGAGAAGAGATGGGAGGTAGAGGGAATATTTGAAGGTGTCGTGAAGTCGCGTCGTAGCTGGATTTGTCCCGAATCGTTGCCGGAACTTTGACTTTGGCTAACTCCACTTGTACAACTTTTGGACTTGGAAAATTTAGAGAGTTTTGACAATGGATTTCTGAATGAGGAAGGCCAAAGTGTAGGGTGGTATTTATGAGAGAAATTAGGGTTTAGGGTAATGAAGAAAGAATTAAAAATGTATTAAAACTTGGATTAAAGAGGTGAATTAACACTCTCTGTTAATGTGCAGAAAAATCAAATAGAATAGGAGTAGTAGGGGAGGCCAAGAGGTTAGGGTTTAAATTTTGAGGGTAATTGGTACGATTTGGACCGGCGGCGCCGGCCTAATTCAAGATCTCGCTGGCCATCTTGGAAGGGTAGGGTCTTAGATTAGGGCCATATGTCCTAGGCTATTCATATAGTATTTTCCAAATGTTTGTTTAATCTGACTTTTCATTTTTACATGTATTGCACGTGTGACCTTTTGGGCTTCCAAAAAGTTTAAAAGAAATCTCATTAAAAATAATATGCGGCTGGGGGGATTTGAACACAGGGGCTATGTCACAGCAGTGCAAGGCTTTACCAATGAGCTACAAGTGCTTTCTTGTTGTTTTAAAATAGCTTAAATTTATAACTTGTGCTCAGGATTTACAAATACTCCATTTGAACATAAACTTTAAAATTTTCTGTACATTATAAACAGAGTCGATACATTCTACCCTCCTTACAAAAATTTCGCCCTCGAAATTTACAATTTATTTAAGGATTAATTTACAAACGTGTGAGGGTATCTTGCACAAATGTCGTCTTCTCTTTCCCACGTTGATTCTCCTGGTGTGTCTTTTCTCCACATCACTCGAACCAAATTTACATCTTTGTTTCGAAGTGACTTCACCTTTCTGTCCAGGATTTCAACGGGTTGTTGCTCACAAGATAGATCGGTCTGTACCGTGAGCTCGGAGTGATCAAGAATATGACTGGGGTCACTTACATACCTTCTGAGTTGGGATATGTGGAACACATTGTGCACTCCTTCCAATAACGGTAGAAGTGCTAAACGATAAGCCACTTCTCCAATTCGTTCTAGTATGTCGAATGGTCTAATGTACCTCGGACTTAGCTTACCCCGCCTTCCAAAGCGAATCACTCCACGGTTTGGTGAGATCTTCAAAAAGACATGATCTCCCGGTTGGAACTCCAAGTGACGGCGCTTTGCATCAGCCCAGTGCTTTTGTCGGTCTTAGCTTATGCGCATTCTTTCCCTGATAGTGCGAACCACATCCACTGTTGCTACTATCTTCTCAGGTCTAAGGAGTTCTCTATCTCCGATGTCGTCCCAACTTAATGGTGAACGACACTTCCTTTCATATAGAGCTGCAAATGGTGCCATTCCAATACTTGCTTGGCAGTTGTTGTTGTATGAAAACTCCACAAGATGCAGGTGATCTTTCCATGATCCTCCGAAGTTTAACATACAAGCTCTTAGCATATCTTCAAGTATCTGAATCGTTCACTCAGATTGTCCATCTGTTTGTGGATGGTAAGCTGTGTTAAAGTTCAGACTTGTTCCCAAGCTAGCTTGTAGACTCTGCCAAAATTGCGATCGAAATCTGATGTCACGATCGGAGACAATGCAAACCGGTACTCCATGTAATCTCACGATTTCCTGCATGAGTTCATGAGTAACAGAGATAGTACATATTGAAGAGTTAAATCTTACTTAGATTCAAACTTACATCCATGTACTTCTTTGCTAATATCTCGGTAGATTAGCCAACTCGAAAGGGAATAAAGTGAGCCGACTTTGCGAGTCGATTCACAACAACCCATATCGCATCGTTATCTTTCGTGCTGCGAGGAAGAGCAGTCACGAAGTCCATGGTGATGTGTTGCCACTTCCATTCTGGAATAGATAACAGTTGAAGTAAACCAGCAGTTCTGTGATGTTCAACTTTTACTTGCTGACACATCAAACATTTAGCGACGCTTCTGGCTACTTCATGCTTCATTCTATGCCTCATGTAATGCTGCCGCAGATCTTTGTACATATTTGTACCACCAGGGTGTACTGAATAGAGAGAGCTATGAGCTTCTTTCATCAATTCTTCCCGAACAGGACCTTGTGGTACACACAATCTACTGCCGTATCTCAAAGACCCGTCTTCATGGATGATGAAGTCTGTCCTAAGTCCACTTTCTACTTGTTCTCTGATCTTTTGCAACCTGGCATCACTTGCTTGAGCTGCTTTGATCTGATTGACAATTGTAGACTGAACTTGTAAGCTCATCAAACTTGAAGCGTTACCTGGCTTGACCACTTTTATCTCCATCTGATGCAAATCTTGTTGAAGCTTCCACTATGCGGTGAGATTTATTGATAGTGGTTGACGACTAAGTGCATCAGGTACTACATTCACCTTTCCTGGATGATATTGTAGGTTGATTTCGAAGTCCTCCATGAGTTCTAACCATCTTCTCTGCCGCATATTCAACTCTTTCTGAGTAAACACATATTTCAGACTCTTATGGTCTGTGTATATGTCCACTCGTTCTCCAAGAAAATAATGGCGCCAAATCTTAAGAGCAAAGAATGGCTGCCAACCCCAAATCACGCGTCGGATAGTTGCGCTCATGAACTTTCAGCTGTCTTGATGCATAAGCAAAAACTTTACCGTGCTAATGTAGAATACATCCTAATCCCTTACCGGATGCATCGCAATGCACTACGAAACCTCCAGATTGGTCCGGTATGACGATAATAGGCACTGATATTAATCTTGACTTAAGTTCTACGAGAGCTTGTTCGCATGCTTCTGACCACATGAATTCTTCATCTTTACGCGTGAGCTTGGTCAGGGGTGTTGCAATCTTCGAAAATCCTTCTATGAATCTTCTGTAATATCCCGCTAAACCCAAGAAACTTCGAATATCCTTCACTGAATTCAGTGTCGGCCATTCACTTACTGCTGATACTTTGGCTGGATCTACAGAGATTCCATCGCCTGATACAATATGTCCACGAAAACCGACTTGATCTAGCCAAAACTCGCACTTGCTGTACTTGGCATAGAGTTGATGCCGTCGTAAAGTCTCCAGGAAAATTCGTAGGTGCTCGGCATGTTCTTTCCGACTCTTAGAATACATCAGGATGTCGTCGATGAAGATGACAACAAATCTGTCTAGGTACTCTCGGAAAACTTGATTCATTAGGTTCATGAATATAGCTGGTACGTTGGTCACTCCAAATGGCATCACAAGAAACTCATAATGACCATAGCGATTCATGATGCCGTCTTCGGAATATCAGACTCTTTAACCTTCACCTGATGATAACCCGAACGAAGATCTAACTTGGAGAAAACACAAGACCTACTTAGCTAATCGAATAGATCGTCGATGCGCGGAAGTGAATACTTGTTCTTTATAGTTAGTTCATTCAGAGCTTTATAATCAATGCACATTCAATATTGTTAGTTGTATGTATGCCCTAGAGGCAGTATTGTACAGATGATGTATATTATATTGGATGCTTGGACATATATATAGAGATGACTTTCTTGCTCGATATGATAGTATGCTATCTGGTTGCTCTTTATCTTAACATGTATACTTGTTTCTTTATACTGTCTTAGAGTTACATGTTGGTAAAGCCCTTAAGATGTGTACTTGACTACCTGGACTATGATGCGGATCATACTAGTGGGGACATGGTAGTCCATAAGTACATCCTTCAAGGTCCCTAGTCGTGGGTGTATCGAGACGGGGCATCGATATACCAGTGTAGACTAGCGTATACGCTTCTCGATCCATGAGATGGGCGATGGATGATCCCATATCCATTGGTGTTTGACATCAGAGATGGTATACGGGTGCTCAGTGGAGACTGGGTACACTGGACGGACTCGCCGAGAACTCCCAGATGGTATTATACCTTACGTCAGATGGCAGTTCTCAGGTGACACTTGTGCAGGTTAGTCTGTAGACCCGAGATCGTCATAGAGTCTTGTGTGATTTCCCACTGTGCTTTGACTTCCACCTTACCACGTCCATGAGGGCGTGCAAAACGGTGGTTTTTGGGTACAGTCCCGAGTCACATGGAGGCAATGAGCGATAGGAGGGGTTTCATCTCTCCCGGTATTGGGGGTTGATGTTGCACTGTGCTCGATTGGCCGTAACAGGGAAGTCCCTGGCCAGGGCTGATTAGAGATTTACTGGTAAGTGTTACCAGTAGTTTCTCGACCCGTTATGAGCCTCACATCGGCACGACTTATCGGTTATTGGGGTCTGACGTTTACCACCCCTAGACTTGATATGCGACATATCAGACGAGAAGACCGGACTGTACGGGAAGTGTTGCCGATTGGCTCAACGGGAGTTGTAGCAGGTTCGCTTGTTTTCTTCTGATCGCTCAATACCCGGGTGGCCGTTATGTTTAGCTGACCGCTTGCGGCTTGGGGGTGCTTGATATGATCATCACCCACTGCCGGCGTATTGACGAGTCTTAGAGTCCCACAAAGGAGTTACCTAGTCCAGGCGAAACGTTGTGGTGCGCGTATGCGATATGCGCATGGACTCGATTAAAATGCGCGTATTGGATACCGTATATTGATCGGGCGGCTTGCTTTTGGTGGGGTCATATGTGATATGGCCGGATTGATAAATCAAGTGTTGATTTATCATTTAACCATTAGTTTTCTCACTTGAAATCTTTTCTTGTACATGATGGATGTATGCATGCATGTATGCTTTCTTTCTTTTAGTTTCATGCACATATGGATGTGCATACATACATACATACATACATACATACATACATACATACATCATCCTTCATGGTTGATTACACATTGAAAATGGTGGCAATATAAGACTCACACCATGGATTAAATAAATGGATTATTATTTGGTTTTTGTTAAAACAAAAGAAAAGAAGAAAAGGATAATTCTTGGTTAGTTTCTACACTCTTCCTTAAACCTAACCATGCTCACCTACTTCTAACCATGGGTTAACCTTCTCTTTATGATTTAACTCAAATTAAATAATATCTTAAGCATTTAACCATGGTTTGAGATGAGAATGAATAAATATATATACATATATTTCCTTTTTTCTTTTGAAGAGTGATCTTTTTACTCTTGTTAAAAGAAAGCCATCATCTTCTTCCTCTTTCACCATTTGCTCTCTAGACTTTTGTAGTGAGCAATATACTTATCAAGTTAGGTTTTTGAAGTGAGAAAAGCCACCACAACATCATTCTACACAAGTTTAGCCCACTTGTTTAGAGTGTTATCTTCATTTCTTCTCTTGAAAAGTGAAGTGCAAGCTTGGACTAGGAGCTTCGGGTGGATCATTGTGGACACTAGGAGACTTCAAGCGAACCCTCTTCCAACCCTCAAGTGTCCAAGGAGTCTAGCGTAGGGAGCTACAAAGGTTGTACTCTCAAAACCCTAGCCTTTGTTACTTGTAATGTTTTGAAACCCTAATTATTCTAGGAACGATTCTTTGTTTGTTAACTTAGCACCCTAAAAATTCAATCTTTGGTACATGTGATGCTTCCAAACCCTTCATGAGGTGCTAGGTTAACCCAACATTGGTATCAGAGCCGACCTAGAACATTAGGCGACACTTTAGCGAAGTCAAAACTCCGATCGAACCAAAATACGACCTTTTCGGACACTCTCTGGACATTTTTTAAAACCTGGTTATTTTCAGAATTAAAAATATGCAAAAAATTCAGCAGGTAAATATAAGAATTACTGTGAAAAACGATGCGATGAACAGTTAATTCCACCACGGAACCGAGGCAATAGCCTGCTTAGGCCGCGGTTCCGCGGCCGTTCTGTTGCTTTATCGTGTCGTTTTTGTACAGTAACTAATCTATCTGCTTGTATATTGTTTTGGAGTATTTTTAATCTGAATTTAGTACTGTAAATTCTGGAGATGATTTTGGACTCGACGATTCGATCGGAATTTTGATTTCGTGTCTTTTCGGGGTAAATTAGAAAGTATTGAAGTGTTCGAACGAGTATCATTTGCTCACTTTTTACGGGGTTTAAATCTTTCGGAGATACATGCAAGTTTTGTGGTGGACCCTCTAGAAGACAACAAACCTTAACTCGATTATGTGACCGTCTTGAACTGCCCTTTGAACCTTAGGGTTTGGGACAGTACGGTGTGCCACATGTGAGGTGTTGGCTTGACCCTTCTACGGCTGGACTGCTACTACTGTGTCACACTCCGGGTTTTTGAACTCCTCTCAAGTGTTGAGCTTTAGAGAATCTTGGGTATTTGATCGTTCGTTCGAAAACTTTAATACTGTCTATTTATCTGGAATATGATGCAATGTGTGGAATTCATATTACTAGACATGAAATACGAAGTATGTGATATTTCGCATTTACGATGTCTAAAGACAATGTGGATTCCAGATATTGCAGTTTTACACTTTCTTTTCTGTGACCGTAAGTGTAGTATGTATTTACCGATTGTCGTTGCTATACATCGACGACGATCAGTGTATGCATACTTACTTACGTTGATGATATGAGATATTATGTGTTGCTGAGATATGATGTGCAGGATTGTCGCGATTGAATAGCCGGTTTTTTTTTATGTGAGATGAGAGTTTTATATTTTCATTTATGTAAATTCAAATGTAATGTAATATTCTTTTATTTGGGGCACTTCCGGGTTGAGGTCGATGCCACCAGTGTTGTATATTATTTACTTTTCCGCATTAGGATGGACCCAAGGAGGGGAGACTGGTGACCGGGTTCTGGGGTTCAGTGGGAGGCCATCTCGAGGAGTCGAGACCGGGTCTCATAAACTCCATAATTGGTAGGGTTGCTTGCCGCTCTCGCAGGGGTCCAGGGTGTGGGCTTAGCTATTCATCGCGACTGTGGAATCCGTATTTTATATTGTTGGCTAAATACTAAATACGGACGTCCTAGTATATCCCTCATTATATCTATGTTTCTGCTGCGATATCTGTGATGTGATCATTTGATATGTTGTGATGGATACAGTATATAGTATATATGATATATTATATAGACGTTACTTATGTTTTGCACCCGCACTAGCTCTGCCCTGCTCTGTCGTTAGTTACCTAACCTAACGGTGCACGAGGGGACATCGAGGCAAATGCGGATGGCATAAGTGTACGTTGTATTTATCTGTGATGTTTAGGTGACTTAAATGATGGGACTTCATTAATGTGATTAATGAAAGAAAAGAAACCTAAAAGATGTTGTAGAATCAAAATTTTCAAATATAAGGGTAGCTACAGTCTTGCTTTGCATAGCGGTATATATGATATACCCTGCACCTTATTCGATGAGGAAAGAGCCGAGATCCCTTCACCGGGAGTGACCTCTTTAGCAAAACTGGCAGATGCTACAACACTCGGTTTGACTTTTGACTGCTTTTGGAGTTTTGCTTTGCACAGTGATATATATGATATATCCCGCACCTTATTCGATGAGGAAAGAGCCGAGATCCCTTCACCGGGAGTGACCTCTTTAGCAAAACTAATGAAAGCCTCAAAATCACTCCATTTCAAAATTCACTCGATTCTACAACGATATCAAGTTCATTACGCAATAGGTTTTCAGAAAAACCTGTCGTAGCCCTCTGTCATTTCAGATAAGTCCTGCTTAGTATTCGTGCTGCGTTTGTTGACCTTGTCAAGGCGCAGTGTGCGGTAGCTGACCAATATTTATCTGCTTATGCATATGATGCAGATTGGATTAGGGTAGTCGTACGGCCTTGTTGACCTTGTCAAGGGTCGTGCGGGTGGGTTTAATTCAATCGAGAAGTGACGGGTTGAACTTGACTTACGGTCTATGGTTTGTTGACCTTATCGAGAATTTCAAGTGTTGAAATTTGCAATGAGATTGCATACCTTCTATGAGATAGTTGGATCCCGATACCCACTGTGAGTAATTGTTACTCCTGGGAGAGTTTTACACAGGACAATTAGCCGATCAAGTAGGTGTCTAGAAAGGTGTCAACGAGGTTACGCCTCTGGGAAAACGAGGTTTACTTTAATTAGGTCCGTGCGAAAGCACGGGGAACCTCCCTCAAAGTACCGACACTGGCCTGGCTGAAAGATCGGCGAAGTTGTAGGGTGTAATTAATCCCGGCTAGTCTTTCCTTTTAGGGTTTGAAGGAAGATTTGATAAAAAACAGTGGGAGCCATCCTGATTAGATAAGATAATAACCAATCCGATCTTGCAAGAGCATACGCTAAAGTGTTTTCTTCTCTCTCTCCAGGTAGCGACCATGTCATGCCTTAATCAAGATAATAATATGGATGTATTGACCAAACCCGCAAGTTATACTGTGCTGGGGAACGTTGGTTCCGTTCTTTCTTATAAGAGTTATAGGACTGAACAGGACATAGGGGAATACCAGGATTCCCATGCCACCCGAATGAAGAAAGTACATGATGATGCATTTTCTTCGGGTGTGTTCGTTACAGAGAACTGTTTCTCCATTTTCCCTACGTCCTGGGTATTAGATACCGGGTCAGGATCCCATATATGTAATCAGTTACATGGGCTTAGGAAAGGTAGAGAACTTGGAGAAGGTGATAAAGACATAAGAGTTGGAAATGGTGCAATTGTAGCAGCTAAGACTGTCGGGGAATATCACCTTGCATTACCAACTGGTAATACATTGGTTCTGAACGAATGCTATTACATGCCGAACCTGATATGCAACATTATATCGGTTTCTTTGTTGAGTAAAGAGGGATATAATTTTGTATTACAGGATAATGTTATGAACATTTTCCGTAACCAAAAGTTGGTTGGATCAGGCACGTTGTGCAATGGCATTTATGTTCTAAATCAATCAACAGTTCTGAGTATAACAAACACACACAAGAGGAAGAGTTCAGATCTGAACGAATCCTTCTTGTGGCATTGTAGACTAGGTCACATCAATGCGACACGACTAGCTAAGTTGCATAAGGATGGATATTTGAAACCGTTCGAATTTTCATCTTATGACACGTGCCAATCATGTCTCAAAGGCAAGATGACCAAAACTCCGTTTACGGGACACGGAGAAAGAGTTACCGAACTCTTGGGACTGATACATAGTGATGTATGCGGTCCCATGTCTACACATGCCAGGGATGGTTCTTCATACTTCATTACATTCACTGACGATCTCTCTAGATTCGGATATGTGTTCCTGATGAAACACAAATCAGAAGCTTTTGAGAAATTTAGAGAATATAAACAAGAAGACGAGAACCAAACCGGAAAAAGTATTAAAATCCTTCGATCTGATCGAGGAGGTGAATACTTGAGCAATGAATTCCTGGACTTCCTAAAAGAGAATGCGATTCTCTCTCAGCTTACTCCTCCTTATACACCACAACACAACGGTGTATCGGAACGGAGGAACCGCACCCTATTAGATATGGTGCGCTCTATGATGAGCACAGCTGAGTTACCTATTTCATTCTGGGGATATGCGCTGGAGACAGCAGCATACCTATTGAATCAAGTTCCATCTAAATCTGTACCTACTACACCATATGAGATATGGAGTGGGAAGAGGCCATATCTTAAACGAGTTAAGATATGGGGTTGTCCGGCCTATGTCAAAAGACAAAATCCGGACAAACTCGAGGCACGGTCAGTTCTTTGCAAGTTTGTGGGATATCCAAAGAACTCATATGGGTATTTTTTCAATCACAGTGAGGAACAAAAAGTGTTTGTTGCTCAACATGCCACCTTTTTAGAAAAGGAATTTCTTGTAAAAGAAATTAGTGGCAAAGTGGTGGAGCTGGAAGAGGTTCCAGATACACAAACCGCAACTGAAGATTTAGTGGAACCAGAAGATTCAGTAGCTCCCAACGAACCTCAGCCTCTCCGCCGATCTAGTAGGGTTCCTCGCCAACCTGAGAGATACTACGGTTTTCTCATGGATGGTGGCAGCGAGGATTGCATCATGGAGGATGATGACCCAACTAGCTTCGAGCAGGCCATCACGAGTGGGGACTCAGTGAAATGGCTGGATGCTATGCGGTCCGAGATGGAATCCATGTACACCAACAAAGTATGGATTTTGGAAGTTGCTCCTGAAGGGGTAAAACCCATTGGGAGCAAGTGGATCTTCAAGAAAAAACTTGGTGTAGATGGGAAAGTGGAGACTTTCAAAGCTAGACTTGTTGCAAAGGGTTTTCGTCAAAGACCAGGTGTGGACTATGACGAAACCTTTTCTCCAGTGGCTATGCTTAAATCCATCCGGATCATGCTTGCCATCGCTGCATATCATGATTACGAAATCTGGCAAATGGATGTTAAGACCGCCTTTCTAAACGGTGATTTAGAAGAGTGCGTGTACATGACTCAGCCAGAGGGCTTCGTAGATAGTGGGAGCAGCGGGAAGGTGTGCAAGCTGCATAAATCCATTTATGGATTAAAACAAGCATCGCAGAGTTGGAACATCTGCTTTGACGTCGTTATCAAAGAGTTTGATTTCGTAAAAAACGTAGATGAACCTTGTATCTACAAGAAGGTGGCAGAGAGTAAGGTTGTCTTCCTCGTATTGTACGTGGATGACACACTCTTGATAGGAAATGACATTCCTATGTTGCAATCGGTCAAGCTCTTCTTATCACAAAGATTCTCAATGAAAGATCTTGGTGATGCCTCCTGCATATTGGGAATTAGGATCTATAGAGATAGATCCAAACGGATATTGGGATTGTCCCAATCCAGGTACATTGACACCATACTAAAGAGGTTTAGTATGGAAGAATCCAAGCGTGGGAACTTATCCACGATCTCTGGAGTCACTATCTCCAAAGAGATGTCTCCCAAGACTGATTTGGAGAGAGCTCGCATGCAAGGGATACCCTATGCTTCGGCTGTAGGCTCTATCATGTACGCGATGCTATGTACCAGACCCGATGTAGCATACTCACTAAGTGTAGTGAGCAGGTATCAAGCTGATCCTGGAGAGAGTCACTGGACAGCTGTGAAGAGCATTCTCAAGTACTTGCGAAGGACTAAAGAGATGCTCTTGGTGTATGGTAACGGAGAACTCCAAGTGGAGTCCTTTACCGATTCGAGCTTCCAGAGTGATAAGGACGACTCTAAGTCGCAGTCGGGATTTGTCCTTACCCTTTACGGAGGGGCGGTTAGCTGGAAGAGTTCAAAGCAGGAAACCGTGGTAGACTCGACGATGGAGGCTGAATACATCGCTGCCAACGATGCTGCCAAAGAGGCTGTCTGGATCAAGAAGTTCATTACAGAACTTGGAGTGGTTCCATCCCACTACTACAAAGAAGGGTTGCCCCTACGGATTTATCCGTAGGGGCAACCCACTGCCCCTACGGATATATACGTAGGGGCGAAAAAATACCCCGTAAGTGCAAAGGCCGCAGGTGCAAGTTGAGGCCCTGAACTTTCCCCTACGGTTAAATTTTTGCCCCTACGGATATATGTGTAGGTCCAGTTGCCCCTACGGATTAAGCCGTAGGGTATAAGATTTTATATTATTTACGGTTTATTTTAATAAATTACTTGGCCCTACGGATATACCCGTAGGGGCATGTACTACCCCCTACGGATATATTCGTAGGTACTTTTCCGTAGGGGCACAAATTCAGGATTCCTGATATTTTGCCCCTACGGATAACGCCGTAGGGGAGAGTCAGTGGCCCCTACGGATATATTCGTAGGGGCATTCCCAACCCCCTGGCACTGACATCTGGGGGAAATATCAGTTACTGCTGATATTTAGCCCCTACGGATATATCCGTAGGGGTAAAATGTGTGTCTACGGATTAATCCGTAGGTACATATTGTCTGTAATTTTTTTTAAAAAATGGGCTGCTTGATTTTTTCCCGCCCTGTGCACAATAATATATACATCAATCAAATCATATATTGCAGTATTCATAATCACATCTCACGCATATATATAATATACAAAAGAAACACAAAAACTGAATATGATATAAATACAAACCAATATCAATATCGTTTCAAAATGTAGTACAATGTGTATGATATAAATAAATACATGTTTCAAAAAAAAAGAACCAAAAATCTACCCTAGCTCGGTCCAGCTCCACCTCTGAATAACGATAGAATAACGCGCGCCTGCTCCTCGGTCAATAAACTCTGCAATTCGTCGCGAGCGGGAGTCTGAGTGGGCGGTGGAGCTACAGTAGCTGTCTGCGGAACCGCAGCCGATGTAGTGGCTTGCGGAGCCGCAGCCGAAGGAGATGCGTGTGGAGGATCGGCCGATCTACCCTGTCGCGTCTGGATATAACGTGTGTAAGAAGCGTGTAAGAACTGTTTATTATTCGAATTCGTATCATTATTAAGTTATTTCGAAACCCTGTTTGGATATCTAGTTTGGAAAAGCGTTGTTTATTTCAATTACATATGTATGTATGATTAATCAAACTTAAGTCTAAAACCAAATAAGCTCAAGCTACGTACTAATTATGGATATGTTGATATGTATATAATATGAAATGATATTTTACTATAAAGTAGTATACATACCAGCATCTCCTTCAACTCCTGAACGCTGGCCCTCAAGCTATCCAGTTCATGATGGACATGCCGGTCACTGGAGACGGAGGAAGTAACCGCCGGGGTGGAGTCCAACCTCATATGGGCCCTGCTAGGGCCCAATCCCCGGCCTCTCCCAACCTCCGTGGTGCCCTCCGTGTGCGGCGTCCAGAACTGGGGTCAGCAGCCTCGGATCATTCTGTCCGGTAAAATCGTTCCCCAGGCCTGGGCCTGCTCAACCACCCGCTCCTACACCTACATTCGAATTCTTATCATTATCGAGTTATTTCGAAACCCCATTTGGATATCTAGTTTGGAAAACTGTAGTTTATTTTAATTAGATATGTACATGTATGATTAATAAAACATAAGTCTACAACCAAATAAGCTCAGGCTATGTACTGATATTGGATATGTTGATATCCATAATATGACATTATATTTTACTATTATGTAGTATACATACCAGCATCTCATTCAACTCCTGAACGGTGGCCTTCAAGCTCTCATGTTCCTGCTGGATACGTCGCTCACTGGAGACGGAGGAAGTAACCACCGGGGTGGAGTCCAACCTCATATGGGCCCTGCTAGAGCCCAGTCCTCGGCCTCTCTCCCAACCTCCGTGGTGCCGTCCGTGTGCGGCGTCCAGGACTGGGGTCAGCAGCCTCGAATGTTGCCTTCCCCCTAGCAACTGTCAGAACATTATATTTAGCACATACTGGTCTATAAAATTGACAAGAAACACCAAAATCAACAAATTCAAAGCCTTACCTACAGAGATAGAAGATGTGCTCCTCTGGTATCTGCATGTATCAAAATTTGAATAATATTAATTAATTTCAGTACATACATACTAACAAGGTAAACTCGCATATAGCGCTGCTTACACATATGACAGGGAGTGAACAAGCTCTTGTAGATCATCAGGCGCAAATCTAATCTCATCAAGCAGCCCATGATAATGAGTTGGACGACTAAGAGCAAAAGGAATGTGTGTATATTTATGATATAGCATTCTAAATCAATATACATGCCCTATATAATATATAAACATACCTGGAGGAACGGGAGTGGCCTCTGTCCCTGATATGGACGCATCACCAACAACTAGACAATCAAACATTGACAATATAAGTAATTTTGACATAAACAGGCATGGATATCTATAATATTACATTCAAAATGGATATTAGAGAGCGCACCTGCAGTGAGAAGTGGTAAAAGTATCACCCAACTAGGGTGTAATTTACAGAATCAGTTGAGACTCTTAAAAGTCATAGAAGAACCCGACCTGCACAAATCTGATGTATGCTTTCCATTGGACACTAAGAAGTCTCTAAAGGGAAAAGCCTATGTGAAAGCCATCATTAGTTCATATCAGAAGATTGATGCTGAAACAGAGAACGAGGAATGCCATTTTTTTCTTCTTCCGTCACATTACTGTCTTCTCCTTCTGCCACATTACTGTCTTCTCCTTCTTATTATGTGCGCGTGCAAATTCAATGACTATATTGAGAATATGGATTAATAGTGGGTAGGAAAAGTATTTCTCAAATGGCTTTTGCGTCTTAAAACCATAAACTCCTAAGTAATGGCATACATAATTTTTTTAGTATAAAGGTTGTTATTTTAAGTTTTCCCTTATAGAGATATGATCTAACTGCATCTATAAACTATAAGTGTGCAGAAAATTATGATAAGAAACCATAAGAAAGGGTCGTAGCCATGCATAACCTTGAATCTACATACCAAATCATGCAAAAGCATGCACTTATTGTCACCTTGCCTTGGAATATAAAATATCTTGGAAGACTATAAGCGAGCATTTAAATCTTGATAGCTTTTGACTTCAACATATATTTTTCTCAAGTACCATGAAATATACTTGCTCCGTATAAACCGTTTTCAGGAAGATAGATTGATAATGACAAATTATCCATTGTGGCTCACTAGGTTAGCATTTTCCCTTCTATTGACCATCTTACTAATCTGCTTGGTAAATTTATTCGGAACCGGCTGCGAATCATTAAAAGACATGCATAAGAAAGAAAGCTAAAATACAGATATATAGCATACCGATACATCGAAACTTCATAGTTGCGATGGCAATCCAGAGATATTTATTTCTACACACGTGGTGCGCGTGCGAATGCGTCAGGCATCATGGACAAATATTTCAGAACATGGAAAGTATTATTCGTATAAAGTAATTAAAACTTTTAAACACCTTGGGTAGATATTTTCTTAGTTGATGCAATCATATCATGAGGACTAAATTTAAGCTATTATACATATGCATATGTATTTTTCTAACCTAATATATCATACACACACACACACACACACAGAGAGAGAGAGAACACCTGGTAGGTAGAGAAATCAGGTAGCAGGATCCTGAAGAAATGGAGTCCACAACATTGCTCATCATCATCATCCATGATCCCTTTGATAATATTTTTTATTAGGGCTGAAATAGTTCTGCTGTTGGTTTAAAGCATTGAGTTTTGAGTATGCAATTAGTAAGGCTTATTATTAAGGCTGTTGGTCCTTTGTTAGTGTTTGCTACTTGTTCTATTTTCTCGAGGAAATTTGACAGGAGATTCAGGATCATTAAAATTCAGCATTTGGCTATCAGCAAAACAAGGTGGGGAAAGGAGAAAGAATAGCTAAAGATATTAACATCATGACTATTTTTCTGGCATGCAACTTATTCCGTGAACGGTGAACAAGTTGTTATTGGTAGACTTCATAATGAATTTTCTTTGGAAAAACTGAAGTTACTTGTAATATTCCAGTTTTGTTAGAAAATAGATCTGGACGCATATTTTTGAAAATATTAAAACTATTTCCTATGTCTGGTGAGCAATATATTCATGGGAAGAATTTGAAAATATTGCGGCAAAAGGTTTGATTTTTTTTTTAAATGGAGAAAAATTATTAAATATACTCTTGACTCCGCAATATGTCCACCTTACCGGCCCGTCTCTCTCTCTCTCTCTCACACACACACGCCAGCCACTCATAAAAAATTGAAAGAATAAAAAGAGAGAAGGAAAGACTTGCATCTAGTCACCAAAGGAAAAAAAAGAAGCTATTAGTACATAGCATTTAAACTCTTCATAGGTATCATATTTTAATCACTATTATTTATAACTTACATATAGAAATGCACAATTGCTAAATTCAAACTAGATAATGGGTAACACATACAATTTATGTAGCTACCTAGGGTCTGTTAGGATGGAGGATTATTAAAGAACTGCACTGTGAAATCCATAATATTACATTCAAAATGGATATTAGAGAGCGCACCTGCAGTGAGAAGTGGTAAAAGTACCACCCAACTAGAGTGTAATTTACAGAATCAGTTGAGACTCTTGAAAGTCATAGAAGAACCCGACCTGCACAAATCTGATGTATGCTTTCCATTGGACACTAAGAAGTCTCTAAAGGGAAAAGCCTATGTGAAAGCCATCATTAGTTCATATCAGAAGATTGATGCTGAAACAGAGAACGAGGAATGTCATTTTTTTCTTCTTCTGCCACATTACTGTCTTCTCCTTCTTCTTCTGCCACATTATTGTCTTCTCCTTCTTATTATGTGCGCGTGCAAATTCAATGACTATATTGAGAATATGGATTAATAGTGGGTTGGAAAAGTATTTCTCAAATGGCTTTTGCGTCTAAAAACCATAAACTACTAAGTAATGGCATACATAATTTTTTAGTATAAAGATTGTTATTTTAAGTGCGCGTGCAAATTCAATGAAAGTTAGATTTGAGGATACCCATGTATGAGTTGTATTCTATATATGTGTGTTTCGATTTATGATTTCGTTTAAGTGTAGGGTTGTTTTTACTTAAAGAAGTATCACCATCTACTATATATAAAAAAATATAGCAAACTAGGATTGGTATTCAAATCCCAGTCCAGATTGGTATTCAAAATTTATTTAATTAGTTTGTGATCCACATCATTTGATTCGTTGCTTGAGGCATCAATGTAGGCAAAAATATCGGCGACGAGGAACTCGACGAGGAAGAACGAGGGCGGTGGTGGGCCAAGAACGGAAGGCGGTGGCGGGCTGAGAACGGAGGGCGCGCGGTGGCGACGAAGAGAAAATTGGAGACGCGGGAACGAGAGAAAATTTTGGAAACGAGAGGGAAAGATATCGAGGCGTAGGGCATTTCTGTGCCTTTTTTAATTAAATTCCCATTTAGATGCCCCTACGGACATAACCGTAGGTTATTGGTTTGCGGCTCCGTAGGGCCAAACAACAAATTAAGATTTAATATTTTTAAATTAAAATGTCGGGCACCGTAGGGACAAAGTGGCGCTTTTAGTTTCATATATGAGTATCGATGGGAATATGAAGGTTTCATATTATCATCGAGTATCATATATTGGTTTTAACCTGAATATCTCGAGTCGCTCTCTAATTATGCGTTTGTTGTGCATTCGTGTTGTATGTGTAACATGATTTTAAACCATTGAGATCAAGATTGATAGAACTGATCATCCTACATTGCAATAGCATTCATCAACCAAAAACTATTATTGCAATGGTATTCATCTATAACAATCAACAATTAAAACTACAAATGTAGGATACTGATATCATAAAGCGTTATACGCAACATTGATAGAACTGATAAATAAAAAAACGAAACACAAACCGTATCAAGATTTAACAACTTTGATTATGTCATATACGCGGGCCGATATTTTCATATTAGCCAATAGGCAAAAATAGATTGCGGTCTGGATATGGCATATTGGCAGATGTTACCTATATGCATAAATCTTATGTCTAATGACCATAAGATTGTCGGAGACAGTTTTGATGTTTTGTGGGTTTGGTTTTATACTTGGGACAATCCAATGTTGACACACACACATAAATAACAAATTAAAGTAAACTAACTAAGAGGCATGTTTGAGTTTTATACTGGGATCACAAATAGCATGATGGCTGCAAACAGGTTGCTTGAATACTTGCAGACAATCCAATGTTGCCTCGCCATTTCTATAAATTTTAAACTCCCTGGAAAATTATCATCACTCAGGATTACTTTAGGGCCAGTTTGGCTGCTTCTTGCTTGTGATTCAACATTCAGCTTTTTGTTGATTTGGAACTCAGAGAGTGTTGCAAAACAAATCCAAAACTAAATAAACCTCAAACTAGCTACAGAGAAGGCAAACAGCAAACCCCATGAAGTTTGGCTTTCAAGGGTTTTCCCACTAAAATACACTTAGATGCAGCACTTTAAGGAAGCTTGCAGCAATATAAAAACTTTTAGGTAGTTTAGTGAAAAACTGCAGTGCTTCAAGATTGTTTAAGTTTTATGTGTGCTTAAGCTGTCATACAGAAATTATCGCTGCAAAAATGTTCGCAACCCTAGCTTTTCCTGCAACGATACTGGAATACGAGCCTCAGATATGCCAGCTTAGGAATCAAAATAAGAAAGATATTTGGGGTTATCCTAAGTCCAAAGTCAAACGGGCTCTAGAAATATATAAACCCAAAAAAATGACTGCATAAAGATCTCATAAAGATGAAAAGGATGTTATGCAAGCTCTGAACAAATCTTGAACGGAACTTTCACAAGAATTTACAATACCCGACCAGAATCCAATCCTGAGTTTGATGAAGCTTCAGGCCTTCAGCTTCCCCACAGAAAATAGTTAGGGCAAACCCTTTGCAAAACCATAGCTTTCATGCAGAGATGACGCTCAGAACATGCCAGCTTCCAAACACATTGAATAATACATAATCTCCCATACTCTCTCTCTCTCAATCAGACAGTTTATATTTGGATTTGAATTTAGGAAAAGAAATAAGATGGCTACAAACCAGCTTGCCTCGCCAATCTCATAACTATAAAGCTCATAAAAGTGGAAGCTTGAGGGCAAGCCATCATTGCCTCCATTCAATTGAAGCCAAATCATCCACAAAAAATAGAAATAAATATAATAATTGATCGATAGGCAAAATTGCAAGAAACCTATTCAGATTTTTGCATGAAAAAATAAGAGATGTAAAATAAGTAAAAGATTACCAAATGAAATTATCCCATCACTTGAACCCCCTCTCAAGACATTTTAGCAAAAATTCCCCCAGTAATTTTCCTCGGTTTAACCGTTTTATATCATAGAAGAAAGATAAATTTCAAATGTATATACATGCATACACACACACACATCATATACACAGTTTTTGAATGTTGCCAGAATTTCAACGGTAATTCTAGATTTTTCCAAACTCTGAAGGCTTCACAAAAATTTTAAATACAGATAATAATATGATTGAAGAGATCAATCACCAATTTTTTAATGAGGATCAACTGAAACCCCAAACAGAGCAAGCAAATTACAAAGATCCCAAAAATTTGATGAGAGCATAAAGAATTTAACATCATGATAACAATATAACCAAAATGGCTGAAAGATCTACGATGTCAGACTCGAGTTCTGATACGAAACGGGGCAACCCCAACCCCAACCATAATTCTAACCCTAACCATAACCCCAGCCCCAGCCCCAACCCCAGCCTAACCCCAACCTTAACCCCAACCCCAACCCCAACCGCAACCCCCTGCTGAACCCCAACCCCAACCGCAACCCCCTGCCGAACCCCAACCCCAACCGCAACCCCAACCCCAGCCCCAGCCCCAACCGCAACCCCAACCCCAACCCTAACGCTACCCCCAACGGATGCCTCATCGGTACCCAAACTATGAACCCTAGCCCTAAAATAATAAAAAATTTGTTTAATTTAAGATTTCCTAACCTGTGCAGTGGAGGCGTCGACGATCCATTGGAGGCGGCGACGAAAGGAGGCGACGACGAAAACGGAGATGAGGATGAACCAGGCGGTGGCGACGGAGAATTGGCCTGCGCTGGCGATGACGATAACGGCGATGAAACACAGGCGATCGGCGGGAACAAGGGTTTGGGGATTTTGGGTTCGCGCGCGATATTGGGAAAATAATTTTTAGGTAATGAGCGTAGGGATCGATCCGTGCCTTTTTAATTAAATCTCTATTTAGTTGCCCCTACGGATAAATCCGTAGGTTCTTGGTTTGCGGCTCCGTAGGGGCAAACAACAATTTACGATTTAATATTTTTTAAATTAATATGTAAGGACCGTAGGGGCAACCTTAAGGCCCTACGGACTAATCCGTAGGGCAAAACTAAATCTGCCCCTACGGATTTCGTTATCCGTAGGGGCAACCCCCTATTTTACTAGTGTACATTGAGCATCCAATACCTTTGTATTGTGATAACAATGGAGCGGTGGCTTTGGCCAAGGAACCCAGGTCCCATCAGCGATCCAGGCATATTCTAAGGCGGTATCACCTGATCCGGGAGATAGTTGATCGCCGGGAGATCGAGGTCAGGAGGGTTGACACGAAGAAAAACACAGCGGATCCACTCACGAAGGCCATTCCCCAGATACAGTTTGAGAGACTCTTCGGGATGCTCGGTATGCGATACTACATCAGCTGGCCCTAGTGCAAGTGGGAGATTGTTAGTTGTATGTATGCCCTAGAGGCCAGTATTGTACAGATGATGTATATTATATTGGATGCTTGGACATATATATAGAGATGACTTTCTTGCTCGATATGATAGTATGCTATCTGGTTGCTCTTTATCTTAACATGTATACTTGTCTCTTTATACTGTCTTAGAGTTACATATTGGTAAAGCCCTTAAGATGTGTACTTGACTACCTGGACTATGATGCGGATCATACTAGCGGGGACATGGTAGTCCATAAGTACATCCTTCAAGGTCCCTAGTCGTGGGTGTATCGAGACGGGGCATCGATATACCAGTGTAGACTAGCGTATACGCTTCTCGATCCATGAGATGGGCGATGGATGATCCCATATCCATTGGTGTTTGACATCAGAGATGGTATACGGGTGCTCAGTGGAGACTGGGTACACTGGACGGACTCGCCGAGAACTCCCAGATGGTATTATACCTTACGTCAGATGGCAGTTCTCAGGTGACACTTGTGCAGGTTAGTCTGTAGACCCGAGATCGTCATAGAGTCTTGTGTGATTCCCACTATGCTTTGACTGTGCAGGTTAGTCTGTAGACCCGAGATCGTCATAGAGTCTTGTGTGATTCCCACTGTGCTTTGACTTCCACCTTACCACGTCCATGAGGGCGTGCAAAACGGTGGTTTTTGCGTACAGTCCCGAGTCACATGGAGGCAATGAGCGATAGGAGGGGTTTCGTCTCTCCCGGTATTGGGGGTTGATGTTGCACTGTGCTCGATTGGCCGTAACAGGAAAGTCCCTGGCCAGGCTGATTAGAGATTTACTGGTAAGTGTTACCGGTAGTTTCTCGACCCGTTATGAGCCTCACATCGGCACGACTTATCGGTTATTAGGGTCTGACGTTTACCACCCCTATACTTGATATGCGACATATCAGACGAGGAGACCGGACTGTACGGGAAGTGTTTCCGATTGGCTCGATGGGAGTTGTAGCAGGTTCGCTTGTTTTCTTCTGATCGCTCAATACCTGGGTGGCCGTTACGTTTAGCTGACCGCTTGCGGCTTGGGGGTGCTTGATATGATCATCACCCACTACCGGCGTATTGACGAGTCTTAGAGTCCCACAAAGGAGTTACCTAGTCCAGGCGAAACGTTGTGGTGCGCGTATGCGATATGCGCATGGACCCGATTAAAATGCGCGTATTGGATACCGTATATTGATCGGGCGGCTTGCTTTTGGTGGGGTCATATGTGATATGGCCGGATTGATAAATCAAGTGTTGATTTATCATTTAACCATTAGTTTTCTCACTTGAAATCTTTTCTTGTACATGATGGATGTATGCATGCATGTATGCTTTCTTTCTTTTAGTTTCATGCACATATGGATGTGCATACATACATACATACATACATACATCATCCTTCATGGTTGATTACACATTGAAAATGGTGGCAATATAAGACTCACACCATGGATTAAATATATGGATTATTATTTGATTTTTGTTAAAACAAAAGAAAAGAAGAAAAGGATAATTCTTGGTTAGTTTCTACACTCTTCCTTAAACCTAACCATGGGTTAACCTTCTCTTTGTGATTTAACTCAAATTAAATAATATCTTAAACATTTAACCATGGTTTGAGATGAGAAGGAATAAATATATATACATATATTTCCTTTTTTCTTTTGAAGAGTGATCTTTTTACTCTTGTTAAAAGAAAGCCATCATCTTCTTCCTCCTTCACCATTTGCTCTCTAGACTTTTGTAGTGAGCAATATACTTATCAAGTTAGGTTTTTGAAGTGAGAAAAGCCACCACAACATCATTCTACACAAGTTTAGCCCACTTGTTTAGAGTATTATCTTCATTTCTTCTCTTGAAAAGTGAAGTTGCAAGCTTGGACTAGGAGCTTCGGGTGGATCGTCGTGGACACTAGGAGACTTCAAGCGAACCCTCCTCCGACCCTCAAGTGGCCAAGGAGTCTAGCGTAGGGAGCTACAAAGGTTGTACTCTCAAAACCCTAGCCTTTGTTACTTGTAATGTTTTGAAACCCTAATTATTCTAGGAACGATTCTTTGTTTGTTAACTTAGCACCCTAAAAATTCAATCTTTGGTACATGTGATGCTTCCAAATCCTTCATGAGGTGCTAGGTTAACCCAACAAATATGAACCTTCTTTCTTCTTCACAAGTAGAACTGGCGATCCCCAACTTGAAGTGCTGGGACGAATCCATCCTCTCTTCAATAATTCGTCCAACTGAGTTCTGATCTTTTTCATACCTTCGGACTCAAGCGATATGGAGTTTTGATCACCGCTTGTGCTCCAGGTACTAAATCAATGCTAAATTCAAGCGCTCGATCGGGAGGCAAACCTGATATGTCTTCAGGAAATACATCATCGAACTCTCGAACTATCTCTGGCTTCGATCCTTCCTCCGCTTGAAGTGTTGCAATTGCCGCCTTCTTCGGTTTTGCTTTGTATATGCTTGGTTCCAGGGTACGGTTTCCACTTTTGAAATAAAAGACTGGATGCTCTGGAATCTCGAACACTACCCTCCTTTGATGACAGTTAATGGTAGTATAGAATGTTCCTAACCAATCCATACCCAAGACGACATCGAAATTTGGTATGTCTAGCACCTTGAAGTCAGCATACAATTTTCTGCTGCAGACGACCACTAAACACAGGTCGTATCCCATTGTTGTCTTAAAACGCCATTCCATGAACTGACATTCCAGCTGGATATAAGTGGTTTGACAGGAATCGCATGAGTTCGGACAAACCGTTGCGACATAAAGTAATGAGATGCTCCAGTATCGAAAAGTGCTAGTGCAGGAAGTGATGCTACTAAAATCGTACCTAAGTTATGTGGGATAGGTTTTAGGTATAAGAAAAAGATATATGGGTATGTATAAAGATTGAAAGAAAGCTTGAAAGAAAAGAGTTACCAGTGATGACTTGGCCAGTGGCTTCAGCTTCTTCCACGGTCATTGTGAAAGCCTGTCGCCTCGGTACATTCCTCTTTGCTGGAGGAGTATTCCTCTGTCCGTTCCTCTGTCCTTGAGGTAAGTTCCTTTGTGCTTGATGGAACCGACGAGGAGGAGATGCAGTCGGTCCACGAGGAGGTGGAGCTGGGAGAGCAAGACGTGGAGTAGGTACCTGGATAGCTGGCCGCTGCGGATAGGTAATTGCTGATCTGGGTGCAGCATTTGGATTGAGTCTATGAGGACAAGACCCAATATCAAGTGTGGATGAGCTACAGACTAAGCAAAGGCGATTAGCACGCCTACGATTCTTCGCCAGGTGTCCATCCTTTCTGCAATAGGTGCAAAAGGCTGGATTGGGCCGGTTGAATGATACTCCCAGTCTCCTGGGTACAAAAGATGGCCTTGAAGAGGCTCCTCCTGCCATCTGAGTGGCAGCGCGCTTCATTCCGGCAGATTGGGGTCCGCCCTTCATCTTTACTACTGCCTCATATCGACAGGCAGCTTTCAGAGCCAGTTCGTGGGTTGGGAAATCCCCTGTAGCTAAGGCATCTTGGATCTCCTAACCCTTGCTGAAATCGTCTGGACCCGATCTCAGCAGTCGGAATGAGGTGTGCCGCGGACCTGTTACGGTCCTGTGTTAGCTGTGTAGTATGTAATATAAGAAAATTGAATATTAAGACATATCTTACCTGCTCAACATGGTGAACTCGATATCATACTCATCCACTGATTTGCTCCACATAGAGCCTTGTTGTAAGTGGATGAATTGCTGCTCCATATCGATCGGGCAGTCTCGGAAAAATATTTCGCGCCGAACATGTCGTGAAAAGTTTTCCATTCGATAGGCTGGGCAAGACGGCTTTCTTCCGCCTTCCACCATACTCGGGCATTGTCGGTGAATTGCAGCTTTTCAACCTGTACCCAAGCGATCTCTGGCACTTGTGCTGCTGCCAGATCATCCTCAATGCTTTGAACCCATTCTTCAGCTTCCAAAGGGCTCTCTTTCCCAGAAATTTGCTTCGGGTTCAATGCCCGGAATTGCTTCACCCTGGGTGCTTCCGCTTCTGGGCGGTTCAATAAGATAGCAGTCTGCTGCTGCTTTCCTTCCAGGAGGCTTCGGATTGCCTCAAGCAATATCGTTTGCTTGTTGATCGAAGCTGCAACGGTAGGCGTAAGTGGATGAGGTAGTGGTGGCATATTGTTGACATTTGTACTCATGTTGTTGGGAGAATTCATAACCTTGAAAGAAAAAAAATAGGGTTAGGATAGATTCAAAGAATATGAAATTATAATATTCAAGGAATATGAAATGTAAAGAATATTTTTAGTTGCTGATTCTTGTGTTATATTGCTTAGGACATCATGCAGAACTGACTTGCATGGGCCACCAACAAAACCTGTCACGCTCCGCTTCTCAGTGTACGGGTAAGGAGACGTGACTGACCCGCTACGTATTTACTCAGAAGTAAACACGCTAAGCGTAACTAAGTAATATAATGTAAATATACACAAGAAAACATGAAAAGTAAATGAACAACAACTTTTATTTATTAAACATTTCTTTACAATACAATTGAAAAGTAAATACAATGATGAAAGCAATGACTAAACAATGGCATGAACATGAAAGTAAAGTATATACAAGAGTCTAGAGCTCGGGGTCCTCGCTGAACTGATCCAAGTCCTCTAAACTGGGCTCTATCTACAGTGAGTCAGATCCACCTGACAACATTCCAAAGAAAGAAGAGAGAAAGAATGTCGTCAGTGAACAATCGCTTGGTAAGTCCCAAAGAAAAGTAGGAATATAATAGACATATATGAGAATATAACTGGTGTATTGTGAGTTTGTTATGTTAACGCACTTGTTTGTAGTTTGGTACAGAATATGCCAGTGTATACGAGAGGAGTCTAACTATTCCGTGGACTAAAGTATACGGAGCACAAGGAACCGTTAAGCCACGGAACAATAACAATGGATATTCAGGTTAGGTGTATTAAAGTGACCGTCTCGTGCCACTTCTAACACATTCCAGTCTACCCCTTTAAAACCCCGTAATGTATTTTATATTGATTTTTATTGTTTTGTTTAATAGATGTAAGGCTTGCCGAAACCATGATATCATGTAAACAGAATGGATATAAATGGATAGTCATGTAATCAGAGTATATCTATGGTTCGGTTCAGTCGAGTCATGTTGATATTGATTGAATTCTGGTATAAATGGATTCATGTTGAATTGGAGTTATACTTGAATCATATTCAAGGATAGATTGATTGATTTCATATTAGACTGAGACTCTGCCTGAGTCAGACATTTAAACAGAATTGAAGTCCTGAATTAGTTTTGGAGTTATCGATAACTGCTGCACATGGACGACAGAATTTGTGTCTTTTTCCAAAATAATTACCATATTGATAACACCGTTTTTAGGTTGTCTACCTAGATAGGTAAACACACATATTCTCCAGCTCCCTGAGGCTCAAGAGAACTGTTCCCGCTTAAACCTATATTTACTAGGGCCCTTAGTGTAAATTAATATAACTTGAGGGGGTTTTATGAAAAATAGTTTTGATATAATTTCAAAATAAACCTTGTTTACCCAATAAAAGAGCAAAGCTCTGTTCAAAACTCAAGAGGCAACGACTCACGTGTCTGCCACGAGGGCGCCAGCGCCAGAGTTAAAAAACTCTTAGAAGAGTAAAGCTCTGTTCAAAACTCAAGAGACAGCACCTCACGTGTTTGCCATGAGGACGCCAGTGCCAGAGTTAAAAACTCTTATTGGCGCCGCACGTGCACAGCACGTGAGCGCCGACGCTTGGTAGAATTAAATTCTACTCTCTGTTAAACAGTGCCGTTGGATCAAAATTCCAACGGAGATGATAAATCATCATAGTGCAGAATTAAATTATGTTGAGGAAATATTCTCAAATCTTTCTAACAAGAAAGATTACTCTCTGTAAAACAGAGTACCGTTGGATTAAAAATCCAATGGTGATCAAAGAATCACCGAGCTACAGAATAAATTCTGTATGGAAAAATATTTCCCTAATCTTGTTAAAAACAAGAAAAATATCTTCTGTAAGACAGAAGTTCTTGGATCAAAGATCCAACGGTGGGTAAAATCCCCAAATCAATTAGGATCTCTCAATGAGAGATTTCTTCAACTAATCAACAGACTTGCCTCTACTATAAAAAGGACTCAAGACTTCAAGTCAAAAGAAGAGGAACCCCCATAAGCTTTTAAAAAAAAAGAGAAAGTTTTGAAAGAACAGAGAATTAAATTCTCGAGGAAGAAGAACTCTCTTCTTGGAAATTTTAGTTAAATAAAATTAGATAAAGATCCTGTAGATCATTCAAATAAAAGAAGAAGAGAGAGAACTCAGGAGTGCTTAGCACTCAGTGGGCGGCGTTTAGCGCCACACTTGCCCCTCATGTGGGCGCTATAAAATAAAGAGTGCTTAGCACTCAGTGGCTGGCGCTCAGCGCCCAGCGTCTCACGTGCCCCTCATGTGGGCGCTATAAAATAAAGAGTGCTTAGCACTCAGTGGGCGGCGCTCAGCGCCCAGCGCCCCACGTGCCTCTCATGTGGTCGCCATAAAATAAAGAGTGCTTAGCTCTCAGTGGCTGGCGCCCAGCGCCCAGCGCCTCACGTGACCTTCATGCGGGCGCCACAGAATATAAAGTGCTTGACACTCATCATTCAGCGTCTAGCGCCTAGCGCCCTACGTGCTTCGTACGTGGACGCTATAAAGAGTGCTCAACACTCCATATAGAGACAAAAAAGGAGAGTAAAGTGTGAGCGTCAGAACTCACATGAGTGCTCAACACTTTTTGTAAGAAAAAAGGGACTGAGCCCAAACCAGTGCTCAACACTTCCTTCAAATAAAAGAATATTGAATGGGTTAAGCCCAAGTTAGCTAGGTCCCTAATTCAGATTAACTGAGCCCATGGGTTCATTGCTTCCCAAACATGACTCATGATATCCAAAATGATGTTCATCCTACATTTCCTAAGTTAATCTTAGTTCCCTAAAAAAATCGCTAATGTTTCTTAGAAGGTCCACCACGATCTCTTCCCTCAGACACGGGAATTGGTTCAAGGGTATATTTCTCCATACCTCTGATGCATGTCGTTGTAATTCTTCAACGTCTTCAGAGAGGTGGCGGGTCCCGACAACCAACTGTTTCTTGGTGCACTTCCCAAGCTAACGTGCACACCTTAAACCAAACCACACCCTAAATAGGTGTATCCCACATCATTGCCATGCATCCCGTCACGTAACAAATACACGAGCATAAAATGGTGATCTACGGACCGTAACGTCCTTAAACTAAACTCTACGGACCGTAACGTCCTCAAACTACTACGGACCGAAACGTTCTTAAACTAAACCCTCACCTCAAAAATGGTGATCTACGGACCGTAACGTTCTCAAACTACTACGGACCGTAACGGTCTTAAACTAAAGCCCTCACCTCAAAAATGGTGATCTACGGACCGAAACGTCCTTAAACTAATAACGGACCGTAATGTCCTTAAACTAAAATATCAGAATTCAAATACTCTCTTGTTGGATCTGAAACAAAAATGATCCTAACACCTCGTTAAGTAGATCTTAGTCTCAAACTGGACTAACGTATCCTTAACAAATATTTAAGTTGATCTTAATCTCAAACGAGATTAATGATCCTTAAATCAACCCAAACCCAAATCTAAGATATTCGGATTTGGATTAATCCACGCCCTACGGGCGACAATATAAATTAGTCTCCGTATACAATCCACGAGCAACCAAAAATAAAAGAAACACACACGACACGAAGTGAACTTCTGGAGCAGGAGAAAGTGGTTATCGCGATGCGGTAATGTAATTAACTGTAGGGGCTTGCGCCTGCAGAGAAGAGCGTCCCCACAATCAAAAACCCTTGCAAACGAGGGGGAATCTGACGAAATCTGTTACAACGGCCATATCTGTCCAAACCTCCGATACATGGTGCCATAAATCAACTTGGTATCTTCGAAGAGGTGGAGGGATAAATCCAAATAGCATCTTCCACCAAATTCAGGAAAGACGATCTATCCCGGTTCGTCTCTATTTTCGGCGGTAAACAGATTCTGGCACGCTTGGTGGGACCTTTTCCCCTTTCCACTCCATACTTCGTGTGTCATGTTCGTGAATGAATCGCGGTTTACTATGGTTGCCCCTGAATTCGAGGTACTAAGATTTGGTGTCCTGCTTTTGTGCAGAGAAAAGAAGATCAATGGCTTCCAAGTGTACCTGCAACAATAACTCCTGCTCCATCCCCGCTGGAAGAGTGACATACGGGCCAAATGCGGCTTGCATGCCGGTGGAACAGGTGACTCAGGCCACCACTGGATTGTTCTTCGGGACCATGCTCCCACCATCAAGCTTCAGCGCCCGAGTGCCATCACAGGAAGCTCCAAAGAAGTCAGTCTTTGATCGACTTGCAACCATTACGGCCCCTCTCAACGGGTCATCCAAGTCTGCCACCTCAGTCTTCAACAGGCTGAACCAAAGCTTAAGTGGGCCCATAAAGAGGCCCGCAATACCTGAAGGGGTTATCCCGAAACGGATAGCCGTTCCAACTCCGGCGAGTGAAGTCGTCAAAGGGGTTTCTCCTACTATAGGTCGGTCTTCGTAAGATTGGCCGTTCCAACTTCTACTACAGGCTAAGTCATCAAAAAGGCTTCCCCTACCAGAAAGTCGGCCTTCGAAAGATTGGCCGTCCCCTCTCAACGGACGTCAGTCTTCAACAGGCTGGCAACAACAGTAGCCCTTCATCTGAGCAGGGGGCATGACAGAGCCGCTTCCACAACTGAGGTGGTCCCATTGGCAAGGCACGCTCGACGTCGCCACTGGCGCCGAGTGAGAAGAGCTGGGGGCAACTCCCCCTCTGGACTTACTCTACCAGCTCCAATGGTGGAAGTTGACGCTGTTGTTCCAACTGGGAACATCTTTGATCAACTTAGGAGGGTGCGAAAGGACTCTCCGACTGCGGTGCTGAAGAAATCTCCCCCACCTGTTGAAAACACGATACAGGCAAAGCCGGAGCAGCCCCCTTAGCGGCTGTCCTCCCAAGTCCACAAGGTCTGGCAGAAGGTCCAAGATTCTGTGATCAATAAAGACTGCTCTCGTCGACTGAAGAAAACAAAGGCTCGGCAAGAGGAAGACATCCCTCCACCATGCAACGAGGGACTTCTTTCACGAAGGCGCCTGTTGCAATGGCTCCTTCAACTTCGACTTCTTACAAAAAAAGAGGCTGGAGAATCTCCCACCGCCGGCGGCAAATCCTAAGGGTGTTAGATCCAAACGCCCCAAGTCTGGGGGCATGATCGCGCACACAGTATACATGGTTTCTGGAAAAGAGGTGAGCCGTGCTTCCGTGGCTCATCGACCAGCAATTCGGTCGTTGACGAAAGCTCAGGAGCAGCAACAAAAGCTCCAGGAGATGCTGACGAAATTGGTAGCACTCACCGGGCAGAAAGAAAGCCCAGAAGCAGCGTCCGAACAACAGCAAGAGCAGGAGATAGACACGGAGTTCTTGCGAAGGTTGCTAGAAAGAAAGGAAAAGGAGGCCGCGGAACAAGCGGCTAATATAAAACAGATGGCGCTTTTGTTCCAAGATATGGTTGGAATGATGATCCAACCAGAACCTCCAGCCGAAGATCCACCGATAATCATCGAGGACGACAGAGGAGAAATATCAAACCCTCTTCCGGCCTTATCAGCTGCAAGGGAGGAAACGATCTCCAAAGCTGCCCTCGATGACTATATAAATCAGCAAATACAAGCCTATCAGGCAAACGAAGCGGCTGGCCAAGTCGTCAGAACTGGGCGACCTTACCCAGGCTGGTACGATCAAATCAAGTACCCGCCAGGATATACGATCCCTAAGTTCCACGTATACAAGGGGACATGCAACCCGCATCAGCACGTCGCCCAGTTCAGAGCATTATGCGAGAATACTGGAGGCGATGACAAATTGCTGCTTCTCCAGTTTGTCGGCAGCTTGTCGGAGACAACATTTGAATGGTACTCGGAGCTTCTAAATGACTCCGTCAAAACATTCACGGAAATGGAGCTTCTATTCACACAATGGTTCTCAAGCGCAAGCGAGCGCACCCCGATCACGACATTAATCAATGCCAGGGCAAAGCCAGGAGAGACCTGGGTTCAATATGCAATCCGGTGGCGGAACCTATGGTCAAAATGCGAACAATGCATAGAAGAAGCTCCTGCTGTGGGCATATTCGTAGGGACCCTCGATCCTCAGGCGACTGTATCCCAGTTTATGATGTTCTTCAAGCCGACCACCTTCCAGGTCTTGATCGACAAGCTGGCCTAAATGGACCAGATGGGCCATAGGCCGTCCTCTTAAAAAACGGATCCTCGGAATGAAAAGGGCAATGGGAAAGCGGCTTTCGTTGCTAACGCTCAACAACAGCCGAGCAACTTGAAACCAGTTGTTCGCCAAAGCAACGTGCGCCCGCGCCAATCCCTCGAGAAGAAACTAGGACGTCCTTACTCATTTTCCCGTGATAAAACGAGGAGACTGTTCGAACTGGCGATGCGCAACAAACTCATCACTCTGCCGGATCCGAGATGGCCACTGCAGCCTGGTAACGCCAACAGTCCCAACTACTTCTCCTACCACAGAGTAGTGGGCCACAAAATTGAGAATTGCTAAGTCTTCAAAAACTGGGTTGAGGACCAATACCAACAAGAGAAGTTTGTGCTATCCGAAAACTGGAGGGTGAACCCACCGCAGAAGCACGCTCCTAAAAAGGTGGACACGCCGGGGGCATCATACTCGTTTGTAGAAGAAGCTCCGTGGGAGGTTGTCCTTTCAGCTAAAACTAAAAGAATGCTGAAGGACCTTCAAGAATGTCCGGCGATCAGATGGAAAAGCCCGCTGGAGCCCGAGATCATTAAGGGAATGCTTAAACCGCGCCCAACACCGAAAACTACTAACGAAGGGCAAGACCTCCAGGCCAAGCCTTCGAAGTCTTCGAAGAAAAAGAAGATGACCAAGAAACCCATGAAGCTCGACGACAATCGTACGGACCTGCAAAAATATATTGACGCACTGGAGGAATACAACCAAAAGGCACGGACCCCAGTCACACTCGAAGAGTTTCTCAACCACATACTTGAGAACGGAGATAGTAACATTGATGTGGGAAACGGCTCGTTAGAAGAAACCGAGGATTATGTAGCGAGTTGCCACATGGTCTCTCACTCGTCGTTAAAAGACGAAAAAACTCCCTCGGCGTCGGAAAGCAACGCAGAGGAACTGGGGGAAGGATCGGCACCAGAATCCCTGGAACTATCAGAAGACCCAATTGGCAGGCTGCTAAACGAAACCCTTCAAAAGAGCAAAACTGACCAAGAACGGAAAACAGAAATATATGAAAAGGCCAAGCGTCGGCGTCGGGCTGAAGAAGCTACGGTAAGAATGAGTCGTAAAGTAATCTAACCGAGCTAGAGCACACCTGCTACAAACAAGGGCAGGATCAAAGTGGAGAAACGGTTTGCCAAAGCCCTGTCAATGGGAATGAAGCTGTCTCCTCTCTTGGAAAACACTCCCAGGAGTATGTGCCTCGACGAAGAGGATGTATGTCCGAACAACTGCTTATACCATCGGAGGGTCACACACCCCATCGAAGAGTGCAATGCCTTCAAGAAGTGGTGGCAAGAATACGTTGTTCACCGACAACACTTCAAGCGGATGAAGCGCAAAACCCGTCGACAACAAAGAAGCGCGACAGACGAGCGTGAAGGAATGGCTGACAACTGTCATATGGTTGATACCGGTTCGACAAAAGGAAAATCTCAAGTTCTTACATTCGGGAGCGATTCTGAGGAAGAAATAACCCTCGGCCCTCTCTTCAAAGAATCCACCCCCGGGAAAGAAGAGGAGGAGAAGAACTGCGGGAACATTCAGCCGCGTAACCGTACGTTGCCTGAAAAGAACCTTGGGCCTACAAACAAAGGTTCAAGTAAAAGAGATAAGGGGAAGGAAAAAGTACCTGAGGATATTGCCCTCGATGATAGAGTCGTCAAAGAGCTCGCAACCAAGGATCCGCCTAAGAAAAACAAGGTGTATTACAATGTCCTAGCACATCTGAGGAAGATACCTTCACAACTGAGCATACTGGATGCTCTCCTCCTGTCCAAAGAAGCACGAGATTCTCTGATCAAGGCATTACAAGAGCATGATCAGTTCCAAGCTTTCCTTGCAGAAGAAAAGATGAAGGACGAGCTGGCAGAGGTTCATACAGTTGACATTACATTCGGCGATGAAGATCTCCTCCTTGGAACGTGCGAGCATAACCATCCTTTATATGTCACCGGGTACTGCCATGATATTAAGATAGGGAAGATCCTGGTCGATAACGGGTCTTCTGTCAATCTTCTCAATGTGAAGGTGCTGAAGGAGATTTTCATGAACGTTCAACATCTGGCCCGAGACAAAATTACCATCTCCGACTTTGACTCACAGTCATCACGGACGCTTAGGTCCGTGATATTAACCTTACGCTTTTGGATGCTCGTCACCGATATCAAATTTCATGTCATTGACGCTAAGACTTGCTACAACGCTCTGCTCGGCCGGCCTTGGTTACACGAGTAGAACGTCATCCTTTCTACACAACACCAGTGTATGAAGTATTTCAAAGATGGCCTCGAGTACACCGTTACAAGGGAGCTAATTCTCTGTAAATGAAGTCCGAAAATATGAAGATGTAAAGTACTTCCTACCAGACTTCCAAGACACGGAAAGATGTCATAAGCCGAAGGAACAACAAAAAGCCGTCGCCACTATTCCGATCTTTAGGAGCGATACCAAGGAGGATGAAGAGATAGTCTACTCAGGGTAACCGCAAGGCAACAGGCCAGGACCATCTACTCCTATTTTGGTTTTTGGCAGTGACTCTGAGGACGAAGTCAACGTCGTGTTCTCCATTCGCCCGTTAGCACAAACCATTATGAGAGCTGATCAGAGTTTGCAAATCACCATAGTTCCGCAGCGGAATTACAAAGAACTCGATGCGCTTTATATATACAACATACAAGAGCTGCAGACCTTCTACATCCCTCCTAGGCGGATAGGTGAAAAGGCGATCCTCTTCTACCAATCTACGGAGACTAAAGTGGAAAAATAAGTCCGGCATGGTGCCGAACTTACGCTTGACAGGCTTCAACCAATCCGTCTGTGCAGATATTATGCAGAGGGGTTGAAAAGGCTATTAAGATGTCAAGGCGTACCCTTCAAGCAAACCGCTCGACAAGCCCAGTTCTACAAAAAGATTTTGGACATCCCCGGGACTCAGCGAAAGATGCCCAACGGGAAGATGGAGACGACTGGGCTTGGATACGTTCGGTCTAAGAAACGGGAGAGATTTTATAGCTGCCGTGTCATAAATAACTCCGGTGGAGAAGGGAATGCTTTTCCAGATAGCGCTGATATTGAACCAGAGCGAGATCCCACAATAAGAATGCTAAGTCCGTCATTCGAAGAACAAATTGACAAGATAATGAGAGAAGCCGGTCAGAAGGTTCGGGATGACCATAGCCGTGAAATGGCCATTTACAAGAAGGCCAGGACACAGCGTCTCACTCAGCAGTCCGCGGAGAGAGAAAACTACGATGCCCTTCACTATCGGTCCGTTGTGCACTCTCGTGGCAAGGAAAATGCCCGACGCAAACGCAACAACAAGGTGAAGAACAAGAATGCCGTTCGAAAACAGCAAGAAGCCACGCGATCGAGAAAAAGTCAGCTGGAACCCATCGTTGATAAAGAAGATGCGCCGGGAATACTCTTTCCCCCAAGACAAGATAAGGAAAATATTCGACCTTGTCATTAAGTATTAAATGATGACGCTCCTAGAGTCTCGGCACCCCGAACAAATAACGAGGTCCATCACCCGGCTTATTGCTCCTACCACTGAGCAATAGGACATCCTCTTGAAGACTGTTTCACCTTCAAAGACAGGGTCGAAGACCAGTATCAGTAAGGCATGTTTGCTCTATCCGACAGTTGGAGGGTAACCCTGTTGGGGTCGAAAATTGCACCCCGGTTGACCAAGTCAAAGTCAAGGTCAACCATAAGCTAGGTGGGCCCAAGCCCAGATCAAGTGGGATCATGCCCGAGTCGAGCCCGAACATGAAGCGGCCGGCCTCCCCCATGCTGAAATAAAAAATCATGTAATAAATAATTTTTGATGTAATTTTTTTGCATGAATGGGCATAAAGCCAAATTTTTGTAAAGCCCATAACTTATGTACAAAAAAAAATAGCACATGAGACATGGGATGGGCAAAATGCCATTTTATAAAACCCAATGGGCTATATATAAATGTGTACGCCTATATAAGGCAACATGATGATGAATAAAGCATATACTTTTCATTTCTTTAAAACTCTAGGGTTTGTGCCTCTTTCTTCTCCTTCCTTAAGGTTCTAAACTTTCTTCCCCTTTTTCAATTAAATCAAGAGTTTTACTCTTCCTTTTCAAAAACTAAATAGTTTTTCACCACAAAACCCACAAAGGGGAGCTCAGATCTTCCATTAGATCTCAAAAAGGGGAGACTTTCAAGTCTTACCCCCTTTTTCTCCAAGATCCAGCCGATCAAGAGGAGGAGGAAGGAGACCCATCTCCAAAAATCCAAATATGGACAAAATCCCAGTCAAGAGAAGATCCAAGACTCAAGAGAGAAGAACCTCTGAAGATTTTTAGGGAGTTCAACTCCAAGACCCAAATTCTTAAAGGAGATTAACTCCTAATCCAGACCTTCAGGAGTTTAACACCACTCAAAACCCTCTTTTTGGAGTTTAACTCCTATTTCTGGGGTAAAAACCCTCTCCTTTCGCTAACGCCCAAAGTGCTAGCGCCCGAGCACACATATGCCGTGCAGGTGAGGCCCGAGCACCCAAAGCGCTGGTGCCTGAGCGCCCACGTGCCGGGTACGTGAGGCGCTAGCGCCCGAGCGCCTAGAGCGCTAGCGCCCAGAGCGCTAGCGCCCGAGCTTCCACGTGCCGGGCATATGAGGCGCTAGCGCCTAAAGCGCTAGTGCCTGAGCGCCCACTTGCCGGGCACGTGAGGCGCTAGCGTCCGAGCGTCCAAAGCGCTAGCGCTCGAGCGCCCACGTGCCGGGTACGTGAGGCGCTAGTGCCCGAGCGCCCAAAGCGTTAGCGCTCGAGCGCCCAAAGCGCCAGCGCCCGAGCGCCCAAAGCGCCAGCGCCCGAGCGCCTAGCGCTAACCCAAGCGCCCAAGCGCTGGTGCTCACGCGTCCTTTGGACGCCTTTCCCCCTCATTTTACATGTACTCCACACTAAAAGCCCCCTTGACTCCCAACCCGCTATCCGGGTAGCGGGACCCCCGTAAAAACTCTGCGGGCCCCCCGATATATCCAAAACCCCTTCAAAACACAACACTGCACATTGAGTTCGCATGACCTGTTTGACCCGTCAATCGGAGGTTCTCTCGCTCCAAAGGCGAGGGGTAATTAACGGCAGCTTAGTCCGCGGCTGCCAGAGATTTGGATCCCCACAATCAATAAACCCCAGCCTACCCTAGGCAGGGGGAATCTGTAATGCGCCTGACAAGCGTGCACGCATTCCCATCTCAATGGGGTGACGAAAAACACCCTATAAACCCCACCACGAAAACATGAGCCAAAAGCAACCTATATTGCGAGGGTAAGTCCATATCAACATCGAGCTTGGAAACGAACTTGTACCTGCCACGTGATAACATTTTCAAAGGAGGGGAGCACAGGAATATGGACGACCTCTCCTACTGCTTCGCAGATGAGGACGAGGACGAGATGATCTTAGAATTTCCACCGGCTCCAAAAGAGCTGGAGGATGGGATACACACCACGGCGGACAATCTCAGGAAAATTGACTTAAGGACGGAAAACGATCCAAGGACAACTTTCGTCAGTGAGCTACTGTCTAAAATACAGGTGGCCACACTAAAAGACGTGCTTATGAAGTATAAAGACTGTTTCGCATGGAACTATTTCGAGATGCTGGGATTAGATCCAGAAATAGCGGTGCATAAATTGGTTATATCGCCGGACGTTAAGCCAGTCAAGCAAGCGCCACGAAGAATACGGCTCGAACTTGAAATGAGTATCAACGTCGAAGTCAAGAAAATAATTGACTCCGGCTTCATCCAAGAAGTTCAATATCCTGACTGGATCGCCAATATCGTTCCGGTAATGAAGAAAAATGGAACAGTACGCATCTGCGTGGACTTTCAGGATCTCAACAAAGCTTGTCCGAAGGATGACCTCCCAATGCCTGTTACCGAGTTGATGATCGATAACACGTCCACTCTTGAGGTCTTCTCCTTCATGGATGGATCTTCGGGGTATAATCAAATAAAGATGCATCCCGAAGACCAAAAGCATACTGCCTTCTAGACTCCGCTGGGCATATTCTACTATAAAGTGATGCCCTTCGGTCTAAAAAACACTGGCGCTACCTACCAGAGGGCCATGACGAAGATCTTCGATGACCTCATACACGAGATTGTCGAATGTTATATTGATGAACTCATGGTGAAAAGCAAATCGTACGAGGAGCACTGGGAGCATTTGAAAATAGTGTTCCAGCATCTTCAGAAATATAATCTGAAGATGAGCCCTCTGAAATGCGCGTTTGGAGTCTCTTCAGGCAAATTCCTAGGATTCATCGTAAAACACCGAGGCATCGAAATAGACCCATCAAAGATGAAGGTGATTATGGAAATGCCCTCGCCAAGAACTCTAAAGCAACTGCGGTCTCTCCAAGGAAAGCTCGCGTATACCCGATGGTTCATAGCTAACCTCTCCGGCAAATGCCGCCCCTACAGCCATCTAATGAAGAAGGGGACCCCATTCGTTTGGGATCATAAATGCCAAAATGCACTGGAAGAAATCAAGCAATATCTGCAGAACCCGCTGGTACTGACCGCTCCAGTCAAGAGAAAGCCCCTCATCTTTTATACAACAGCCCTTGAAGGTTCTTTAGGCGCGCTATGGGCACATGAGAACGATCAAGGAAATGAGAGAGCTCTCTACTATTTAAGTCAAGTCCTTCTGGAGGCAGAAAACAACTAACCCCCCATTGAAAAGCATTGCCTGGCACTGATCTTCGCGATAACGAAGCTCGGGCACTATGCCCTAGTACATGAGGTCCATCTCATATCAAAGGTTGATCCTCTCAAATATTTGATATCAAGAGCCACACTAACAGGAAGTCTTGCCAAATGGGCCTTTCTCTTAATGGAGTTCTCGATAACGTATCGACCCCTCAAGGCAGTGAAAGGCTAGGCCATTGCCGACTTTCTCGCTGAACATCCGATACCAGCCGATTCTCCCTTAAATTACGAATTGCCAGACGAACACGCGTTCGACATAATCGAAGGGGAGACGGAAGGAAATAATGGCCGATGGGAACTATACTTCGACGTAGCATTTTCCTTGAAGAAGCGAAAGCAAAGCACCCCCATAATCAAAGCTGGGGTAAGCCTTATCTTCGTAACTCCATAAGGAGGGATAATGCGTTTCGCCATTTCCTTAACAGAACCAAGGACAAACAACCAGGCTAAATATGAAGCTTTGATAGCGGGTCTTGAGATTGCTGTCGACATGGGAATAGAAGATCTCCTCATATATGGAGATTCCCAGCTGGTCGTTAGCCAAGTAAATGGCGACTATCAGACGTGTAAACCGGAGTTGGTAAAATATGGCGAAAGAGTGCAGCAACTGCTGACCCAAATTCCCTCCTACATCCTGGAAACCATATCGCGGGCGGAATATAGCAAGGCGGATGCATTAGCCAAGCTCGCTAAAGAAATGGCCGACGAAAACCTCGATGACGTAAGGATCATTGTGCAAAGCCACCGGATTCTCACGCCAGCAGAAATATCTCCAGAGTCGTCTGAAAGAAAGGAAGCGACCGAACAAGCAGCCTTCCAATTAGAGGATGAAGAAAAGGCAAAGGATTGGAGAGAAGTCTTCATAGACTACTTCAAATCCCATCGAACGTCTGAAAGCGCATCTTCAAGACATCAGCTCATGAAACGAGCTCTGTCTTTTGCCTTCGTCAATGATATTCTATATAAGAGATCGTTCGACAGTTTGTGGCTAAGGTGCTTGGGACCAGAAGAAGCAAGAAGGGTCGTCCAAGAAACTCATGACGGACTCTGCGGTTTCCAAGCCAGGCTAAAGATGATGCTGAAGATCAAGAGAATGGGCTACTATTAGCCCACAATGATGCAGGATTGCCTCGAATATGCGAAGCAGTGTCACTCGTGCCAAATTCATGGGGACTTCATTCACCAACATCCAAATCCGTTACAGCCAACGGTAGCCAGCTGGCCATTCAAAATGTGGGGAACCGATATAATTGGGCCCATCGAACCAATATCATCCAAAGGACATCGGTTTATATTGTCAACAACCGATTACTTCTCTAAGTGGGCAGAGGCAATACCGCTAAGAGAAGTGAAGACGGAGAATATTCTCTATTTCTTCAGGATACGTGTCATCTACCGATTTGGCACTCTGCGATGGATCATCTCGGATAATGGGCCGGCTTACAGAAGCCATAAGATCAGCAGCATAATATAGATTGGAGATACTCTTCAGTCTATAATCCCCGAGCTAATGGTCTAGCTGAGGCTTTCAACAAGACCTTGACGAAGATCATAAAGAAAATGGTGTCCAGAAACAAAAAAGGATTGGCACGAGAGACTGCATGAAGCTCTTTGGGCGTATCGAACCACGTTGAAAACAACTACGAATACAACACCATACACATTGGTATTCGGCATGGAAGCGGTACTTCCCTTGGAGATAGAACTACCCTCTCTTCGAGTAGCAGTTCGATATGAGCTTACGGATGAAGAAAATGCCCATCTTCGGCTTGAGGAGCTTGATGCCCTCAATGAAACTCGTCTCACGGCACAGCAAAACCTGGAAGTTTAAAAAGCAAGGATGACACGCTAATACGAAAGACTAATCAGACCGAGAACATTATGCCAAGGTGAACTCGTGTTAGTCGTAAAAAAACCTATGATCCCCAACCGTGCAAAGCGGGGGAAATTCGAGTCGAACTACGAGGGTCCGTACATCATAGACAAGGTCTACCAAGATGGGGCCTACTTGCTCATGGATATGCATGGCGAAAGACCCTTCGACCAATAAACGGCTAGTTCCTTAAGAAATACTACGCTTGACAAGTCACAACTCAGTTTAATGATAGATGACGAAGCTCGTGTCCGCTCGCTGTCTTCCTGAGTCAAGACTCTATAATTAGCATCCGGCAAAACTTTGCCTCGAAGTTGGCCCTGGACCGAGATGTCCCTAAACTAACAACGGACCGAGATGTCCCTAAACTAACAATGAGCCGTAATGTCCTTAAACTAAATACGTCTCCTCAAACACGGCGATAGTGGAATTCAAGTCCACAAGTCCCAGAGGTGAGGACTGCAACTCAAGTCCCGCTGGCTGCACAGTTGTCCCGGTGGCGAAGTCCCCCATAAGTTCCATTGGCAAACTGAGAGGTAAAAAAACAAAACAAAAAAATGGTACGTCCACAAGAGAAATGGGTACGGATGAAACCCAAAAGAGCGCCGTGAGTACAAACAACAGGGCTACCGGCGAGCTTGTGAAAACCTGAAAGGGCGCAATCTCGTTGTTAAAAAAACGGTACGTCCACAAGCGAAATGGGCACGGATGAAACCTGAAAGGGCGCTGTGAGTAAAAATAGAAGGGCTACCGGCGAGCTTATGAAAACCCGAAAGGGCACAATCTCGTAAAATTTTCACTTACGAGATCCTCTCGACTCGTAAAGAGAACTCCCCCTGTGAGACCCTCACGGCTCATAGCATTCAAAGTCTTAAGTTATGGGGATCCAAACCTGTCCTTAAGCCGTCATAATCCCTAAGTTGCCCTACAGGCGGTCCGATATTGGCCCTTGTATACAATCTACGGGCGCAAATAAACATTTCCACCACCGAGTTCCACTAATCATGAGGAATGTCCTCATATGGTGAACGACACTTGTAAGTCCTCTCGACTTATAAGTAGAAAACACTCTTGTAAGATCCTTACGACTTATAAGAGAACACACACTTAAAAATCCCCACGATTCCTAAGGAAAAAATACGCCTACGAGATCCTCACGACTCGTAGGGAGAAATACCTTTATGAGACCTTTATGGCTCGTAAAGTCAAAAAGTCTTAGTCGGTAGGATCCTAACCCTGTTAGCTAAGCCACTTTTGTTTAAACCGACAAGGGCAAATGATGATTCGCTCATGAAAATATCCCAGTTGTCGCGATACTGATGCCTAAATTAGTATCAAATTCCAAGGCCTTTCACGACAAATGATGATTCGCTCCTGGTAATATTCCAGTCGCAGCGATACTGATGCCAAAATTGGTATCAAATCTTAAGTTCCATACTCGCAATAAAAATCAGCGAGAAAAAAATATGCATATAAAAATAGCCCAAATGATGGGGCAACTCGTAATAAAAATCAGCGAGCAAAAAATATGCATATAAAAACAGCCCAAATGATGGGGCAACTCGCAATAAAAATCAGCGAGCAAAAAATATGCATATAAAAACAGCCGAAATGATGGGGCAACTCGCAATAAAAATCAGCGAGCGAAAAATATGCATATAAAAACAGCCGACATGTTTGGGCAACTCGCAATAAAACGCAGCGAGTAAAAAGAAAAAAAAATAGCCGAAATGATTGGGCACCGCTGTTCACACCATAATATTGTATTATTATATTCCCCATTCTTATTCGTTTTATAAATAAACAGGTGCTTTTGACGCATGTCTGCTACATATTATAGGTTACATGTTCTTGGACAGAAAACAGTGAAAACGATGAAAAGACGATGCAAAAGTGGAGTTTGACCAACAAACAGAAGACTCTTGATCAAGCCTACATCAAAGTTAAAATTCATAAAGTACAAGGCAATGCAAGGTCCAAGATTACAAAGCGAACGGTTAAAAGTCCACCGCAATTATTCACTGGAGATCTGGAAGAAACATAGAAGCTATTTTAATAAAAGAACAAAATAATAAGGAAGCCCAAAGACAGAAGAGCCAACAAAGAAAATTTCAAGGCCCAATACTTCCTTTTAAAGAGACAGAGACATAAAATTTTACCAAACCTTGGAGTCTACTTTGACTAGGTCTTCCTAAGGATATTTTGGTAAATGTAGACGTGCGAATCAATTGTAACCTAGGGTTTCCTATCCTCTATAAATAGGAACTCTAAATCATTGTAAAGGCTATGCCTCTCTTATGCCTCTTTTTATGAATAAAATTTAGAAATCTTTTGGAGAGCATCGATATCTCTTTTCATATCATCTATTCAGATCTGACAACCCTGTGTAAATGTTTGGAGAGAGCCATCTGTAAAGTAAGTAGATTTATTTAATTGCCCTAGTTTAGATTTCAATTCTTGCCCTAGGTAATTTTTCATTCTCTGCCCTAAATTAAATTTAATTCCTTGTCCTAATTAGATAGTTAGATCTTTAATTCAATTGCCCTAGATTAACTTAGTTTTTAGATTTAATTAATCCATTCACACCATTTGGAATTAACTCGTAAGAGCGATTAGGAAATTCACAACATCCCTGTGGACCGACCCGTACTCACCGGCTAGCTGCAAAGCGACGCCGTTCTTGATTGCGGTAATAGATAGTTTTTGAGATCAAATCAAATGGCGCCGTTGCCGGGGATGGCGTGTTATTTTCTTTTTGCAATTTCGGGTTAATCTAAAATTAAAAAATCATAAAAACTGAAAAATTAAAAATATAAAAATTTATCATCTTTTATTTTTGTGAAGGGTATTTTTGTGTGAATTTTGCAGGATCTACAATCGAGTTCGGATCTGAAAAAATCCAGAAATCAAAACAGAAAACAACAGATCTGAACAACAGAGATTTACAATAACAGAGGAGCAGAATTTTTCTCGGGACTCGAACCGCCCAAACCCCGCGGATCCGCCGCAGTACCACTACTCCGACCACGGAACCGCCGCGCCCTGGTGACAAAAAAAAAAAAAAATGACCGCGGAACCGCGGCGGTAGTACCACTTTGGCGGCGGAAGCGCGGCCAAAAAAAAAACTGTAAGTTTTTTCTCTCTCCTGTGTAAATCTCAATATCTCCTCTGTCAAATCTTCTGCAGGATTCTTTGCTCTTAAAAAATCTTCCCCTTTCCAAATAACAAATCTTGTGCAGGTTCTTTGCGCGCGTTTAAAATAAAAATTGATTGCAAGAAATCTTTTCTGTTTTGCATATCTTTTCTCAAATTGCAATAAAAAAAATCTTTGATTGCAAGTGATTTACTGTTTTGCATATTTTTAATCGGATTTTAAGGGGCTTTTGACCAATTCAGATTGGGTGGGGATTTCATCACCCTTCTCAGGACCCCAGAAATCACATAAGGCATTTGCATTGACCATTCATAATTAAAAAATACTAGACTCAGCCTTTAGGACTTCGAGCTCAATAGGACATAGGACTAGTTATAGGCATCGACCGTTTATCCTAACCTAACTTTGCGGTGTCTAGGCAAGTGTGTCTAAGGCAAGTGGTTACTTAATTAGGACCGCTACTTGTAGCGGGGAGCCTCCCACTTACCTGGCACTTACCTGGACGCAATTGGCGGTGAAGAGCCGGTTTGAGGTCCTATTTCTAGCCCTTTAGAACAGTTAGGAGCTGTCTAGCTGACCTAGGTTACCCTAGATCTAGGCCTGATTGTGCATTTTTGGTTGATCGAAAGTGTGTCTTACCTCTTTTCTCGAAAATCTTTTTGCAAACAGTTCTAAATAAAGAGAAAAAGGAAAAAGGATAATTCTTCTAAAAAAAACTTGCAAATTTTTGCCGCAAATAAATCCTTGCACCACCCAACCTTCTTTCTTTTCCCCTTTCTTCTATCATGGGTACCCCACATCATAAATCTCTTGCCGGACTTTGGTATCCCGAACCTAACTTTGCCTCGTACGTCAATTGTTTCGGTCGATTTAAGGAAGATCCCTCCATACCCAAAATATCTTTGAAAGATCAAATAGAAGCGTCTAGGAGAAACAGTTCGACTTTGCAACCCACTTTGTGTCAACCAAGTCAACCTTTACCACCTTCATATGTTGATACCACTTTTTCAAGTCCTGCTGTAACTCCTAAACCGATATCCATTGCTGAGCATATTGCTCAATCTCGTAGCCGATCTTTCATCCCTCTCCACTCATCTAGTTCTAGGAATCCACAAGACTATTCACCTTTTTATCCACATATTGACCCTATCCCTGTCCAACCACCCACTTCCTACCAGTCCTACCCGACTTTCCCACCGTCACTAGACACTGTTTCTACACAGCCTTTTGGGAGTTTCACATATCCAAACAATTTCGACTCTTTTACCGAAACCCCCTCACCACCCATGTCTAGTTTGGAACAGTCGTTGCAAGCTTATATTTTAGCAACAAACAAAATGGTTAGGAATGTGGATGCGTCCATTGTAACAACCCTAATTTTCATATATATTTTTCTGTACAAATTTTTTTTAAATTTTTTTTTAAAAATCCATAAAGAAGTATTTTAATCTGAGCACAAAATATATATAATTAATTATTTTGTTTTTAAATAATTTCATTTTTAGTGTACATAAAATTGTTTTAAAATTAAAGTGTACTTGGAATATTTATTACTGCTGATATCATTTTAAGTATCTACTTTTCTACAATAATTACAAGAAGGAGCTTGTAGCTCACTGGTAACACCTTGCACAGCTGAGATCAAGCCCACCGGTGAAGATTTGGAGCAGTTCCACGAAGATCCCGAGCTCTAGATATTGTACCTTGTTCTTTCCAGTATTTTCATTTACTGTTATGCCACTGTTTAGGCATCGCTTTTCATTTCAGTTGTATTTTCTTTTCATGCATTGTACAAAGAATGTTATTAATAAAAGTTGCTGTTATTTCTATATCATTTGTCTCTTGTGATTTACTTTATATTGCTTAGTTACGCTTAGCGTATGTACTTCTGAGTATATACGTAGCGGGCCTCGTCGCGTCCACTTCGCCGTACACTGGGAAGCGGGGCGTGACAGGTTTTGTTGGTGGCCCATGCAGGTCTGAGCTGTATGAATCCCTGTCATGCAGTTCTGGTCTGCGTGAATAACCTAAGCAATATAACACAAGAACCAGCAACTAAAACATTCTTTACAATCATGTTCCTTGAATCCCATCATTTCTTTGAATCATATACCTTGAATCTGTCCTAATCCAAAATTCCCTCATCTCTTTTACAATTTTACCAAAACCTTCGCATCCTTTCATTCCTTCACACATTCTTCACATTTCTAAAACCCTTACACCACCTTGCTATTTTTCGCATATTGTTAGTACACCACCACCAAACTTCTTTGCACTGTTACACTTTCTTTTTACAAATTTCGAGGACGAAATTTTTATAAGGAGGGTAGAATGTAACAACCCTAATTTTCATATATATATTTTTCTGTACAAATTTTTTTTTAAATTTTTTTAATAAAATCCATAAAGAAGTATTTTAATCTGAGCATAAAATATATATAATTAATTATTTTGTTTTTAAATAATTTCATTTTTAGTGTACATAAAATTGTTTTAAAATTAAAGTGTACTTGGAATATTTATTACTGCTGATATCATTTTAAGTATCTACTTTTCTACAATAATTACAAGAAGGAGCTTGTAGCTCACTGGTAACACCTTGCACAGCTGAGATCAAGCCCACCGGTGAAGATCTGGAGCAGTTCCACGAAGATCCCGAGCTCTAGATATTGTACCTTGTTCTTTCCAGTATTTTCATTTACTGTTATGCCACTGTTTAGGCATCGCTTTTCATTTCAGTTGTATTTTCTTTTCATGCATTGTACAAAGAATGTTATTAATAAAAGTTGCTGTTATTTCTATATCATTTGTCTTTTGTGATTTACTTTATATTGCTTAGTTACGCTTAGCGTATGTACTTCTGAGTATATATGTAGCGGGCCTCGTCGCGTCCACTTCGCCGTACACTGGGAAGCGGGGCGTGACATCCATTACCGCCCTTATGCAACTTAGTGAACCGGTAGGTAGTTTCCAACTAGCTCCAAATTTTCCAATGTATGAGGAGGCGGTTGGACAGAGTGAGAATTTGAGAGGAGCGAGTGAGTTCCACACATTTCCAAATCAAACCTATCCATACCCAATTCCAGCCCACAACTCCGGTTTTCCATCGATTGTCCAAAATAGTTCACCAGTTGAAAATAAAAATGAGTTGTGTGAATTTGTAGTTCTTGATTTGCCAGATTGTGAAGAACCCCTTTCGAGTGAAACCACACTTAATCCTTTCGATCTTTACACCTCCAATCTAGAACCTAAATTGATAAATATCCATGCTTTTGATGAGGTGTCAGAAAAAATTGATTTTCACTTGATTGAGGATATAGACGCCGGAAATATTTCGGATGATGAACCCGTCGATTTAATTGAAATTTTATGTCCAATTCATCATCCCGAGTCATTAAATGTTTCTCCCGAATTTCATATGCGTCTTGATTTTGATGATATTGGCATGGATAAGCAAATTTTTGAGGAAAATATTGAGGAGAATTATGAGGAAAATATTGAGGAGAATTATGAGGATAGTATTGAGGATAATATTGAGGTTGAACCATTTTCGTTTGATGTGTCGAATTTTCCAATACACCCTCTTGAATCCTTAACTGATACCCTTTCTCACTCACCTCCTTCCGTCTTTCCTATCGTTCCGACTGTGCAAGAGACCGTTATGCTTTCATCTCCAATACCAAGTTCGACGTACCCATGTTTGCTCACGAATCTTGAGGGATTTAATCTCATTTTTCCACGGGTTGATAGCTTAGCACAATCGCTTTTTACACATCGGTCATTACATATTGTGCTAATTTATACGCTCCATCCCCACCCTCAAATTCGTATTCCCACTTTCTTTGGTTCTACTAGTCTTCCTTTAATGATGCCGAGTGTTGATGAATCACAATCCGATATTTTGAGTTCGATAATTTTCAATTGGACCTTCGATGACAGTTTCGAAGATATTTTCGCCGACGAACTCGCATTCTTAAACGATTCGAATTTTGTGATTAATCAATCTCCACTTGAAGAAGGAGAACCACTACCATTTCTTTTCCCCTTCCACCATTCTTTTCCTCCACCGAGACCGTATACTGCTTCTATCTCGACACGGTCTCATGTGCTTCTCATCTCTTTTCTCTACACCCCATTCTTTCACCAACTCGACCATTACCATGATAAGATTTTTGAATGGTTGGTGTAACCTTTGGCTTGTGTAAGGCCAAGCTTAAGTTTGGGGGGAGCCTTGTTGTATATATTTTTTGTTTTTTTTCTTTTAACAAAAAATACAAAAAAAAATAAAAAAAATAAAAAAAATATTGTAAATAAATAAACAGGGGAGTGCCGACATTCTCAACCCTCTTGGTGTAGCATGACAGTGAGGACACTGTCAAGTTTAAGTTTGGGGGTATGCTCGGTAAGTCTTCTTCCTTCGCATTCATGTGTACATTTTGCATTTGCATACTTATTTTAAAACCCATAAAAATTGAAAAATTTGAAAAATTATAAAAATTAATTCAATTTTGGCCATATTTGATTTGAGTTTGACAAATAGGTCAACTGGCTAGGAACAACTAGATCTTAGACTCAGTAAATTAAAAACCTTAAAAATAACATTCCTTAAAGTTTAACGGTAGAAAGTATATGTCTTTATAGTTTATTTAGAAATAGGCAAATTTTGAGTTCAGTTCTTGGGCTAAGTCAAAGCAAATGAAAAGTATTGATATATTTATTAGAGTATAAGTTTGAAGAATAATTTCTAACTTAAGTCTAGATTCTGAAAATGTATATCCTACAATTTGCACAATCACACACCTTGAAGCTTGGAATAGTAGAAGAGACCTTGAAATGCTCTTGTCTAAAGTCCTTAGTAAGATGAAAAATAAAAAAAATACAAGTGAAAAGAGAAAAAAATGAACACAGGTTTTTGTGATTACTTAAGGCTGCAAAAATAGAAAAATATTTAGCGAGGGTGCTTTATCACCTAGTGCCTTAGACCAACTGGTTTGGGAGTCACTGCTAAAAGCCTTGGGTGTTGCAAGACTAGGAATTACGCTTTAAAGTGCAAACATATCTTGTAATCGGTTGTTGTTACCTCAAGAAGTATTAACGGTCGCATGAAGGATGTGTAAGCAAAATTCAATTAAAAATTCACCTACTAATAAGTACTTTGGACAACGGACAAGGGTATGATTGCTTGATTTGAATTTCCAAGTGTAGGGGTGATTTATACACACACGTGGGGATATGTGATTGGAGTTTAGATGAGAGAAATGAGTGAAGAATAGAACTTGTATCTTTAGTAGAGTTGATAGAAATTCCTAAGTGGAGAAGGAACCCTAGAAGGAAAACTTAAGAGATGCCGAAAGCTAAGTAGCTCTGCAGAACATATATAATCTTAAGTTAGATGATGAGGAAGTGTGAAGAATATGGGTGGATAATTTACGAGTCGACGATAATAGAATTCCTTGTTAGAAAACCTAATTGGAGAATTAAAGTCGAAAAGCCGAATTGATAGGATTTTGTGGGTAGTTTCCACTGAAAACCCTCAGGAGACAACACTCCTCCTACTAGGGACACCTAGAGGTTTAACGACTTGTTGCACGAGCTCAGTGCAATCGCGTTTTCCTGCGAAAGTGCGGTTAGGTTTTTGTAGAGAATAAAAAATAAGTTTGCTCGAGGACGAACAAAAGATAAGTTTGGGGGTATTTGTTCACACCATAATATTGTATTATTATATTCCCCATTCTTATTCGTTTTATAAATAAACAGGTGCTTTTGACACATGTCTGCTACATATTACAGGTTACAGGTTCTTGGACAGAAAACAGTGAAAACGATGAAAAGACAATGCAAAAGTGGACTTTGAGCAACAAACAGAAGACTCTTGATCAAGCCTACATCAAAGATAAAATTCACAAAGTATAAGGCAATGCAAGGTCCAAGATTACAAAGCGAACGGTTAAAAGTCCACCACAATTATTCACTGGAGATCTGGAAGAAACATAGAAGCTGTTTTAATAAAAGAACCAAATAATAAGGAAGCCCAAAGACAGAAGAGCCAACAAAGGAAATTTCAAGGCCCAATACTTCCTTTTAAAGAGACAGAGACATAAAATTTTACCAAACCTTGGAGTCTACTTTGACTAGGTCTTCCTAAGGATATTTTGGTAAATGTAGACGTGCGAATCAATTGTAACCTAGGGTTTCCTATCCTCTATAAATAGGAACTCTAAATCATTGTAAAGGCTATGCCTCTCTCATGCCTCTTTTTATGAATAAAATTTAGAAATCTTTTGGAGAGCATCGATGCCTTTTGTCATATCATCTATTCAGATCTGACAACCCTGTGTAAATGTTTGGAGAGAGCCATCTGTAAAGTAAGTAGATTTATTTAATTGCCCTAGTTTAGATTTCAATTCTTGCCCTAGGTAATTTTTTATTCTCTGCCCTAGATTAAATTTAATTCCTTGCCCTAATTAGATAGTTAGATCTTTAATTCAATTGCCCTAGATTAACTTAGTTTTTAGATTTAATTAATCCATTCACACCGTTTGGAATTAACTCGTAAGAGCGATTAGGAAATTCACAACATCCTTGTGGACCGACCCGTACTCACCGGCTAACTGCAAAGCGACGCCGTTCTTGATTGCGGTAATAGATAGTTTTTGAGATCAAATCAACCGCGATAAAAAGCCGAAATGATTGGGCAATCGCGACTTTCGCGATATAAAAAGCTGAAATAATAGAGCGTCGCGGAAAGGAAAAAAAATGAATGAAAATGAAACTTTTGCCTTGCAGGTGAGTCCACATCGACCCCTGTCACGCCCCGCTTCCCAGTATACGGTGGAGGACGCGACGATGCCGCCACGTATTTACTTAGAAGTAAACACGCTAAGCGTATCTAGGCAATATAAAATGTAATGTACACAAGAGACAAGATGTAAATGACCAACAACTTTATTTATTAAACATTCTTTTTACAATACAACTGAAAGGTAAATACATGGAATGAAAGCAATGCCTAAACAATGGCATAACAGAAATGAAAATACTGAAATGAAATGTACAAGTAACTAGAGCTCCGGGTCGAAGGCTAACTGATCCAAGTCCTCGATGGTAGGCTCGATCTCCTGAAGGTCCGAATCACCTGACGACATTCCAAAGAAAAGAATGAGAATATCGTCAGCGAACAAATCGCTCGGTAAGTCCCGTAAATAGACAAGAATGGAATAGACAGAATAGAGAGTATATTGTTATAATGTTGTATTTAGTGTTAACGCTGTTGTTTGTAGCTTGGTACAGAAGAATGCCAGTGTATACGAGAGGAGTCCCACTATTCCGGAGTCTAAGGTATACGGAGCACAAGGAACCGCTCAGCCACGGTACAACGGCAATGGATATTCAGGTTAGGTGTATTATGATTACAGTCTCGTGCCACTTCTAACACCTTTCGTACCAGTCTACCCGTTATAAACCCCGTGATGTCTTGATTATATTGTTTGAATTGTATATTTATATAGATGGATGAATTACCGAAACCATGATATCAGTAATTGAACGGATATAATGGATGATCGTGTAAATGGAATATATCCATGATTCGGTTCAGTCAATATAGATTGATTAGATTGAATAGCCAGATTCATAGATCCATATTGTATTGTAGTTTGATACTTGAATCATATTCAAGTCAGATTGATTATATCGAGACTCGGTCTGAGTCAGACAATTAGAAAAGAAATTGAAGTCCTGAATTATATTTTGGTGCTACCGGTAACTGCTGCACATGGACGGCAGGATTTGTGTCTTTTTCAAAGACAATTACCGTGTTGATAACACCGTTTGTTAAGTTGTCTATCTTAAATAGGCAAGCACCCATATCTTCAGCTCCCTGAGGCTTAAGTGACTGGTCCCGCTTAAACCTATGTTTACTAGGGTCCTTATTGTAATTTAGTATAACTTGAGGGGTGTTTCCCCCAATCAGAACAAACCTCTGTTCAAATTTTGAAATTTGAAATGAAGCAGCGCTTCATAAAAGCGCCAGCGCTAAATGCGCCAGCGCTAAGAGTCAAAGACTTTGATGCAGCGCTCACGTGCAAAGCACGAGAGCGCCAGCGCTAGCAGCGCCAGCAGCGCCAGCGCTAAGAGTCAAAAACTCTGATGCTGCGCTCACGTGCAAAGCACGAGAGCGCCCGCGCTAGCAGCGCCCGCGCTAAGAGTCAAAGACTCTCAGCGTTCACGTGTAAAGCACGAGAGCGCTAACGCTGGAACTAAATGTTTCCCACCCTTGGATCAAAGATCCAACAAAGATGACTAAAAATCATCAGATTACCTCTGAAAATTAGAGCACCGTTGGATCAAAGATCCAATGGTGATTAAAAATCACCAAGATACAGAATAAATTCTGTATGGGAAAATATTTTCCCAATCTTGTTAAAAACAAGAAGATTGCCTTCTGTAAAACAGAAGCCCTTGGATCAAAAATCCAACGGTGGGAAACATCCCCAAATCAATCAGAGGAATGATTTCCTTAACTGATTCAACAAATCAGCCTCCCCTATATAAAGGACCGAAGACTTCAAGTCATGCTCGGAGGACCCCCTACAAACTTTGAGAAATTTCAAAGAGAAGAGCAAGCTCTCGGAAGAAGAATTTCTTCAAGGTAAATAAAACAAAGAGATCAAAGTATCTCATCAAAAGAAGAAGAACCTAGTTCTTTTTCTAGATCATAGATCTATAAGGAAGATGTCTTTCACAAAAGAGATCATAGCATCTCATCATAAAAGGGGGGGAGAAGTATTCAATTCTCTTCAGATCACAGATCCATAAAGACAAAGTCTTTCACAAAAAAACATAAGAGATTGTAACATATCCTATAAAATAAGAACTTTGTTCTTAGAGCTACGAGACAAAGTCTCTTATAAATGAGAATTTAATTCTCAGAACGCAGAACTGATTAAAGCTGCCTAAAAAGAGCTTTAGTGCTCCAATTAAAAAAGAAGCGCCTTAGCGCTCCAAGACTGGTGCACAGCGCCGCAGCGCTCCTAGCGCTCTAATTTAAAGAAGCGTCTTAGCGCTTCAAGACTGGCGCACAGCATCGCAACGCTCGCGCTCCAATTTAAAGAAGCGTCTCAGCACTCCAAGTCTGGCGCTCAGCGCCCAGCGCTCCAAGCGCTCCAAGCGCTATTTTAAAAGAAGGGTTCAGCGCTTCAAGGTTGGCGCTCAGCGCCAAGCGCACCACGTGCTCTTCACGTGGACGCTATTTTATAAAGATCGCTCCGCACTCATTGACTGGCGCTCAGCGCTAAGCGCGCCACGTGCTCCTCACGTGTGAGCTATCTCACAGGAAGCGCCTTAGCGCTCTAAGTCTGGCGCTCAGCGCCAAGCGCGCCACGTGCTCCTCATGTGGGCGCTGAGGGAACATAAACTGTTCTTTAAATAAAAGCCCAGAGCCATATGAGGGCTCAACATTTAATAAAAGACAAAAAAGTTGTCAGAACCCAAACCAATGCTCAGCAATGTTAAATGAAAAAGGGCTGAGCCTAATTAAATGTCCAACATTTTAACTGAGTGGGCCGAGCCCAAGTTGGCCACAGATCCCTAATGTAGGTTAATTGAGCCCATATGCTCATAAATCTTTTTAACCGATCTTAGTCCCAAACTTGACTACAGATCTCCCAACCAACATTGGTTCAAGGGTACATCTCTTCATACATCTGATATATGTCGTTGTAATTCCTCAACGTCTTCAGAGAGATGGAGGGTCCTGATTGATCTGATTTCTTGTTATTGATTCGAATGAAAAGAAAAGTGTTATCACAATCAAAGATTTTATAACCGCAATCAATAACGGTGTCGAAGTAGTTTCATTAATGAGAACGGATCGTCCACTGAGATGCGAGTACTTATTCGTTCATGCTTTAATTGAGTCGAAATGAAATATAAAAGAAAATTCAAGAAGATGATTCAAGATTTATGAGATTTAATTTCAAGAAATATCAAGAAAAATATCAAGAATCAAGAATTCAAGAAGGTATCCAATATCAATTTAGTTATTAAGAATTTGTAGAATAGCTTGTAGGAATCGATCAAATTAGTAGCAATGATGAATACTAATAATTACGAATCTTATCTATTGATGAATTGTAGCTAGATCGATGACGATCAATGAAGATTAGGGATCTATTGAAGAAACTAGGATTTCTCCTTCACTATCCCTTGTCTTTTCATTGATCATCATTCAATTCTAGCCTCTAGCAAAAAAAATCATCAATCGTTTGATCCCTAATTTGCAACGAGATGATCAAGAACGTGATATCTCTCCAAATTAGGTCATCGATGATTCTTTTTCCTAAAGTTCACAATCCTCATAAGACTTATGATTAGTTTAGGATTTCACCATCATTAGATCTACTGAATCTCTCGATTCCTTTACAAGCGGAGATTTCACTCACGCATCATGAAAATAAAAGAATCAAGAACTAGAAATTTCATAATGCAAGAATGTAAAGAAAGCGAGAATTACAATTATCACCTTTATTAAATCTCCTTCAAATTACACCTCTCAATTTGAGTTTACAAGACTAGCTCTCGATCGCTCCTTTGAAAGGGAATTTGTCGTCGATCTTTGCGTGGCTCGATCGCCTTGAGTCATGGATCGGATGCGGATCTCTTGCTCTTGATGACAATCGGCGTTGCGATAAAGGCTCTTTGATTGTCGCTTGATTTTGCTCTCAATGGATCTTGATTTTGATTGGATTTGGATTGGATTTGGGTTTGGATCACAAGTTGTGTCACTCAACTTGTATAGTGAATTGGTTCAATATTCAACAACCCAACAACCGAAGCCCTAGGTCTCTTTTTATAGTCTTCCTCAATCTTCCACTAGAAGCTAGGTTTATCTTCCACTAGAGGCTAGGTAGTTATGAAGCTTGCATAGGAAGCTTGGCTGTTGTAGGGAAGCTTCTGGAGAAATCTAGGAAGTTCGAAGCATCTTGAAGAAGCTTGGCAGTTACGAGGAAGTCTCTGGAGAAGTTCGGACCGTCGACGAGCCAACTCGGCCGCGGATCCGCGGCGGCTCAGGCTGGATCGGCCGCGGTTCCGCGGCCATATGATGAGATCACTGTGTCATTTTCATAGGGTCTTCTAGTGTTGGTATTTAGGTCTTCATGTGACATCTGGAATCTTATTATCTTTTCTGAATCTCTGCCTGATTTTATTTCTTTGACTTGCTGCGTTTTATCGGGAAATTTTGCGATTCCAGTTCTTTGGCCTGAAGAATTTTCTGCACAAAATCTTGATGAAAAGTGTTGAGATATACAATATCATGCGTAAAGTAATATACACACAATTTCCTTTAAAGAATGTTGAATATATATATAACACGGGGTATTTGGTATTTTGCAGATGAATTTGTAATCCGTGTTATATTTACAGTAAACACCCTTAGATGATTAGAATAATGAGGAAATTGTTATGTTACAGAATGCAATATTTTCGACTGAACAAATTCCCCCAAACTTAATTTTGGTCGTCTCGAGCAAACCTCTTTTATTCAAGAGAAGGAGAAAATATAAGAAAAAGAAAAACTAACCAGCACACTTTCATAGGCAACACGATTGCACTGAGCACGTGCAACAAGCCTTTAAACCTCTAGGTGTCCCTAGTAGGAGGAGTGTTGTCTCCTGAGGGTTTTCAGCGGATTGCACCCACAAAATCCTATAATAAAATGAAGACTGTGAAAGTTACATATAAAGATAAGAATTATAAAAGAAAGTCTTTGAAAATTAGAGTTTTCAACTATACTAGCTTTTCGGTTGTCATGAGCCCTATCTTAATAGTCATGAAAAGATGTTAGAAATCACATCATCTCTCAATAAAACATCGCCTTTATTCTTCATCCTTACCTTTCTTCCAAACACCGATCATATACCCCTACGTGTGTGTAAAAGATATCCCTACACTCGGAGAATTCAATTCAAGCTATCATACTCTTGTCCATCACCACAGTACTTTTTAGTCGGTGAATAGTTTGGATGGAATTGCTCACACATTCTTCATGCGACCGTTAATACTTCTTGAGGTACTAACCGACCGATTACTAAATGTGCTCACGTGTTAGGCGTAATTAGCAATTTTCTCGTCTTGCAACACCTAAGGCTTAGCAGTGACTCTCAAACCAGTTGGTCTAAGGCACTAGGTGATGAAGCACCCTCGCTATTTTTTTATGTTGCCTTGGTGATTACAAAACCAGTGTTCATTTTTTTCTTCACCATTTTATATATTTTCTTCATTTATAATTTTCTTCATACTTTGGCTTTTAGACAAGAGCATTTCAAGGTATCCTCTACTATCCCGAGTTTCAAGACGTGTGTAAGTGCATATAGTAGGGTATCAACATCCAAATGTTTGGCTTTCAGAATAGGAACTATTTTCAGACTTATTTTTATCCTCAGATTAGTGACTTCTTTCATCTTACTAACCCTTGGCACAACGGCTCATAACTACTTATTACTAGTTCCGTTTAAGAAAACTTCTAATTTTCATGGTTTTCTTAAATTTTTCCAATCTTTTAGATGTAATTTTTCAATTTCTAATATTTTATTATCTTATTTATGTACATATTTTTTTTATTATATGTTTTGTGCTTATGCAAAGTATGATGCAAAGTGATGCGTAAATAAGCACAAACCTCCCCCAAACTTGTTTACAACAGTGTTCTTACTGTTGCCATCTGTTAAATCTCATAAACCTGTAAACTTGGGAGGAAAAGTTATTAACGGGGATATGAAATTATGATCGTGAAAATCTCCCCAAACTTATTCTTTTATTACTCACCTCCATACTAAAGATGATACAGTATTTTTCAAGACATGGAGGTGAGACGGAGGAATTTTACTCAAGATAAAGCGGCTCCTGTAAACACAGGAGCTTCTCCGAGGGGTCAGTGGAAAAATACGGTTTTAATCTATGTCCATTTATTTTGAAAATTGAACCGTTTTTTCTATCTTCGACTTTTACTGCCCCGTGCGAGTATACATACCGCACAACAAATGGTCATTTCCAACGAGATCGTAGCTTACCCGCATGAATATGGAGACGTGAATCATAAAGAAGGACTTGTTGACTTGGGGTAAAAGTTTTTCTCAAAATGTTTTTATCGTGAAATACCTTAGTCCGATTCTTTACTATCACAGCATTATAGTAAGCTTCATCGCGGAGTTCGCTTAGCTCATTTAATTATAGCTTCCGAAAGTTGCAGGCTTGATTTAAGTCAAAGTTCAGTTCTTTAATGGCCCACAATTCTTTGTGTTCAATCTCGACCGGAAGGTGGCAAGCCTTACACTAGACGATAAGGAGACATACCTAGATCGGTTTTATAAGCGGTACGAAATGCCCAAAGAGCATCCGTCAATTTGGTTGATCAATATTTTCGGTTTTTAGAAACTGTTTTCTCCTAATTATTTTTGATTTGTCTGTTGGAAAACTCAGCTTGCCCGCTCATTTGGGGATGATAGGGTGTCGAAAGTTTGTGATTGATTGCATATTTTCGCATCAAAGTCTCGAAAGACCGATTACAAAAATGTGTCCTGTTATCGCTAATGATAGCGCGAGGGTGTCCAAATCGCGACAAGATATTTTCTTTAAGGAACTTAATGACAACCTTTTTGTCATTAGTGTGACAAGGAATAGCTTCCACCCATTTCGAGATGTAATCAACCGCAAGCAACATGTACAAATTCCCAAAAGAGTTGGGAAAATGACCCATAAAATCCATACCCCAAACGTCGAAAATTTCAACCACCAAGATCGGATGAAGTGGCATCTCATTTCTCCGAGAAATCCTACCCGTGTGTTGATATTGTGGACAGATTTTGTAATGATCAAATGCATCTTTGAATAATGTCGGTCAGTAAAAACCGCATTGCAAAACCTTCTCCGCCGTCTTTAGAGGACCAAAGTGACCTCCACATGCCTGATCATGACAGAAAGATATAACGCTTTTGAATTCATCATTGGGGACACATCTGCGAATGATCTGGTCAGGACAATACTTAAACAAATAGGGTTCATCCCAGTAAAAGTGTTTTGCTTGGGATAGAAATTGATGTTTGTCCTGTTTCGACCATTCGCGGGGAATAAGTCCTATTGCAAGATAATTCACAATATCCCCGAACCAAGGTTCGGTGGATACATTCAAGAGTTGTTCGTCCGGAAAAGAGTCATTAATTGGCAGGGTCATAGGTGAAGAAGAGATTCGTGAAAGATGGTCGGCTACTACGTTTTCACATCCTTTCTTATCTCGAATGACGAGATCAAATTCTTTTAATAGAAGGATCCAACGTATTAACCTACCTTTAGCATATTTATTCGATAAAAGATGTTTTAAGGCAGAGTGGTCAGTGTACACAACAATTGGTGAGCCAATTAAGTAAGGCCTGAATTTTTCTAATGCAAATACAACTGCCAAAAGTTCTTTTTCGGTGGTTGTATACTTAATTTGAGCATCATTCAGGGTCTTACTTGCATCATAAATCACATGTGGCATCTTATTAATGTGTTGTCCTAAGACTGCACCAACAGCAAAATCTGATGCATCACACATTAGCTCGAACGGGTGGTTCCAATCAGGAGATGATAGAACGGGGGCTGTAGTGAGGGAATTTATAAGCGAGTCAAATGCAGCCTCACAGTCCGAGTCAAAGTAAAAGGTTGTGTCGTTGGCCAAGAGAAGAGTTAAGGGTCTAGCAATTTTGCTAAAATCCTTAATGAATCTCCTGTAAAAGCCTGCATGGCCAAGAAAAGATCGTATATCTTTGACGCATTTGAGATGAGGAAGGTTATGAATGACATCTATTTTAGCTCTGAGCTTCAGTGGAGTAGGCCACAGCCGCTCTGCTGTCTAAACAGCATCTCTTATCTTCCCCGTTGATAGAGTAAAACCTCAACCTCAATACCTTTCCGTGAAATGATATGTCCAAGCACAATTCCCTCTTGGACCATGAAATGGCATTTTTCCCAATTCAAGATTAAGTTCTTATCTTTACAACGAGTAAGAACTGTATTAAGATGAGATAGGAAGTCATCAAAAGAATCTCCGAATATCGAGAAATCTTCCATGAAAATCTCCAGAAAATTCTCGACCATGTCTGAGAATATCCCCATCATATACCGCTGAAATGTAGCGGGAGCATTGCATAACCCAAAAGGCATGCGTCTATAAGCAAAAGTACCAAAATGACAAGTAAATGTGGTTTTATCTTGATCCTTTTCGGCAATAGGGACCTGGTTATAACCAGAGTATCCGTCCATGAAACAATAATATTCACGTCCAGCTAAGCGTTCCAACATCTGGTCAATGAAAGGTAGAGGGAAGTGGTCGTTCCTCGTTGCTGCATTGAGTTTTCTATAATCAATACATACACGCCACCCAGTTTGAGCGCGTGTCTGGATTAACTCATTTGCCTCATTTGTTATGACCGTGATGCCAGATTTCTTAGGGACTACATGAATTGGACTTACCCATTGGCTATCAGAGATTGGGTAAATGATACCACTGTCAAGGCATTTGACGATTTCTTTCTTTACCGCCTCCTTCATGACGGGATTCAACCGTCTTTGTGGTTCTCGGGTTGGCTTGGCTTCATCCATCAGATGTATATGATGTTCAATAATCAAGGGACTAATCCCTTTGATGTCAGCCATTGTCCAACCAAAAGCCTGCCTATTAGATTTCAAGACCATCAAAAGAGCGTTCTCTTGCTCTAAGGCAAGAGAAGCAGATATGATCACAGGTAAAGACTCATTCTCACCTAAATATACATATTTAAGATGAGAAGGTAGCAATTTGAGATCTAATGTCGGTGGAGAAATAATAGAAGGTGGGGTAAGAGAATGACATTCAGATTCACGAAGAAGCTCGTAGCCTACAAAGGATACAGACTCGGAAAGTGATGAGTCAAAAGTTTCAGACTCAGGAGTGGACTCATCAAAAGTGTCCTCACTAAGATGTGCAAGATCAAATATTGATGTGCTAATGTCATCGAGATCATCAATGCAAAGTTCATCAACCTCGCAGCTTTCGAGAGCTATTTCATGGACAGAACAGACATCAAGAATGTGAGCAGAGGGTTCAGACGGCTGACTTCCAATCTTATAAATGTTCATCTCAATTGACATCTTCCCGAAGGATAGGGTCATAGAGCCGTTTCGACAATTAATGACAGCATTGGAAGTGGCAAGGAAGGGTCGTCCAAGAATCACCGGAATTTGGTTCCATGGGTTTGCTATAGACTGTGTATCAAGAACAATAAAGTCCACAGAGAATATAAATTCCCCGACTTTAATCAACACATCCTCTAGTTCATCCCTAGGTTTGGTGATTGATCGGTCTGCCACTTGGAGAGTGCAATGAGCTGGTTTCAACTCTCCAATCCCTAACTGCTCGTAAACAGAATATAGAAGCAGGTTAACACATGCGCCAAGGTCAAGTAAAGCACGGTTAATGTTTTTACTCCTAATAGAAATCGAGATTGTAGGACAGCCAAGGTCCTTATGTTTCTTTGGTAATTGTGGGGTAAAAGCAGTGCTAACATTATTTGTCATGAATACCTTTTTTGGCACTTGAGTCTTTCTCTTCCTAGTGCACAAGTCCTTTAAAATTTTCGCATAAGACGAAACTTGTTGTATAGCATCTAGGAGAGGGATATTGATGTTAACCTGTTTAAACATTTCCATAATCTTCTCCATATATGGACTCGATTTGTTTCCCCTTAACCGATTCGGATAAGGAGCTTTAGCAATAAGAGCTGGGTCTGACACTGGAGAAGGTCGTGTGTGTGGAACAGATCCCAGAATAGGAGTGGGGATCATCTTTGGTGAACTAGAAGAAGTGTGCTGAGGGTTCGAGCCTTGAGGAAAATGAAGAATAGATTCGCAAGAAGGTGGTGGGGTAGACGAACAAAGATCAGAAGTGGAAGTAGAAGTGGAAGGAAAAGTGGAAGTGAAAGCCGGGGTGTTATTGATAGATTCATCATTATTATCAATCTCTTCACCGACTTGATTATTCAGCACTCTTCCGGATCTCAACGTTGTAATGGCATTCACATTGTAGTGTTGTGAATGTCCAGGATTCGGTAAGGGTTGAGATGGAAGTTTCACTTTCACTCTAGCACTCATTTCGGCATTCAATCGTGCGATTTGTGCTTCCATCGATTTAATACTCTCATCTTGGGAGGCGGAGTTTTTCTTTATATCATTGATAGAAGTCCTTATATCAGCCGACACTTGGATGGATTGTTTCATAAACATTTCCAAGGTTCGTTCGAGTGAAGAAGAGTTATCAGTACCGGACAATTGGAAAGAATTATTATACGGTGCAGAAGTGTTGACCGGATTTTGAAAATTTTGTGATTGATAGGGGTGCTGAGTCAGTTGTAGTGGTTGCTGTTGTTGTGGAGGTACCCTTTGAAAGTTGTTTTGGTTGGGAACCGTGTTTTGAGTTTGGTGTTGGTTCCAAGCAAAATTAGGGTGATTCCTCCAACCCTGATTATAAGTGGAAGATACGGATCGTTTCTAGGTCTTTGCTGAAAAGCAGTATTAGTGTGCTCTTGACCTTGAAACGGAGAATTCAAAGGACATTCTTCCGTTAAATGTGATGGATCAGAATAGTATCCACAGACAGTTTTGGGGAGTGTCATTTGATTTAGGGAGGCTAATAAAAATTTGTGTTCCATAGCTTCAAGCTTCTTTTGCATTGCTGCCATTTCAGTTTTGACTCCTATGGAAACATCCAGTTGATGGATACCACCCCTAGACGATAATTGACTTACACTCTCCCATTGTAAAGTTTTTTCAGCGAAATCTTCTAAAAATTTCCAAGTTTCACCATCGTCTTTAGACATGAAGTTGCCTTGACACATGGATTCAAGCACCTGTTTTGTTGTAGGATTAATGCCCTCATATATGATTCTGCACAGATCCCATCGATGGATTCCGTGATGAGGACATTGAACTAACAGATCCTTGAAGCGTTCAAAACACTTCAAAAATTGTTCATTGGGAAGTTGGGTAAATTGATTTATTTCGCTATGGACTCGGGCTGTCTTATGATTGGGGTAGAATTTCTTAAGGAAAGCTATGACGAATTCATCCCAGTTTGAAATAGAGTGTGCAGCTGTGTTATAAAGCCACTTCTCAGCTAAATCGCACAAAGTGAATGGGAGAAGACGTAGACGAATAGCATCCACAGAAAGCTGTGAAGTACCCATCATAGCACATACGTTTTCAAATTTGGTAATAAAAACGTATGCGTCTTCAGACTCGAGACCGTGAAATTTGGGTAAAAGATTGATGTATTGAGGTTTGATTTCGAAATTGTCCCCATTGGCTGGTGGAATGGAAAGACAGGTAGAAAGAGGACCTCGAATAGGGTGGCATCTCTCTTGGAGAGAGATGCGGGGTGGATTCTGCGCACCTGCGGATGGTGGCAGAGTGGTGTTGTTAAAGTTTGATGGAAAGACGTCCATCGCGGGGGATGTGGTAGGTGATGAAAAAGAAGATGTAGAATTATCGACTTCGGAGTCGATAGGAAAAACGCGGACAAGACGGGCACTAGAATCCCATGTCCAGCCGAGTATGCACTAAATGGTTTAGCACAAGTGGTAGCGTTGTGATAATTAGAGAAAAGTGGATTTGGTGTTTGGTTTGAAAAAGACGGATTTTGAAAAATCACACAAAAAATGCACAAGCAACCCTAGATTTAATGGTCACCTAGATCAAGTCACTAGACCGCTCCTAGACTTCCAGAAGACAAATCGCAGGATAAATCCTTTACTGCCTCTTTATTCCTCCTGTGGCCAGGCAAGTGCCAGGTAAGTGGGAGGTTCTCCGCTACGTAAGTAACGGGCCTAATTAAGTAACCACTTGCCTTAGACACACTTGCCTTAGACACCACAAAAGAAATGTGGATAAGTAATAGATTACCCACGACTTTCTTCTGTCCTAATTGAGCGCGACAGTCCTTAGAGTCTTGTCTAGATATTTTTTAGTTAATGAAGGGTAATGCGGATGCTTGTTTTGTGATTTGCGGGGCTTAGGAAGGGTAATGAAATCCCACCTAATCTGAATTTGGTCTTTGCCCCTTAATTTCCGTATTAAAATATGCAAACAACCAATATTCAAAACACGCAATAGATTTTTATTTTAGCGGCGCTGTTTTTGCAAAGAATCCTATAGAAAATGGTTATTGGACAAGAGCGGGGAGGAGATAAGAAAGTGAAGAATATACCAAAGGAAATCGGAGCTCCAATTCGACTAAACAGCCGCGGTTCCGCGACGGATCCTTGCTAATGGCCGCGTGTCACGACCCAAAGTTTGGATGTGACCGGCACTTAGATTGTATAATATCTAAAGATATCTACATAACCCGAGTAAGCCAAAAACCAAGATCAAAACCCCTTTTTTTTGCGGAATTTTAGAAAAACGTAGTTTTTAAGTAAAAATCACAGCTTTAAGTAATTAAGATCTTAACAGTAACTCCCTATTGAATTCATAACAAAATAGTTATAAAGTGTTAATTTGGTTGCATTCCTAGTTGGGATCAACAATGCCAACATCGGAAATAAATTTACAACTTTATACTACATCAGTAAGAATCTCAGACATAAGTAAAAGAAATATCATTCCATATAACCAAACGATCTCATCTGTCAAATAATATACATACAACCACTTCTCGTTCTAAGTCATAATACAGGGTCTGATGGAGATATTCTAGATTCAATATACAATCCCAAAAGAGGAGGTTACTACATAGATAACCCATCTAGCAAAAGATGCGATAAAAGCTGATAAGTGAATCTGCTCTGCTGCTAACCGTCCACTCTACCCCTGCAAGGAACTGTGGCACAACGGGGTGAGTTGCCAACTCAGTGAATAAAACTAATATGTAACGGCTGATAATGTAAATATGACAACTATAACTAATTACGATATGGATGAGTATGATGCATGATAGCATGTGAAAGCATGAATTTATACTAATAATCATATAAATCAAGAATGAAATCTCATCACTTATTTCCAATCAAGTTCATCTTTCCGTGTCCAATATCGACACAAATCTTCTGTTTCCCTCAGGCATCGTTCCTCGAACGATCCTGTAATCAATAACACTAGTCGGTATCATCTAGATATCCGCCGTGTTTCACTACTATCTCCAGTATCGAGTATCCTCGCTAGGCTCCCCGCCTCAAATGCGGCTTTCCTGCCCTTCGGTCTCGACCGGGTCCACCATGTATCCAACTATATAGCTCCCCCACTCAGTCTGGATAACGTAAAAATCCAGGACCGTATAGCTCCTCCACTCGGCCCGGAATAAAACCAAATCATAAAAACAATATCTCATGGTGGGCATGTTACATCAATCATAAAAATTCATTAAATTTATGCAATAATATAGAAAAACTCAAAACCATAAATCCTCAATAATACAAGTACCTCTTATATCAACTTAGAATACTCGAATACTACACATGATGTCATTGATGCAATTTACTACTGTTATTGGTGTTTAAGGTATGATATGAATAATTTTTAACAAGAAAAATGCTAAGTGTAAAAGTGACATGGTAATATCGACGAGGTGTAGTGTAACATGTAGATATGTGCATGTGTGGCATAACTCGTTCGATAATTGTGCAGTGTTCTAACAACTATAGCGAGGTATATGTAGATATGAATGCATATTATCAATTTAGAATACAAAAGTCAAATCTTTTTATTTAAGTAAAACTACGGGCGTATTACGCCATCTTTACAAGATCCCCTGGTAGATGTTTAGTCTATTCACCGGAATACGTCGAATCAATTCAGATCACCAATCCTTTTCCTTTCCTTGCGGCCTCCGAAGTTTCCGTATTCGAATCTAATATCGAAATTAACTTATATAAGAAACGGCTAACTCTGATACGATAAAATCATGAAAACACAAGTTGTACGTATGAACGATACCACGTACGACTATTTTAAACTATCTAACTCCTATACTAACTGAGTTTTAACATCTCGCTGTTTGCAACAGAAAACTTAAACGTGTTACGAATTTACCGTGTCGTATTTTAGAATTTTGATCACTTTTACGATATTAGTCCCCATATTCCATATACTGTTAAATTAACTTAAATAAACAATACCAATTATCATAACACCTACACAGAGACCTACCCCAAAAATCCAAAACACCCATCTCTTCCAAAAATCCGGCTACGCCAGAATTCCCCTATAGGTCGCCGGCTAAAATCCGAGCCCCTTGGTTCGTGCTCCTATGGTTTGTTCTAGGTCCAACATACAACATTAAGGCACTGTTTGGTTAAGTTTATTTTTATCTAAACTATAGCAGATTACTACAGAGCTCAGTTTTGCCTAAAATACGATATTATAGATATAAAATTTCTAAATTAAACCAATTACAGAACTAAATCCTACAGTGATTAAAGACTTTACCTACAAAAGATTGCTGGAAGAACTCCCTCCAAGATATACAAGTTCCTAGTTTCTAGCTTGATGGTGGAAATCTTAGAACTTGGCTCTTCTCTTCTCCTTTCTCTTGTTCTTCTTTGTTTGTTCTAGTTTTCTTTTTCTTTCCTTTGAATTTTTAGATTTTTAAATTACCTAAGTGATCTGAACAAATGATATATATGACAAAGGTAAGAGTGATGTGTAGGAGGAGGTGTCAATGATCAAGGTGTGCCATCCTCATGCAAGGAGGAGGTGTTGTGTGTGTGTTGTGCATGCAAGAAGGATGTGTCAAGTTATTATCTTTCCAAATTGATTTATCTTGTGATAGAATTCTGAACTAAAGCCTCATTTAACCTCTTTTCTACTTACACCCTTAACAATTCCCATTTGCACAATTCCCTAAACTTTACACAAAGACCCCTCACTAACTATGTTATTATATAACACTATTTTAATAAAAAAAATGAAGCTAAATTTCTCATTAAAACCCTTATAATTTATTTATGTTACATATTAAAATTTTAATTTAATTTGTTTTACATACTATTTATGAAAATGTCATATTTGGTTTTAATAACTTTTTAATTTAACATTTTATTATTTAATTAATTAATTTTATTTATTTCTAAATTTTCAAAATGCTACACCGCGGTTCCGAGGTCAGTTCACAAGATTTATGCACTAAAATTTTTCCTGGTGCTCCTGTTGCTTCACTGGCCTTCTTTAATGCTCAAAAATCTTGATCTCAATGCTTCAATAATTCCAGGTCCCCTTGCAAAATTCACAACTAATCGTTAAGCGCTTGATGCGATTTTGATTTAAAAATTCTGATAGAATAATAAAATTTCAACTTAAATAACAAGAACGAACAAAATAGCACGCATCCCCGGCAATGGCGCCATTTGATTGATCTGATTTCTTGTGATTGATTCGAATGAAAAGAAAAGTGTTATCACAATCAAAGAATTTATAACCGCAATCAATAATGGTGTCGAAGCAGTTTCGTTAATGAGAACGGATCGTCCACTGAGATGCGAGTACTTATTCGTTCATGCTTTAGTTGAGTCGAAATGAAATATAAAAGAAAATTCAAGAAGACGATTCAAGATTTATGAGATTTAATTTCAAGAAACATCAAGAAAAATATCAAGAATTCAAGAAAGTATCCAATATCAATTTAGTTATCAAGAATTTGTAGAATAGCTTATAGGAATCGATCGAATTAGTAGCAATGATGAATACTAATAATTACGAATATTATCTATTGATGAATTGTAGCTAGATCGATGATGATCAATGAAGATTAGGGATCTATTGAAGAAACTAGGGTTTCTCCTTCACTATCCCTTGTCTTTTCATTGATCATCATTCAATTCTAGCCTCTAGCAAAGAAAATCATCAATCGTTTGATCCCTAATTTGCAACGAGATTATCAAGAACGTGATATTGCTCCAAATTAGGTCATCGATGATTCTTTTTCCAAAAGTTCACAATCCTCATAAGACTTAAGATTAGTTTAGGATTTCACCATCATTAGATCTACCGAATCTCTCGATTCCTTTACAAGTGGAGATTTCACTCACGCATCATGAAAATAAAAGAATCAAGAACTAGAAATTTCATAATACAAGAATGTAAAGAAAGCGAGAAATACAATTATCACCTTTATTAAATCTCCTTCAAATTACACCTCTCAATTTGAGTTTACAAGACTAGCTCTCGATCGCTCCTTTGAAAGGGAATTTGTCGTCGATCTTTGCGTGGCTCGATCGTTGTGAGTCATGGATCGGATGCAAATATATTGCTATTGATGACAATCGGCGTTGCGATAAAGGCTCTTTGATTGTCGCTTGATTTTGCTCTCAATGGATCTTGATTTTGATTGGATTTGGGTTTGGATCACAAGTTGTGTGACTCAACTTGTGTAGTGAATTGGTTCAATGTTCAACAACCGAAGCCCTAGGTCTCCTTTTATAGTCTTCCTCAATCTTCCACTAGAAGCTAAGTTTATCTTCCACTAGAAGCTAGGCAGTTATGAAACTTGCATATGAAGCTTGGCTGTTGTAGGGAAGCTTCTGAAGAAATCTAGGAAGTTCGAAGCGTCTTGAAGAAGCTTGGCTGTTATGAGAAAGTCTTTGAAGAAGTTCGGACCGCCGACGAGCCAACTCGGCCGCGGATCCGTAGCGGATTGGGCTGGATCGGCCGCGGTTCCGCGGCCATATAATGAGATCACTGTGTCATTTTCATAGGGTCTTCTGGTGTTGGTATTTGGGTCTTCATGTGACATCTGGAATCTTATTATCTTTTCTGAATCTCTGCCAGATTTTATTTCTTTGACTTGCTGCGTTTTATCAGCAAATTTTGCGATTCCAGTTCTTTGACCTGAAGAATTTTTTGCACAAAATCTTGATGAAAAGTGTTGAGATATACAATATCATGCGTAAAGTAATAAACAAACAATTTCCTTTAAAGAATGTTGAATATATATATAACACGGGGTATTTGGTATTTTGCAGATGAATTTTTAATCCGTGTTATATTTACAGTAAATACCCTTAGATGATTAGAATAATGAGGAAATTGTTATGTTACAGAATACAATATTTTCGACTGAACAGGTCCCAATAACCAATAGCTTTTGGTGCATCCCCAAACGGTTGAACCAAAACCACACAGACTATGACGTTTTTAAACTGGACTATGATGTCCTTAAACTTTACGGACTGTGGGGTCTTTAAACCCATAGACCATGTTGTCTTTAAACCGGACTGTGGGGTCCTTAAACTCATGGACTATGATGTCCTTAAACTTTATGGACTGTGAGGTCCTTAAACTCATAGACTATGATGTCTTTAAACTTTAAAGACTATGACATCTTTAAACTGTCACGGACTATGATGTCCTTAAACCCAATGGACCACAACGTCCCTAAACTAAAACGATAGAGCCTAAATGCCCTGTCATTGGATCTAAATGATTCCGAACCCCCGTTGAGTAGATCTTAGTCTAAAATTAGACCAACGTATCCTTAACAAACGTTTAAGTAGATCTTAATCTCAATGAGATTAATGATCCTTAAACCCAACCCAAACCCAAATCTAAGATAATACGGATTTGGACTAATCTACGCCCTACGGATGACAACATAAATTAGTCTCCGTATACAATCCACGGGAAACCAAAAATAAAACAAACACACACGACATGAAGTGACCATCTTGAGAAGGAGAAAGTTGTTACCGTGATGCGGTAGCGTAATTAACTGCAGGGGCTTGCGCCTGCAGGGATGAGCGTCCCCATAATAAAAAAAACCCCTCAAACGAGGGGGAATCTGACGAAGTCTACTACAACGGCCGCATCTGTCTAAACCTCCGATACACGGTGCCATAAATCAACTTGGCATCTTCGGAGAGGTGGATGGATAAAGCCAAATAGCATCTGCCCCCAAATTCAGGCAAGACGTTTGCCGTCCCAGTTTTCGGCGGAGAACAGATTCTGGCACGCCCGGTGGGACCTTTTCCTCTTTCCACTCCACACTTCGTGTGTCGTGTTTCATGAACGAATCACGGTTTGCTATGGTTTCTCCTGGATTCGAGATATTAAGATTTGGTGTCTTGCTCCGTGCAGAAAACAGAAGATCAATGGCTTTCAACTGCACCAACGACGACAACTCCCACTCCGTCCTTGCTGGAGGAGTGACCTATGGGCCTCAAGCGGCCTCCGTTTTCACGATGCCAGTGGAATAGATGACGCAAGCCACCACTGGGCTATTCTTTGGGACCATGCTCCTACCCATGAGCTTCAACACCCTAGGGCCATCGCAAAAAGCTCTGACGAAGTTGGTCTTTGATCGGCTTACAACTACCGCGACCCCTCTCAATGGGTCTTCAAATCCAACGCCTCAGTCTTTAACAGACTGGGCCAAAACTCTAATGGGCCTGTGAAGAAACCTACCATACCTGAAGGGGTTATCCCAAAACGAATAGCCGTTCCTGCTCCTGAAGTCGCCAAAGCGGCTTCTCCTGCTAAGGGGTCGGTCTTCACAAGACAGGCCGCTCTAGCTCCCGCTCTAGGTGAAGTAACCAAGGCTGCTTCCCCTGCCAAAAAGCCGGTCTTTTCAAGAATGATCATTCCCTCTCAGCGGACGTCAGTCTTCGATAGGCTGGCACCAACAACAACCCTTCACCAGATTAGGGGGCATGAGGGAGCCACCCCTATAGCTGAATCAATACCGTCTGCAATGCATGCTCAACGTCGTCACTGGCGTCGAGTGAGGAAAGCTGGGGGCAGTTCCCCTTCTGGACTGACTTCGCCAGCTCCAACGGTAGAAGTCGATGCTTCTGTTCTAACTGGGAACAACTTTGAACCACTTAAGAGGGTGCATAAAAACTCTCCAACTTCTGTATTGAAAAGATCTCCTTCACCTATGGAGAGCGCCACAAAGGCAAAGCTGGAGCAGCCCCCTCAGTGTCTGTCCTAAAAAATTCACAGGGTCTGGCAAAGGGTCCAAGACTCAGTAATCGACAAGGACTACTCCCGTCGATCCAAGAAAATAAAGATTCAGCAAGAGGGGGACCATCCCTCCGCCACGCCACTAAAGGCGTCGTCTGCACATGTGCCTACATCAACAGCTCCTTCAACTTCAACCATCCACAAAAGGAGAAGGCCGGAGAAGATCCCTGCGTCTATGATGAATCGCAAAAACATTGAATCCAAACGCCCTAAGTCTGGGGGCATGGTAGTGCATACTGTTTATATGGCTTCCGGAAAAGAGGAAAGCCGTGCTTCTATGGGGCATCGACCACTCACACGATCAGTGACAAAGGCTCAGGAGCAACAACAGCAAAAGCTCCAGAAGATGCTGACAACCATAACTGCACTCACCGGGCCAAAAGCAAGCCCGGAGATGTCGTCGGAGCAGCGTCAGGAACAAGAAACCAATGCTGAGTTCCTCCTCAGAATCCTGGAGAAGAAAGACAGAGAGGCCGCGGAACAAGCGGCCAACATAAAACGAATGACGCTTTTATTCCAAGATATGGTCGGGATGATGATACGGCCGGATCCTCCAGCTGAAGACCCTCCGATTATCCTTGAAGACGATAGAGGAGAGGCATTGAACCCTCTTCCGGCTCTATCAGCAGCCAAGGAAGAGACCATCTCCAAAACTGCTCTGGATGACTATATCGCTCAACAAATACGAGCTCATCAGGCGAGAGAAGCGGCTGGCCAAATCGTCAAGACTGGACGACCCTATTCGGGTTGGTATGACCAAATAAAGTACCCGTCAGGATATACGATCTCTAAATTCCATGTATATAAGGGGACGGGGAATCCACACTAACACGTGGCTCAATTCAGGGCTCTGTGTGGCAACACCGAAGGTGACGATAGGCTACTGCTTCGCCAATTCGTTGGCAGCTTGTCGAAGATTCCGAGCTCCCGAATGACTCCGTCAAGACATATGCAGAAATGGAGCTACTGTTTACACAGAGATTCGCAAGCGCTAGTGAGCGCACCCCGATCACCGCACTAATTAACGCCAGGGTGAAGCCAGGTGAAACATGGGTTCAGTGCGCGATACGGTGGCGAAACTTATGGTCGAAATGCGAACAACGCATCGAAGAAGCTCCTGCGGTGGCATGTTCGTGGGAACTCTTGATCCGCAAGCGACCATATCCCAGTTTATGATGTTTTTCAAGATGACTACCTTCCAGGCCTTGATTGACAAGCTGGCCCAAATGGATCAAATGGGTCATAGATCGTTTTCTTCGAAGATGGATCCTCGAAATGAAAAGGGAAAAGGGAAAGTGACCTTCTTCGCCAATGCTCAGCAGCAGCCCAGTGGTCCAAAACCAACTGATCGCCAAGACGATAAACAACGATTCTTTACCGAGAAGCTAAAGTGCCCTTATTCGTTTCCTCGGGATAAAACGAGGAGACTGTTCGAGCTGGCAGTGCGCAACAGGCTCATCACCTTGCCGGATCCAAAACGCCCACTGCAGCCCGGTGACATCAACAGTCCCAACTATTGCCCTTACCATCGAATAAAGGGCCATCCAATCGAAGATTCCTTCGTCTTCAAAAACTGGATTGAGGACCAGTACCAGCAAGGCAAATTCGCGTTGTCTGAAAACTGGTGAGTAAACCCGCCCCAGCCGCACGCTCTTAAAAAGGTGGACACGCCGGGAGCGTCATGCTCTTTTTTAGAAGAAGCTCCATGGGAGGTCGCTCTTTCAGCTAAAACAAAAAGAATGCTAAAGGATCTCCAAACATGCCCGATGATCAGGTGGAAAAGTCCGCTGGAGCCCGAAGTCATTGAGGGTATGCTGAAGCCGCGCCCGACGCCATGAATTTGTAGCGATAGTCAAAACGCCCATGCCCAGCCGTCAAAATCTTCAAAGAAGAAGAAAAAGACCAAAAAGCCCGTGAAGCCTGATGACAAGCGCACGGACTTGCAAAAACATATTGACGCACTGGATGAATACAACCAAAAGGCATGAACCCTGGTCACACTCCAAGAATTTCTCAACAATATCCTTGAGAGCGGAGATAACGACAATAATGACGGAGATGACTCGTCAGAAGAATCTGAGGATTATGTGGAAAGTTGCCACATGATCTCTCATTCGGCATTAACTACCGAAGAAGCTCACTCGGCGTTAGAAGACAGCATAAAGGAGCTGGGGGCAGGATCGAAGCCAAAACCCTTGGAGCCGTTTGACGAGATGATCGACCTGCTGCTGAACGAAGCCCGTCAGAAGAGCAAGGATGATCAAGAGCGCGAAATGGCCATATTCGAAAAAGCCAAACGTCGGCAACTGAACGAAAGGGTTAAAGCACTCCAACCAGGCAAAAGCAGGCTTAAGACGAGGAAACGGTTTGCCAAAGCCTTGTCTATGGGAATGAAGCTGCCACCGCCCAAAGAAGATATCCCCAAGGATACGCACCTTGACGAAGTAGACGTACATCCTAACTATTGCTTATACCACCAGAGGATTGCACACCCCACTGAAGAGTGCATGGCTTTTAAAAAGTGGTGGCAAGGGTACGTCGCTCATCGACAACATTTCAAGCGGATAAAGCGTAAGGCTCGTCGGGAACGGAGAATCATGACAGATGAGCTTAAAAGAGCTGCCGGCAACTGTCACATGGTCGATGCCAGGGGATTGCAAGTTCTCACCTTCGGATATGATTTTGACGAAGAAGTATCTTTCGGCCCTCTCTTCAAAGAATCCACCTCAGGAAAAGAGGAAGAGATGAACAACTGTGAGAATATTCAGCTGCGAAACCGCACGTTACCTGAAAAGAATCCCGGACCCGCAAACAAGGGATCGAAAAAAAAAGATAAGGGGAAGGAAAAAGTCCCCGAGGATATCGCCCTCGATAAGCGAGTCGCCGAAGAGCTCGCAGCCAAGGATCCGCCCAAGAAGAACAAAATGGATTATAATGTCCTGGCACACCTAAGGAGGATACTCTCGCAGTTAAGCATTTTGGATGCCCTTCTCTTGTCTAAAGAGGCACGGGATTCGCTGATCAAGGCATTACAAGAGCCCGAGCAGTTTCAAGCCTTCCTTGCCGAAGAAAAGATGAAGGACGGGCTGGAAGAAGTGCATACAGCTGACATCACTTTCGGCGATGAAGATCTCCTCCTCGGAATGTGTGAGCACAACCGTCCCCTATATGTCTCCGGATATTTCCATGACATCAAGATAGGAAAGATTCTAGATGACAACGGGTCCTCCGTCAACCTTCTAAATATCAGAGTGCTAAAAGAAATCTGCATCAGCGTTCAACACCTAGCTCGGGATAAAATTACTATCTTCGGTTTTGACTTCCAGTCATCATGGACGCTCGGGTCCGTAATACTGACGTTACGCTTCACGCTGCTCGTCACCGACATCAAATTTCATGTCATTGATGCCAAGACTTGCTACAACGCTTTGCTCGGCAGGCCTTGGTTATACGAGTACAACATCATCCCTTCTACACAATATTAGTGTATGAAGTACTTCAAAGATGGTCTCGAATATACCGTGACGGGGGAACTGAACCCATTCTCCATAAATGAAGTCCGCAAGTATGAAGACGCAAAGTACCTTCTGCCAGACTTTGAAGACATGGAAAGATGCCATAAACCAGAGAATAAGCAAAAAGCTATCATCACTATTCCGGTCTTTGGGAGTGATACCGAAGAGGACGAGGAAATAGTCTATTCAGGGCCGCCCCAATGCAGCAAGCCGGGACCCTCTACCCCTATTCTGGTCTTTGGCAGTGATTCTGAAGACGAAGTCAACATAGTGTTCTCGGTCCGTCCATTAGTGCATTCCCTCACTGGAGATGATCAGAGTTTGCAGATCGTCATGGTTCCGCAGCAGCATTACAGAGAGCTTGATGCGCTTGAGACATATATTGTGCAAGAGCTACGGACATTCTACGTCCCTCCCAGGCGAAGAGGTGAAAAGGCGATCCTATTCTACCAATCCACGGAGACTAAAGTCAAAAGAGAAGTCTGGCATGGTGCCGATCCTGCACTCGATAGGCTCCAACCCATTCGTCTGCCCAAGTATTACACCGAAGGATTAAAAAGGCTGTTGAGGCACCAATGCATACCCTTCAAACAGACTACTCGACAAGCTCAGTTCTACAACAGGATCTGGAATATCCCCGGAACTCAGCGAAAATTGCCCAACGGGAGAATGGAAACAATCGAGCTTGGACATGTTCAACCCAAGAAACGGGAGCGATTCCATGGATGCTACGTTATACATGACTTTGATGAAGAAGGAGATGCTCTGCTAGAGGACGCTAACCTTGAACCAAAACGAGGTCCCGCCATGAAAGTGCCAAGTCCGTCGTTCGAAGAACAGATGGACAAGCTAATAAGGAAAGCGAGTCAAAAGGCCCGGGATGATCATAGCCGCGAAATGGCCATCTACGAGAAAGCCAGGACGCAACACCTCCTTCAGAAGGCTGCAGAGAATGAAGATGTTCTTCATCGCCAACCCGTCGTACAGAAGACCCGACGCGGAGGCAAAAACAAACTAAGGAATGGAAAAAATATCCGACAGCGGCAAAGCGGGTCCAAGAAGCCACGCTATCAAGAATTGAGCAGCCGGGATTCGTCGCTTATAAAGAAGATGGGTCGGGCATATTCTTTTCCCCAAGACAAGACAAGGAAGATATTTGATCTTGTCATGAAACATCAGATGATTACTCTCCCGGAGTCGAAGCACCCCGAACAAGCAAGTGAGGTTCATCACCCAGACTATTGCTCCTATCACCGAGCGATAGGACATCCTCTCGAAGACTGCTTCACATTTAAAAACTGGGTTGAAAACCAATATCAGCAAGGCAGGTTCGCTCTATCCAGCAGTTGGAGGGTAACCCCACCACAGAAGCATGTTCCAAAAGCAACATACATAGCGAGAGTAGAACCAGATCAACATCGGTCTTGGAAACGATCTCGTGCCTGTCACGCGATAACGCTGTCAGAAGAAGGAGTATACGAGGATATGGATGACCTCTCCTGGTACTTCAAAAATGAGGATGAAGATGAGTTGATCTCAGAACTTCCACCGGCGCCAAAAGAGCTGGAAGATGGGATACATACTACTGTGGACAACCTAAGAAAAATCGACTTGGGGATGGCAAACGACCCGAGGCCTACGTTCGTCAGTGAGCTGTTGTCCGAAGAACTGGTAGCTACTCTAAGAGACGTGCTTATGCAGTATAAAGGCTGCTTCACATGGAATTACTCCGAGATGCCGGGGCTAGATCCAGAGATAGCTGTGCATAAATTGGCGATATCCCCGGATGTTAAGCCAGTCAAGCAAGCACCACGAAGAATGCGGCTCGAACTTGAAATGAGCATCAACACCGAAGTTAAGAAGCTAATCGACTCCAGCTTCATCCAAGAAGTTCAGTACCCTGACTGGATCGCCAATATCGTCTCGGTGATGAAGAAGAATGGGACGGTGCATATCTGCGTAGATTTTTGGGACCTCAACAAGGCTTATCTGAAAGATGACTTTCCCGTACCGGTCACCGAGCTGATGATAGACAACACGTCCACTCACGAAGTCTTCTCCTTCATGGACGGCTCATCGGGGTACAATCAAATAAATATGCATCCCGAAGACCAGAAGCATACCGCTTTCCGGACTCCTCTGGGCGTACTCTGCTACAAAGTAATGCCTTTCAGCCTGAAGAACGCCGGTGCTACCTATCAGAGGGCCATGACAAAGATTTTCGATGACCTCATACATGAAATCGTCGAATGCTATATTGAAGACCTCATGGTAAAAAGCAAATCACACGAGGAGCATTAGGAGCATCTGAAGGTAGTATTCCAACGTCTTCAGAAATACAACCTGAAGATGAACCCTCTCAAATGCGCGTTCGGAGTTTACTCAGGAAAATTTCTAGGGTTCATCATACGACATTGAGGCATCGAAATAGATCCATCGAAGATCAAGGCGATTATGGAAATACCTTCGCCAAGAACTCTCAAGCAACTGCGGTCTCTCTAAGGAAAGCTCGTATATATCCGACGATTCATAGCCAATCTCTCCGGCAAGTGCCGTCCCTACAGCCATTTAATGAAGAAGGGGACCCTGTTCGTCTGGGATCGCAAATGCTAAAATGCACTGGACAAAATCAAGCAATACCTGCAGAATCCGCCAGTACTGACTGCTCCGGTCAAGGGAAAGCCTCTCATCCTGTACACAACAGCCCTTGAAGGTTCTTTAGGCGTGCTATGGTCACAGGAGAACGACCAAGGGAAGGAGAGAGCCCTCTACTATTTGAGTCGAGTTCTCCTGGGTGCAGAAAACAACTACTCCCCCATTGAAAAATACTTCCTGGCGTTAATCTTCGCGATAACGAAGCTCCGGCATTATGCTTTGGCGTATGAGGTCTGCCTAATATCAAAAGTGGATCCTCTCAAATACTTGATGTCGAGAGCTATACTAACAGGATGGCTCGCTAAATGGGCCCTACTCTTAATGGAGTTCTCGATAGCATACCGACCCCTCAAGCCAGTGAAAGGCCAGGCCATCGCCGACTTCCTCGCTGAGCATCCGATACCTGCCAATTCACCCCTAAAGTGCGACTTGCCGGACGAGCACACGTTTGACACGATCGACAGGGAGAGAGGAGAGAGGAGAGAGTGATACCCGATGGGAACTCTATTTCGACGGAGCATCTTCCATGAAGAAGCGACAACACAACACCCCTATAATCAAATCTGAGGTAGGCCTTATCATCGTGACTCCACAAGAAGGGATAATGCGCTTTGCCTTTTCCTTAACAGAGCCGAGGATAAAAAATGAAGCCGAATATGAAGCTTTGATAGCAGGTCTTGAGATTGTTGTTGACATGGGAATAGAAAACCTCTTCATACGGAGACTCCCAGCTGGTCGTTTGTCAAGTAAACAACGACTATCAAACGTGCAAGCCCGAGTTGGTAAAGTACGGCGAGAGAGTACAACAATTGCTGACTCAAATTCCTTCCTACGTTCTGGAAAGCATACCACGTACGGAAAATAGTAAAGCAGATGCGTTAGCTAAACTCGCTAAAGAACTGGCTGACGAAAACCTCGATGACGTAAGGATCGTTGTGCAAAGCCGTCGGGTTCTTACACCAGCGGAAATATCTCCGAAGTCGTCTGAAGGAAAGGAAGCGACCAAGCAAACAGCCCTACAAATAAAAGACCAGGAAAGAGCTAAGGATTGGAGAGAAGTCTTTATAGACTACTTCAAATCCCGTCGAACACCTGAAGATGCGTCCTCAAGACATCAGCTCATGAAACGAGCTCTGTCTTTCGCCTTCGTCAATGATACTCTGTATAAGAGATCGTCCGACTCCCTGTGGCTAAGATTCCTGAGGCCGAAAGAAGCAAAGAGAGTTGTCCAAGAAACTCACGACGGACTCTGCGGTTCTCATCAAGCCGGGCCAAAGATGAAGCTAAAAATCAAAAGGATGGGCCACTATTGGCCCACTATGATCCAGGACTGCCTCGAATACGCGAAGCAGTGCCACTCATGCCAAATTCACGGAGACTTCATCCACCAGCATCCAAATCCGCTACACCCAACGGTGGCTAGCTGGTCATTCGAAATGTGGGAACTGACATAATTGGGCCCATTGAACCAGCATCATCCAGAGGACATCAGTTCATATTGGCGACAACCGATTAATTCTCTAAGTAGGAAGAAGCAGTACTGTTAAGAGAAGTGAAGATAGAGAATATCCTCCATTTCTTCAAGACACACGTCATCTATCGGTTCGGCACTCCGCGACGGATTATCTCCGATAACGGGCCAGCCTACAGAAGCCACAAGATCAGCCGTTTCGCACAGCAGCATAACATAGACTGGAGATACTCTTCGGTCTATAATCCCCGAGTTAATGGTTTAGCTGGGGCTTTCAACAAGACTTGACGAAGATCATAAAAAAGGCGGTGTCCAGAAATACGAAGGACTGGCACGAGAGATTGCATGAAGCTCTCTGGGCGTATCGAACTACGTTCAAAACGGCCATAAATACAAGGCCTTATGCATTGGTATTCGGCGCAGAAGCGGTACTCCCTTTGGAGATAGAGCTACCCTCTCTATGAGTGACGGTTCATTACGAGCTAACAGATGAAGAGAACTCTCATCTTCGGCTGGAGGATCTCGACGCCCTTGAAGAAACCCGGCTCATGGCGCAGCAAAACCTGGAGGCTTACAAAGCAAGGATGACGCGCTCGTGCGAAAGATTGACTAGGCCGAGGATATTCCACCAAGGCGAACCCGTGCTAGTCGTAAAAAGACCTATGATCCCTAATCGTGTCAAACGGGAGAAATTCGAGCCAAACTATGAGGGCCCGTATATCATAGACAAGGTCTACGAAGGTGGGGCTTACTTACTCATGAATATGCATGGCGAAAGACCCTTTAGGCCAATAAACGGTCGGTTCTTGAAAAAATACTACGCCTGACCGAAACGTCTTTAAACTACTACAAACCCGCAGCATCCTTGGGCTGACTCATAAAAACAAAACGGTACGTCCATAAGCAAGATGGGCACGGATGAAACCCCGAAAGGGCTCCGTGAGTAAAAACAACAGGGCTACCGGCGAGTTTGTGAAAACCCGAAAGGGCGCAATCTCGTTAAAAGACTCTTGCAAGGTCCTCTCGACCTTATAAGGAGAAAACTACCTGTATGAGATCCTTACGACTCACAAAGGAGCGACACACTTAGGGATCCCCACGATTCCTAAGGAGAAATTACGCTTACGAGATCCTCACGACTCGTAAGGAGAACCCTCTTATGAGACCCTCACGGCTCATAAGATTCAAAAGCCTTAAGCTACAGGGATCTGAACATGTTCTTAAGCCATCACATTTCCCAGACTGCCCTACAAACGATTTGTTCCCCTCCGAAGGACGGCGCGACGGACGTCTTGCCTGAAATTCGGGGCAGATGCTAATTGGTGCTATCCGTTCACCTCTCCGAAGATGCCAAGTTGATTTATGGCACCGTGCATCGGAGGTTTAAACGGATGCGTCCGATGTAGCAGACTTCGTCAGATTCTCCCTTGCTTGAGGGGTTTTTAATTGTGGGGACGCTCTTCCCTGCAGGCGCAAGCCCCTGCAGTTAATTACGCTACCGCGTTGCGGTAACAACTTTCTCCTTCTCCATGTGGTCACTTCGTGTCGTGGGTGTTTGTTTTGTGTTTGGTTGCCCGTAGATTGTATACGGAGACTGAGTTATGTCGTCGCCCGTAGGGCGTGGACTAGTCCAAATCCGTATTATCTTAGATTTGGGTTTGGGGGTTTGGGTTTAAGGATACGTTAGCCTCATTTGAGACTAAGATCGACTTAAACGTTTGTCAAGGATGCGTTAGTCTAGTTTTAGACTAAGATCAACTTAACAGGATCGTTTAGATCCAACAAGAGAGCAATTAAGGGAGCCCTGTTGTTTAGTTTAGTGACATTGCGGTCGATAGGTAGTTTAGGACATTGCGGTCCAATGTTAGTTTTAATACATTACGGTCAAGGTTAAGGACATCATAGTCCATGGGTTTAAGGACTCCACAGTCCGGTGTTAGTTTTAAGACATCCCGGTCAAGGTTAAGGACGTCATAGTCCGTTGTTAGTTTTAAGACATCCCGGTCAAGGTTAAGGACATCATAGTCCATGAGTTTAAGGATCCCACAGTCCGTATCGATGTGTGGTCGTCGGGACCCGTCACCTCTTTGAAGATGTTGAGGAATTACAACGCCAGGTATCAAAGGAGTGAAGAGATGTACCCTTGAACCAAGGTAGATTAGATAATCTTTGGCCTAATTTATAACTAAGACCAATTAATTATATTATGAGCCCATTAGCCCAGTTAAGTTTGAATTGAGGACTTACGGCCAGTTTGGGCTAAGTCCAATCATGTTTAGAATATTGGCCCTCTGTTGGCTCATTGAAGGAGAGCCTTTGCCTCTAGAAACTTACCCAATTGGGCTAAAGCTAGTATTAAACACTAAAGACCAACAGTGTTGAATATTGGGAATAAGATTAGCAAGTTAGTGTTAAACACTAAAATATGACCAGTATTGAACACTAGCAACAGGGCTTTCAAATTAGTGTTAAACACTAAAGCAAATCAGTGTTAAACACTGGCAACGGAGATTTCAAATTAGTGTTAAACACTAAATCCAATCAGTGTTAAACACTGGGAACAGAGATTTCAAATTAGTGTTAAACACTAAGCAAATCAGTGTTAAACACTGCAAATAGAGTTTTCCAAATTAGTGTTACACACTAAGAAAATCAGTGTTAAACACTGGGAACAGAGATTTTAAGTTAGTGTTAAACACTAAGAAAATCAGTGTTAAACACTGGGAACAGAGAAAATCAGTGTTAAAGTCTTCAGATTAGTGTTAAACACTAAGGAGAGAGGGGTCACTTGTGGACACGTGAGAGTGCCCTGATTCCCCTTATTTTATTCTGCAGATCGACCATCACGTGTGAGCACGTGATGGGGGCCCACGCTCTGGTATATTAGAATGCTCATTAGGGGTCACGTGGTGACATGTGAGGGCGCCCTAGAGCTCTTTTCTGTTTCTTTTGCTTTTTTCTTTGTGTGCTTCAGGGGTCACGTGGTAGCACGTGACTCTGTTTTTCTTTGCATATTTTAAAGATCTGTTCATCTTTTAAGAATTAAATTCTTCATAGGGTTAAACCCTAGCAATAAACTTTTGAGGAATTAAATTCCTGTTTTCTTCTGAAGAATTATATTCTTAGATAGGGTTAAACCCTAATTTCTTTTCTGTAAAGAATCAAATTCTGGTATAGGGTGAAACCCTAATTCTTTTTTTTAAGGGAATTGAATTCCTGTGATATTGAGAGAGTTAAGTTCTCAATTAGGATTACACCCTGGTTCTGTCCATTTTTAAGGAATTAAATTCCTACGATATATGGTTAAACCCTAACTTTATTTCAAAGGAATTAAATTCCTATAATTCTGTGAGAATTAAATTCTCAAAACTCAGTTCCTCCTCTGTGTTTTGGATCTGCATGGCAGGATCTCAACCCAATGAGAATTAAATTCTCAATTCATGGGGAGATGTGCACTTTGCAGATTCTCTACCAGAGGAAGAACTAAGTTCTTTTCTTTATATAAGAGTTAAACTCTTTTGAGAATTAAATTCTCTTTTGAAGCCTCTCTTTTCTTACCTAGGGCTTTTCTTTTGCAGAGAATCAAAATCTTCCTTCTGAATTTTCAAGATTCCAAGGCTCTATCTCCCTCCCTCTCTATCTCTTTTTTAACTCTCTTCTTTGGCTCTTATTTATAGGAGAAGGAAAAGAATCAATCTGTTTTAGTGAATCTTTCATTGAAAGATTTGATTTATTGATTGATAGATTTGATTTATCTTCATCACTAATCTGGGCCTTTAGATTATGAGGTGAATTTTATTCACCATTGGATTTTAAATCCAAAGATATCTCTTTGTTATTTCGGTTAGATTTAGGGGGAAATCTTTTCATGTCCAAGATTTTTCCATAAATTGGTGATATTTAATCACCTTCAGATTCTTGATCCAACGGTTTCAGATAATTCTTCTCCATTTTTGAAAGATTTGAATGATCTCTCCTCAGAATTTAATTCTGTTAAAGAATAAGGTTTTTAAAGCCGGTCACGTGTGGCCACGTGACCGTTGGTCACGTGTGAGCACGTGACCCCTGGTTACGTGTAAGCCCGTGACCCCTGGAATGGGCTTCTCTTCTTCTGCGCTCTGTCCTCTGGCCGCTGCTTAACCATCACGTGCCAACACATGACCACTGGTCACGTGTAAGCACATGATGCCTCTCTGAAGCTTTTTTCTGATTTTTAATCAGGGAACAAATGCCCCTACAGCGTTGTTCTCACGTGTCTGCACGTGAGTGCAACGCTGTCCCTTTTGTGACCGTCGGATCAGCCTTGGGAGTAGGGTAGATGAAACGTTTTCCATCCCATCCTATAAATGCCCATGTCCTTTCAGAAGAGCCTCCACTTTTGCTCATCTTCTTCCTTCGATAACTTTTCTTCTTGAGAATTTAATTCTCGTTTCCAGAGCTTAGTTCTCTGTTTTAAACATTTTCCAGAGTTTAACTCTGTTGAAGGATCCCTCTTCCTCATGTAATGATCTTCGGATGATCGAAGAGCTTTCACAGAACTCTCAGGATTTTAAATCCGTACTAAGGGTTTTTTCCTTTTTTTTAACAAAAAACCCATTTTTCTTCAAGTTCTTCAACAGAAACATAAAACCATTTAATTTTCAAACAATAGCTCTTTTAGGGTTCATCTGATCTTCAGGGAGATGATGAGATCTGTTGCCTTTCCCAAGGAATTTAATTCCATCTAAAAAAAGTTTCTGGGAATTTAACTCCCCTCTCTAAATAAGGAATTTAATTCCTATGAAGAACTCAGTTCTTCCCATGGAGGCTTCTTAGGGTTTTCTTGCTCTGGGTTGTCCTTCTGTAATCAATGAAGAAGAAGCTTGCAATGATGCCTTTTCTGGGAATTTAATTCCCTTGATTCTGTTTGATTTGTTGCAGAGTCCAATGCGGATTTCTCTTAGGGGAGTATGTAGGGTCATTTGAAGTCCACTGTTTATTTAATTAGAATATTCCCTTTGTCTCATTATAATTGCTGTGCCACATCATTAGCCAGCCGTCATCTTGATTTCGTGGGACCCCCATGTTTTGTAACTAACAGTCCTACCAAACAAGTCCTCTGTCGCTTTCTTCAACTCTCTTTATATATTTATGCTCATACACACACACACACACACACACACACACATGTATATATATGTTCTTGGCTTCACTTTTGACAGTTTTCCTTTACTTTGTTTCAGGTGCGATGGCTTCTGTTCTGTGCTTTCCCTTCACTCGCTCAGAGGCCGCTTTTCCTCAATCACCATCCGACGAGGAAGCGATGGCGATGATCCGGGCTCATGACCCGAACTGCACCAGCTTACTTCTTTGGGGAACTTGGTACAGCCATATCATCCGGGGTCGCCGGAGTTTCCTCTGTGAAGTACCGACAGAGCCCACTTTCCCGTTCTTGCCGATGGTCCCTCCGAGGACAGTTTTCGCTGTGGAGATGCCAGATTGGACTCAAACGGGACGGCTCGAGCCTTCAACAATCGGTATCCCGAACCATCCGATCCCCGCTATAGATATCCTGGGACGACGCATTTGCCAGGGTGAGGCCCACCCATGGGGACAGATTTATAAGATAGGGCTCACTCTTCGACACCCCACGGGTTACCTCATCTGGGCTCGCTATATCCTTGCTACCCATCGTGCGCGGCTGCAGAAGGTCGGGCTTTACCAGGCAATATATGCGTCGCTCTTCCATTATCAATCCCCGCATGTCTGGTGGGTTAAGGCGTTCTTGAATCAATGGAATCTCCCCACCAACACTTTTCTTCTGGAGGACAGAGAGGTTTCGATCTCTTTGGGGGAATTTTATGAGATCTCGGGGCTGCCGATTCGAGGGACACTTTATGAGGAGTTGCTGCTTTCTGATGAATACGTCTTCGAACCCGAGCCCGCACCGCTTGACGGCTTGTCTGCTGAGAACGCCGTCCGCCACAAGCGTCCTAGCTTGATCAAGGTGCTAGGTATCTTTGATCGATTGTTCACCGAATCTGAGGAACATGGCGTTACTTTTAAGAGCTTCATTGCCTGTTTCCTTCGCGAGGGCGTCTTGTCGAAGACAGCTCCGAAGTTCGCAAATATTAAATACACCTTTGGGTTTGGTCCGAAGAAGCTGCCGATCAATGAATCGGATCTACCGCAGTACTACATCCCCATAATGTCGCCGATATCTTTCGAATCCATTGCAGCTCCTGGCATGGATGAGAAGACGTTCTTCGTTGGGTTTATCAGTGTCTGGCTCAGCTGGTTTGTCATCCCTATGCATTGCCGCTTTATGAGAGTTTCGGTCATCTATCCGGCTCACCGTATAGCTGAGGGAACGCGGCTGGCCGTTGGCATCTCGGTACTGGCGCATCTCTATCACGGGTTGGGCGCTACAGCTAATACTTCCACCCCTGGCGTAGATGTGGTAAATTTTTCGCTTCACTACTTTACGTCTTGGATCGAGATGCACATCCTGGGTGTTTTCGCTATGCATCAAAGGCCCGCATTCTATGACGCCTATACCTTCCCGCGGCTTATGCGATTGGTGGATGCTTCTGCCGCTGACCCGACTCAATTCGGGGCTATTCGGGCGTTGATTTCTCCTTATGCTACTGCTGGCGGGTTGGTATTTAATGATCGGGTCTTATCTTCTTCCGCGGGTTCAGCTCAGCCGCTTTGGGACCGGTCAATAGATAACGTGCCCTCTTTGAAGCCCCGAGAGGCCGCGCGCTTATACGCAATTAGACCGGGTTACCTGGTATTCCATCAGGATAGCGCGGCCCTCTTCATGCGGTACAATCCGCATCGCTTTGCCTGGCAGTTTGGCTACGATCAGGGCATCCCGTTTGAGGCTTTCATAGTCGCGCCGGTTCCTTCGCTCAAGGCCGTTCGAGATGCCGCCCATCATTTTGTGAGGCTGAACACCGGTTCCCAGTTCATGATCCCCGAAGGTGATTACATGCCTCGATGCGTGGGGTCGTTCATGGGCTGGTATCTCCATCGGGTCAACCCGATTATTATTGAGGAAAGAAGGGTACTCCTTGGCCACGGTGCCCCTACTCAGGTTCCGACCACAGGAGCTACGCTGCGACCGCGCGCCCCGGTCCGCTTTCCTCTGAGGGATACCGGCGTTGCGCTTATCACGGGAGAGTCTGGGGTGGATCTTACCCCAACAACTGGTATGCCATTGGGTACCCGGTCGCGGGGTAAATGGGCTTCGGTAGCGGCACTACTACGCACCACCGCCCATGGCATCGACAATGGCGGTGTCGTCCCCGGTCGTGGCACCAAGTGAGGGTAATAGGGATGAGGGTGTTGAAGGTGACGTGGGCCGCCGCCGCACTAAGGCTCCACGGGGAAAGAAACGGTCGTCTTCGGTGACCGTCTCTGGGTCCAAGCGTCGAAGGAAGGTGGCCACTAACTTGCTTGACTCTTTAATAGAGTCTGAGCCCATTCTTGAGGATGAACCGTTGGCCTTGCAGGAATCAGATGCTGGCCTTCTTTTTCCGGGTTCGGCTTCCGAGGAAGCCGCACAGTAGGCTGAGGCTATAAGACGTTCCAAAGATGCGTCTCAGAGTGTCAGGGTTCCGAAGAAGCCTTATCCTGCTGTAATCTTTTATGAAGACCCTTCATGGATCCGGCGGCGGTTTATCGGCCCTTTGGAGGAGTGGGGAGAAAGGGCGCTGAAGCAGGCCGTTTCAGAGGATGCTGCGGACGAGCTTTCCCTATGGACCGGCGGCCACGAGTCCACTCTCGAACCCCGGAGAGCATGCCTCCTTGAGAAGGAGCATCGGCTTGAAGAAGCCATATTGAAGGCCCTGCGCATTGGTATGTTTTTTATACTTCTTTGCAGTTTTTCAGATTGTTTATTCCCGTATATATGTATTCTCATTCTTGTGTGGATTGTGCAGAGTCCTCGGCGATGGGGGAGGCCCCTACGGGCTTGTTGAAGCTAAAGCCCGTTGACATTCCTGATGCAGCCTTGCTCGATGTGGAGGGGCTGATGAGGCTGTTCCTCTTGCCATAGAGCCTTCAGTGGCAGTTCCTGATCATGGAGCGCTTGCTCCTTTGGTAGATTCTCCTTTAGGGGTTGTCGTCCCAACGACTCTTCCTGCGGGTGGCCCAGAGGCTGGAGGAGAGGTAGTCGGGACTACCCTCCCTTTGCTGGAGCCGGAGATCACAGCGGAGGCCGTTGAAGTCGCCATTCCCCCGACTCAGAATGGGAGGAGTGTTGAAGGTAACCTTCTATATTTTAAATTAGCAATCCCTCTATTGTCTGAACTCTTTTGTTTTCCCAGAATTGCGCGGGCTGGCGGCCTCTATCGCTGATTTGTCTCCCCGGCAATCGTTTCAGCGTCTATTGGAGATGGCAGCTCCACAGGCGATCTCCCCTCAGCGCATCGTCCTTTCCTCTGGGCAAGGTTAGCGTCGCTCGCCATTTTTTTTTATTGTAGCATTGTTGCTATTTTTCGAAATGACATTGATGTCTCTTACAGGTTTGGAGGCCGATGACGAGGTCGAGGTCGTTGAAGGGCCAAGGGAACCTTCAGCTCCTACTTGCATGACCGTAGGTAAGCGACATTTCAATATAGTCCCACTTGTTCCTTTGCTTAAGAGTTTTACTGACATTTTTTAAATCTGAACAGCCTTGCCGTCCCCCATAGCGCTGGAATCGCGTATCGCCATGCCGCCCGGCCCCTATGCTTTACGAGCCTTAGAACGCTTGGCCCAGTTAAGCCTTGTCTCCTTGTCGTCTTTGATCGAGAAGCTTCGTGCTGGCAGCGCAACCACAGCTGAAGCATTTGCCGCCGAAGCTAACGGTTCTCTTCCTTTTCTTGCCACCTACCATAGTGAAGAGGTGGTGCGAGTCTGGGTGGAGTTCTGTCGGCAGGTGGAGGCTTGCTTGCACGTCCTTGAGTGTTCCCGCCTTTCTTCGGAGGTCGTGGGTGCAAAGGCAGACTTGCGGGGGTTGATAGCGCGGTGCGCGGCAAACATGGCATCATGCAAGAAGAGGCTCAGCCGCAAATTCTCGGAAAGGGAGCTGGCCTCTAAGGCATTGAGCGAGCTTCAAACCAGCCTCACAGCCAAAGCTAATAAAGCGTATGAACTCTGGCGGGTACTTCAAGAGTCTATCAGAGAGGTGGTGGCTCTTGATAAAGCTGCCGTGTTCACTCGCGAAAAGGTCGAAGCTCACAAGGCTACTGAGAAAGAGCTCGAATGCCGGCTCGCCTCATATCAGGCCCAGCAGGCTCAGGCGGAGGCCCGTCTTCTGGCAATCCTGAATCGTGAAGCTATGGCCCAGCAAAAGAAAGATGAGCTAGCAAAATTGCTAAATCGTTCGCCGGCTTGAAAACTTGTATCTTTTCCTTTCTTTTTGTACATACTCCTGAATGAGAGTATTTTCTTTTTGTTCTTTCATGAATTGTACTTTGTATCCGTTTTGGTTTATGAATAAAGACATATTTTCCTTCTTAATGGTGTGTCTCCTTTTATTGAATGTGTTCTGCGGACAATTTATCTTGATCTCCTTGCAGGGTAGCGATGGCTTTGGATTCAGGGTTAAGATCTGTCTCCTAAGACTTTTGAGCTTTATGAGCCATGAGGGTCTCATAAAGAGTTTTTCTCCCTACAGGTCGAGAGGATCCCGTAGGTGTAAGTTCTCCTTAAAAATTGTGAGGATTCTTAAGCGGGTTTTCCCTTGGGAGTCGTAAGGATCTCTCAAGAAAGTTTTCTTCCTTACCGGTCGTGAGGACCCGCAAGTGTTGGGTGCGGTCGCCCTTATCCGCATTCCACGGGGTCAGGGGTTGCTTTGGGATGTTTTTCGAGGTACCGTAGTTTAAAGACATCGCGGTCAAGGTTAAGGACATCATAGTCCATGGATTTAAGGACTCCACAGTCCGATGTTAGTTTTAAAACATCACGGTCAAGGTTAAGGACATCATAGTCCGTGGATTTAAGGATTCCACAGTCCGATGTTAGTTTTAAGACATCACGGTCAAGGTTAAGGACATCATAGTCCGTGGATTTAAAGACTCCACAGTCCAATGTTAGTTTTAAGACATCACGGTCAAGGTTACGGACATCATAGTCCGTGGATTTAAGGACTCCACAGTCCGACGTGTGGTTACTGGGACCCGTCACCTCTTTGAAGACGTTGAGGAATTACAACGACGAATATCAAAGGAGTGAAGAGATGTACCCATGAACCAAGGTAAATTCAGTCTAGAATCATGGTGGTTGATCGTTAGTTTTAAGATATTACGGTCGAGGTTAAGGACATCATAGTCTGTGGATTTTTGAGGACTCCACAGTCCGATGGTTTGCTCTGGATGCTTCACACAGGTTCACTGCCGTGTTCGGCGAGGACCAGGCTCCGCTCTGGGCGTTTTCCTCGGGGTCAAAGAGTGAAATTATCCGCGTTCCACGTAACCAGGAATTTTGCACTAGATGCTTCACACGGGTTCGCTGCCGTGTTCGGCGAGGACTAGGCTCCGCTCTGGATGCTTCACACGGGTTCGCTGCCGTGCTCTGCGAGGACCAGGATCCGCTCTGGACGTTTTCCATGGGGTCAAAGAGTGACGTTATCCGCGTTCTACATAGCCAGGAATTTTGCTCTGGATGCTTCCCACGGGTTCACTGCCGTGTTCTGCGAGGACCAGGCTCTTCTCTGGACGTTTTCCACGGGGTCAAAGAGTGACGTTATCCGAGTTCCACGTGTCTGTTCCCCTCCGAACGGCGGCCTGGACTCGGGCGTCCGTGCCTGAGGTTCGGGGCAGATGCTAATTGGTGCTATCCGTCCATCTCTCCGAAGATGCCAAGTTGTTTATGGCACCGTGCATCGGAGGTTTAGACGGATGCGGCCGATGTAGTAGACTTCGTCAGATTCCCCCTCATTTGAGGGGTTTTTGATTGTGGGGACGCTCTTCCCTGCAGGCGCAAGCCCCTGCAGTTAATTACGCTACCGCATCGCGGTAACAACTTTCTCCTTCTCCAGATGGTCACTTCGTGTCGTGTGTGTTTATTTTATGTTTTGTTGCCCGTGGATTGTTTACGGAGACTGAGTTATGTCGTCGCCCGTAGGGCGTGGACTAGTCCAAATCCGTGTTTATCTTAGGTTTGGGTTTGGGGGTCTGGTTTGAGGATACGTCAGCCATACTTGCGGCTAAGATCAGCTCAAACGTTTGTTAAGGATACGTTAGTCCGATTTGAGACTAAGATCAACTTAACAGGATCGTTTAGATCAGACAAAAGAGCGTTTGGGCTCCATTGTTCCAGTTTAGGGACATAGTGGTCCATCGTATATGTGGCCGTCGGGACCCATCACCTCTCTGACGACGTTGAAGGATTACAACGACGGATGTCAGAGGAGTTCAGAGATGTACCCTCGAGCCAGAGTTAATTTGGGGGATTCATAGTCCAGTTTGTTTGAAGGTTTAAGGATACGTTAGCCATCTTTGAGGCTAAGATCAACTTAAACGGGACCGTTTAGATCCGACAAAAGAGCATGCTGGGCTCTATTGTTCTAGTTTAAGGACATTGCGGTCCATGGGTAGTTTAAGGACATTGCGGTCCATGGGTAGTTTAAGGACATTGCGGTCCATGGGTAGTTTTAAGACATCTCGGTCAAGGTTAAGGACGTCATAGTCCATGGGTTTAAGGACTCCACAGTCCGGTATGTGCTCTGGATGCTTCACACGGGTTCACTGCCGTGCTTGGCGAGGACCAGGCTCCGCTCTGGGCGTTTTCCGCGGGGTCAAAGAGTGACGTTATCCACGTTCCACGTAACCAGCAATTTTGCACTAGATGCTTCACATGGGTTCACGGCCGTGCTCGGCGAGGACTAGGCTCCGCTCTGGGCGTTTTCCGCTGGGTCAAAGAGTGACGTTATCCGCGTTCCACGTGACCAGGAATTTTGCATTAGACATGGGTTTAAGGACCCCACAGTCCATATCATGGGTGGTCATCGGGACCCGTCACCTCTTTGAAGACATTGAGGGATTATAATGCCAAGTATCAAAGGAGTGAAGAGATGTACCCTAGAACCGGAATGGATTAAATAGTCCTTGGCCCAATTTGGGATCAAGACCCATTAATTATATTATGAGCCCATTGGCCCAGTTAATTATGAATTGAGGACTTATGGCCAGCTTGAGCTAAGTCCTATCATGTCTGGAATATTGACTTCTTGTGGGTCCACTGAGGGAGAGGATTTGCCTCTATCCCTTTAGCCAATTGGGCCAAAGCCTAGTGTTAAACACTTCAGAGCAATCAGTGTTGAACACTGGGAATGAGGTTGACAAGTTAGTGTTTAACACTAAAAGATAATTGGTGTTAAACACCAGCAACAAGGCTTTCAGATTAGTGTTAAACACTAAAACAGATCAGTATCAAGCATCGGCAACAGAGCTCTCAAATTAGTGTTAAACACTAAGGTAGTCAGTGTTGAACACTGCAAGTAAAGTTCTTTGATTGGTGTTGAACACTACGGCCCAACAGTGTTTTAACACTGGATTCAGGAGTTCCAACTTAGTGTTAAACACTAAAGCAAGAGGGGTCACGTGGCGACACGTGAGAGCGCCCTCTCTCCATTCATTCTGCTGAGATTATTGCATCTTTCAGAGCATCACGTGCCATCACGTGACGGGCATTCATATGCCTATGTGTTAGAGCTTCTGTCAAGGGTCACGTGGGTCACGTGGGGGACTGCCTCAAAGGGCTTTCTGTAGATCTTTTGAGGGGGTCACGTGGTGGCACGTGACCCTGCCTCCATGTATATTGTTTAGAGAATCTGTTGATCCTTTTTCAGGAATTAAATTCCTCGAGCTTTAATTTTCAAAGGAATTAAATTCCTACTTCCTTTTGAAGACTTATATTCTGGAGTAGAATTGAACCCTGAATCTTCTGTAGGAATTAAATTCCTCGTTTATGTGAAGAACTGAATAGGGTTAAACCCTAATAAAAGCTTTTTAAGGAATTAAACTTCCAGTCCCTGTTAAATTATGATTAAGGGAATTGAATTCCCGTTGTTTCAACAGAACTAAGTTCTTAATTAGGGTTAAACCCTGTTTCTCTCTGTTCTGAAGGAATTAAATTCCCATAACACAGGGTCAAGCCCTACTTTTATCTTAGAGGAATTAAATTCCTATAGTTCTGTGAGAATTAAATTCTCGTTTTTCCATTCCCTCTCCATGTTTTGGATCTGCATGGCAGGATCTCAACCCATTGAGAATTAAATTCTCAACCTAAAGGGGAGATGTGCACTTTGCAGATCCTCTATCAAAGAGAGAAGAAATATGTTCTTCTGTTTTTTATTTTGTCAGAGTTAAACTCTGTTGAGAATTAAATTCTCCTTCTTTCAGGAAGCCTTCCCTTTCTTACCTAGGGTTTTCTTTTTGCAGAAGCTCCAAATTCCTCAAAGTATCAAGGCTCTCTCCTTTTTTCTCCCTCTGCGTGTATCTATCCCTCTCTTTTGTGTCTCTAGGCTCCTATTTATAGGAGAAGCAGCCGAATCAATTAGTTTGATGAATCTTTATTAAGAGATTTGATTTGTATCCATCATTTGTTTTTGACCCTTGGATTATTAGGTGAATTTTATTCACCATTTGATTTCAAATCCAGGGATTCTCCTTTGTTATTTCTGTTAGATTTAAAGGGGAAATCTTTCCAAACTCGAGATTTTCCATAGATAGATGATATTTAATCATCTCTGAATCTTTAATTTGATCGGTTCCAGATAATTGCTTTCCTTTGGAAAGATTTGAATCTCTTTCAGAATTTAATTCTGTTAGCAAAACGGGCTTTGAAAGCCGGTCACGTGTGACCACGTGACCCATGGTCACGTGTGGACACGTGACTCCCTTGTAACGAGCCCTTTCCTTCTTTTGCACTCTGCCTTCTTTTGATGCTTAGCCGTCACGTGCCACCACGTGACCCCTGGTCACGTGTGAGCACGTGACCCTTGTCTGGACTCTTTTTCTTGATTTAACTGGAGAACAATTCTGATGTTTTGAGCGTCACGTGCTAACACGTGACCCCTGGTCACGTGGGAGCACGTGACATCTTTTGAAGCTTTTTCCTTGATTTGATCAGGGATCCGGTGTGCCTTTGACGCTGGTCACGTGGGAGCACGTGACTCTTTCTGAAGCCCTTTTCTTCGATGTAGTCAGGAAACTGAACTTGCCTTGATGATGCGCTTAGGTGTCACGTGTCGACATGTGACCGCTGGTCACGTGTAAGCACGTGACCCTCTTCTGAAGCTTTTCCCAGAAGCTTTCCTGATTTTAAATCAGGAAACAAATGCCCCCACAGCGTTGTTCTCACGTGTCTGCACGTGAGTGCAACGCTGTCACCTCTTGTGACCGTTGGATTCCTCTAGGGATCTGGGGAGATGAAACGTTTCCACTGCCTTCTATAAATACCTCTGTCTCTTTATAGGAGCCTTCACTTTGCTCATCTTCTTCTTCTGAGAATTTCTTTCTTGAGAATTTAATTCTCGCTTTCAGAGCTTAGTTCTCTGCCTCGAAACATTTTCAGAGTTTAACTCTGTTTAAAAGGACTCTTCCTCCTCAGGTAATGGTGATCGAAGCGTCTTCAATTTGACAGCACTCTCTGGATTTTAAATCCATATCAAGGGTTTCACAAAGAACCCATTTTTTCTCTAAGTTCTTTAGCCAAAATATGAGACCACTTAACCTCCAACAGCAGATCTCTTAGGGTTTAGATGATCTTTGGGGAAATGATGATGGCGTTTCAACCCTATGGAATTTAATTCCATCTCAAAAAAAGTTTTCTGGGAATTTAATTCCTTTTCTTAATAAGGAATTTAATTCCAATGAAGGACTCAGTTTCTTCACACGGAGGCTTCTTGGGGTTTCCTTGTCATTCTATGATTAGTGAAGAAGAAGAGGGTTTGTAATAAGTCGTCCTGATTTTTATTTCAGGTATCATGGACGCTCATTTGTATAATCTCAACGAAATCATTTCCTACGGGAATATTCGTGCCCTGGGCCGTAGTTAGAATCAGGAGTTCACCAACGCTCAGTGTGCTGAGATTATGAACCGCTTTGATGAGTACAACCATCGGCTCCTCCCCCGTCGCTCTTCTCTTCTAAGGCTCATCGTGCTGGCGATTTGGGAGGCGCTTCCTCTCTTCTGCGCCGGTGTGCCACTCAGGGCATTGGACGTTGCCGAGGATAAGATACATTCGGTGTATCTGATGAGTCTGATCTCGAAGAGAAGGCGTGACAACCTCATTGATCTTTTGCACCAGGCGTTTCAGCAGTCGGCCATACTTGCCGCCTACCGGAGGGTGGAGGACATCCGCGAGGACCCCGACGCTTGCGATCGCGAGAGAAAACATACTCGGACGGTTCGAAATGCTTGGAGGGTCTTGGACAAGGTCAAGCTTGAGTTTCTCAATCCGTGCCCCGCGCCTGAGGTCTTGCCGTTGTAATCGTTTTCTTTTCATTTTGTATGAACCTTTTTAAAGCATGAATGATAAACTTATCGTGTCCTTTGTATGTTTGCATGCTTTTCTGTGAGATTTTATCATTTCACTATTGTTGTTGCTGGTGCTTTTAATATGCATGGTGCTATTCCATTTTTTAGTGCACGTCAAATTTGGGCCTCACGTGTTCCGTACGTGGGATCATTTGATGGGACTATTCACAAAATTTTTCATGCCGTATCTTTAGTGCACAGTATCAGATGCAGAAAAGGAGCCTTGGAAATAGTTCCATCTCCTTGATTTTCGATGCCTTTCCTTTTTTGGGCTTTGGAAACAGCTTTCACATGCAGGATTTTCCGCGCATAGCACTTAATGCACCTCTTTGTATCTGAGGCAATGGCCTTCCTTTTCTCTTCACAGAGAACTTTTATTCCTATTTTGACGCGATTCAATTCGAGAACAACTAAGTGCCATGGCCTGCAATCGTCCACGCGCTCGTCGACAGCCATGGGAAGTGCCTATTGAGGAAATGCTTCCTCGCTTTGCTGCACGATTGGTGGACCCTCTCCTTACCGACGACGAATGTGACTCAGCGGCGTACGAGCTCTCGATTCGTAGGGGGTCCCCTCTTCCAATAGGCTCCCTCTGGCTCCGGATGATTCTTGCCGCCGTGTTTGCCGACGTCCCTCCTCACCCGGCGGAGATGACCCTAGCGATGCTCGATGCGGCTGAAGAGAAGCTCGAAGGCTTTCACGAGGCCTGCATGATTACTCGGGCTCTGAAAGATCGCTCAGTTCATCTTTTGAGTGAAATAAGAGCCCGACGGGCTGTTATGTCTGCTTTTGCAGATGACCATGGCGCCAATCGATGGGGAGCGACTCCTCGCGAGAACCGTCGCTTTGATGTGTTGGAGAGAGCAGAGAGAGAGATGGAGAACCTTGTTCTTTGTTTTGTTAACCCTTGTGCCATTGATCCCGTGTTTGGTGACCTTTTCCCGTCAGAGTAGCATTTTTAAATTAGTCCCTCCTTTTCTGTGCTTTATGCCGAACTTCCATGTAGGCTTGGTACTAGTATGTATGTTTCCGCTCGCATAAATAAACTTTGTATTCTTCTTATGAGAACTTTCTTTAATTGCGAATGCTATCATCACTTTCATGCATATCAGACCTTTTTGAGCCTTATGAATGTCCAAACGATTGCAAATGCATGCTTGAAATACGTCGGAAATCTTTCTTGTTGCTTTTCACATCAGGTGATGTGAGTGCGCTTTAGATCGATTATTCCCGTCGACTGGAAACCCATTTATACGGTCTTGTAAATATCTTGTTTCCAAGGCTGCGGTCATGAAAGCGAGCTTACGTGGCCTGATAGAGCGACACGTAGCGAACGTATTGTTGTGCGAGAAAAGGGCTCGGCCGTAAATTTTCGGAGAGGGAGCTAGCTTCCAAGGCGCTGAGCGAGCTTCATGCCAGCCTCACAGCCAAGGCCAACAAAGCATACGAACTCTGGCGGGTGTTTCAGGAGTCCATAAAAGAGGTGGTGGCTCTCGATAAAGCTGCCACGTTCACTCGTGAGAGGGTCGAGGCTCATAAAGCCACCGAGAAAGAGCTCGAAGCTCGGCTTGCTTCGTATCAGGCTCAGCAAGCTCAGGCGGAGGCTCGTCTTCTGGAGATCTTGCGTCATGAAGCCGTGGCTCAGCAACAGAACGATGAGCTGGTAAAATTACTACACCGCCCGCCGGCTTGAGGACTTGTATCTTTTCTCCCTTTTTTGTACATACTCATGAATGAGAGTATCTCTTTTTTCTGTTTTGTTTCATAAATTGTACTTTGTATCTATTTTGGTTTATGAATAAAAGATACATTTTTTCTCTCAATGGTGTGTCCCCTTTTTATTGAATGTATTCTGCGGATATTCTATCTTGATCTCTTTGCAGGACAGCGATGGCTTAGGATTCAGGGTTAGGATCTGCTTCCTAAGGCTTTTGCATTTTATGAGCCACGAGGGTCTCGTAAAGAGTTTTTCTCCCTACAGGTCAAGAGGATCCCATAGGTGTAAGTTCTTCTTAAGAATCGTGAAGATTCTTAAGCGGGTTTTCCCTTGAGAGTCGCAAGGATCCCACAAGAGAAATTTTTCTTCCTTACAGGTCGTGAGGACTTGTAAGTGCTGGGTGTGGTCGCCCTTGTCCGTGTTTTACGGAGTCGGGGGTTTCTCCAGGTATTGTAGTTTAAAGACGTCGCGGTCAAGGTTAAGGACCTCATAGTCCGTGGATTTAAGGACTCCACAGTCCGATGTTAGTTTTAAGACATCGCGGTCAAGGTTAAGGACCTCATAGTCCGTGGATTTAGGGACTCCACAGTCCGATGTTAGTTTTAAGACATCACGGTCAAGGTTAAGGACCTCATAGTCCGTGGATTTAGGGACTCCACAGTCCGGTGTTTGGTTGCAGGGACCCGTCACCTCTTTGAAGACGTTGAGGAATTACAACGCCAGGTATCAAAGGAGTGAAGAGATGTACCCTTAAGCCAAGGTAGAATCCGTAGGGAATCGGGGGGTTTATCGTTAGTTTTAAGACATCACGGTCGAGGTTAAGGACGTCATAGTCCGTGGATTTTAAGGACTCCACAGTCCGGTATTTGCTCTGGATGCTTCACACGGGTTCACTGCCGTGCTTGGCGAGGACCAGGCTCCGCTCTGGATGCTTCACACGGGTTCGCTGCCGTGCTTGGCGAGGACTAGGATCCGCTCTGGACGTTTTCCACGGGGTCAAAGAGTGACATTATCCGCGTTCCACGTAACCAGAAATTTTGCGCTAGATGCTTCACACGGGTTCACTGCCGCGTTAGGCGAGGACTAGGCTCCGCTCTGGATGCTTCACACGGGTTCACTGCCGTGCTCTGCGAGGACCAGGATCCGCTCTGGACGTTTTCCACGGGGTCAAAGAGTGACATTATCCGCGTTCCACGTAACCAGGAATTTTGCACTAGATGCTTCACACGGGTTCACTGCCGCGTTAGGCGAGGACTAGGCTCCGCTCTGGATGCTTCACACGGGTTCACTGCCGTGCTCTGCGAGGACCAGGATCCGCTCTGGACATTTTCCATGGGGTCAAAGAGTGACATTATCCGCATTCCACATAACCAGGATTTTTGCACTAGATGCTTCACACGGGTTCACTGCCGCGTTAGGCGAGGACTAGGCTCCGCTCTGGATGCTTCACACGGGTTCACTGCCGTGCTCTGCGAGGACCAGGATCCGCTCTGGATGTTTTCTATGGGGTCAAAGAGTGACATTATCCGCGTTCCACGTAACCAGGAATTTTGCACTAGATGCTTCACACGGGTTCACTGCCGCGTTAGGCGAGGACTAGGCTCCGCTCTGGATGCTTCGCACGGGTTCACTGCCGTGTTCTGCGAGGACCAGGATCCACTCTGGACGTTTTCCACGGGGTCAAAGAGTGACATTATCCGCGTTCCACGTGACCAGGAATTTTTCACTAGATGCTTCACACGGGTTCACTGCCGCGTTAGGCGAGGACTAGGCTCCGCTCTGGATGCTTCGCACGGGTTTACTGCCGTGTTCTGCGAGGACCAGGATCCGCTCTGGACGTTTTCCACGGGGTCAAAGAGTGACGTTATCCGTGTTCCACGTGACCAGGAATTTTGTTGATTGTGTCCGCATTTCACGGCATGGAGGTTTGACTCTTGGTGATATGTATCGCCGAGCCATGGAACTGGGGGTTGCCGCTGTTCCGTTTCGCTTGATGTTGTGTCTGCTGCCATGAGACGGACGTCGAGATGATCTCTAGGCTATCTGTGAACCGTCGAGATTTGGCTTCTCCTTATGATGAAACCTGGGGAAGGAGTATGATCCCTTCTTTGTTTGCGCCCCTGGATTGTATACAGAGGTAGATGTAACATTACCTGTAGGGCGAGGATTTCACTTTTATTTTATTTCTTTTTCCGCGATGCTCTATCATTTCAGCTTTTATATCGCGAAGGTCGCGATTGCCCCATCATTTCGGCTATTTTTCGCGGTGCCCAATCATTTCGGCTATTTATTTATTTTCTGCTCGCTGCTTTTTATTGCGAGTTGCCCCATCATTTCGGCTATTTTTCATGCCTTCATTTTTACTTGCTGTTTTTTATTGCAAGTTGCCCCATCATTTCGGCTATTTTGTAGGCATGTGTGGCTTGCTAGCTTTTTCGCTGCAAGCCTGGATTTTAGGCACCGATTTCGGCATCAGCACCGCTACAACTGGAATATTGCCAGGAGCGAATCATCATTCACCTCTGTCGATGTTGAACAAAGGTGGCTTGGAAAACAGGGTTAAGGGTCCTGTCGACCAAGGCTTTTGACTTCATGAGCCGTAAGGGTCTCACAAAGGTATTTCTCCCTACAAGTCGTGAGGATCTTGCAGGCGTATTTTCTCCTTAGGGATCGTGAGGAGTCCTAAGTGTGCGCTCCTCTGTAATTCATAAGGATCCTACAAGAGGGCTTTCTCCTTATGGGTCGAGAGGACCTACAAGGGTTGGACTTTGCTGGGGAAATGTTTATTCGCGCCCATGGATTGTATACAAGGGTCAGTATTGAGTCCCTTGTAGGGCAATGTCGAAGGTTGTGGAGGATTTGCTTAAGAACAGGTTTAGGTTTCTGTAACTTAAGACTTTCAAATCTTATGAGCCGTGAGGGTCCCACAAGAGAGTTCTCCCTACGAGTCGTGAGGATCTCGTAAGTGTATTTTCTCCTTATGAATCGTGAGGATCCCTAAGTGTGTTACTCCTTTGCGAGTCGTAAGGATCTCACGCAGGTGGTTTCTCCTTACAAGGTCGAGAGGACCCTATAAGTGTCTTTTAACGAGGTTGCGCCCTTTCGGGTTTTCACAAACACTCGCCGGTAGTCCTGCTGTTTTTACTCACGGAGCCCTTTCGGGTTTTCATCCGTGCCCGTTTTGCTTGTGGACGCACCGTTTTTTTATTTTATTTTTTTCTTTTTTTTTTATCTCGTCAGCCTAAGGATGCTGCGGTAGTAGTTTAGGGACTTTTCGGTCTGTCGTTAGTTTAAAGACATTTCGGTCCGTCGATAGTTTAAGGACGTTTCGGTCCGTCGATAGTTTAAGGACGTTCCGATCCGTTGTTAGTTTAAGGACGTTTCGGTCCATCGTTAGTTTAAGGACGTTTCGGTCCATCGATATGGGAGAGCCAGCCACTGCTTGCAAAGTCTGAGCCTAGGAAGATAGCGAGCGGACATAGTCGTCGTCATCTATCATTGACCCAGGCTATGGCTCATCAAGCATAGTATTTCTTTAAGAAGCGGCCGTTTATTGGCCTGAAAGGCCTTTCACCGTGCATGTCCATGAGTAGATTGGCTCCACCCTTATAGACCTTGTCTATGATGTAGGGGCCTTCGTAGTTTGGCTCAAATTTCCCCTGTTTGGCACGATTGGGGATCATAGGTCTCTTGACCACTAGCACGAGTTCGCCTTGGCGGAATGTCCTCGGCCTGGTCAATCTCTCGTACGAGCGCGTCATCTTTGCTTTGTAGGCTTCTAGATGTTGTTGCGCTATGAGCCGAGTTTCGTCGAAGGCATCAAGCTCCTCAAGCCGAAGGTGAGCATTTTCTTCGTCCGTCAGCTCGTGGTGGATTACCACTCGTAGAGAGGGTAACTCTATCTCGAGGGGGAGTACTGCTTCCGTCCCAAATACCAACGCGTACGGCGTTGTGTTCGTGGCCGTCCTGAATGTAGTTCGATAAGCCCAAAGGGCTTCTTGCAGCCTCTCGTGCCAGTCTCTCTTATTCCGGGAAATGGTCTTTTTTATGATCTTCTTCAAGGTCTTATTGAAAGCCTCGGCTAGACCGTTAGCTCGTGGATTGTAAACTGAAGAATATCTCCAGTCTATATTGTGCTGCTGCGCGAAGCGGCTAATCTTATGGCTTCTGTAGGCTGGCCCGTTATCGGAGATAATCCGCCGTGGGGTTCCGAACCGATAGATGACGTGCGTCTTGAAGAAATGGAGGATATTCTCCGTCTTCACTTCCCTCAATGGTATTGCTTCTGCCCATTTGGAGAAGTAATCAGTTGTCGCTAGGATAAAACGATGTCCCCGGGATGATGCTGGCTCGATGGGGCCGATTATGTCAGTCCCCCACATTTCGAATGGCCAACTAGCCACCGTTGGATGTAGTGGATTCGGATGTTGGTGGATAAAGTCTCCATGAATCTGGCATGAGTGGCATTGCTTCGCATACTCAAGGCAGTCCTGGATCATCGTGGGCCAGTAGTAACCCATCCATTTTATCTTCAACTTCATCTTAGGGCCTGCTTGGTGGGAACCGCAGAGTCCGTCATGAACTTCTTGGACGACCCTTCTCGCTTCGTCAGGTCCTAGGCATCTCAGCCACAGAGAATCGAATGACCTCTTGTATAGAGCATCGTTGACGAAGGCAAAAGATAGAGCTCGTTTCATGAGTTGATGCCTCGAGGATGTATCTTTGGGCATTAGGTGGGACTTAAAGTAGTCTATGAAGACTTCCATCCAGTCCTCGGCCTTCTCATGGTCTTTTATTTGCAGGGTCGTCTGCTCAGTCGCTCCCTTCTCTTTATATAATTCCGGAGGTATTTCTGCCGGGGCAAGCACTCGACGGCTTTGTACCACGATTCTTACATCATCGAGGTTTTCGTCCGCCAGTTCTTTAGCAAGTTTGGCTAACGCGTCTGCTTTACTGTTTTTCGCGCGCGGTATATTCTCCAAAGTATAGGAGGGAATTTGGATCAATAGTTGTTGCACCTTTTCGCCGTACCTCACCAACTCCGGTTTGCACGTTTGGTAATCACCATTTACTTGACTAACAACCAGTTGAGAATCCCCGTATATAAGGAGGTCTTCAATTCCCAAGTCGATGGCGATTTCGAGGCCCGCTATCAGAGCTTCGTATTCAGCTTCATTGTTTGTCCTCGGCTCTGTTAAGGAGAAGGCGAAGCTCATTATCCCTCCTTGTGGAGTTGCAAAGATGAGGCCTATCCCCGATTTGATCATTGGGATACCCTGTTTCTGTTTCTTTACGGAGGACGCTCCATCGAAATAGAGTTCCCATCGGGTGCTACCACTGCCAATCGCATCAAATGCATGCTCGTCTGGCAAATCACAGTTCAGAGGAGAATCGGCCGGTATCGGGTGCTCGGCGAGGAAATCGGCAATGGCTTGGCCTTTTACTGCCTTGAGAGGTTGATACGTTACCGAGAACTCCATCAAGAGTAGGGCCCATTTAGCGAGTCGTCCCGTCAATATGGCTTTCGACATCAAGTATTTAAGGGGGCCCACCTTTGAAATGAGACGGACTTCATGCGCCAATGCATAGTGCCTGAGCTTTGTTATCGCGAAGATCAATGCCAAGCAATGTTTTTCAATGGGAGAGTAGTTGCTTTCTGCCCCCAGCAGAACTCGACTTAAGTAGTAGAGTGCTCTCTCTTTTCCCTGATCGTTCTCTTGCGTCCATAATGCGCCCAAGGAACCTTCGAGGGCGGTTGTATAAAGAATGAGGGGTTTTCCTTTGACCGGCGCGGCCAACACCGGAGGGTTCTGCAGGTATTGCTTGATCTCGTCTAGTGCACCTTGGCATTTGTGATCCCAAACGAACGAAGTTCCCTTTTTTATCAGGTGGCTGTAAGGACGGCATTTGCCGGAAAGATTGGCGATAAATCGCCGGATGTATGCGAGCTTCCCTTGGAGAGACCGCAACTGTTTGAGAGTTCTTGGCGGAGGCATTTCCATGATCGCTTTAATCTTTGATGGATCTATTTCAATTCCTCGGTGTCAAACGATGAATCCCAGGAATTTGCCCGAGGAGACTCCAAACGCGCATTTGAGGGGATTCATTTTCAAATTATATTGCCGATGGCGTTGAAATACAGTCTCCAGATGCTTTAAATGATCTTCGTATGACATGCTCTTTACTACGAGGTCATCGATATAGCACTCGACGATGTCATGTATGAGGTCGTCGAAGATCTTTGTCATGGCCCTTTGATAGGTAGCGCCCGCGTTCTTTAGACCAAAGGGCATAACCCTGTAGCAGAATATACCCAAAGGGGTCCGGAAAGCGGTGTGCTTCTGGTCTTCGGGATGCATCTTTATCTGATTGTATCCTGACGAACCGTCCATAAAGGAGAAAACCTCGTGAGTGGACGTGTTATCTATCATCAGCTCGGTTACCGGTACCGGGAAATCATCCTTTGGACAGGCTTTATTGAGATCCCTGAAATCCACACATATGCGTACTGTCCCATTCTTTTTCATTACCGGGACGATATTGGCGATCCAATCGGGATATTGGACTTCTTGAATAAATCCAGAATCGATCAGCTTCTTGACTTCGGCGTTGATGCTCATCTCAAGCTTGAGTCGCATCCTTCTTGGCGCTTGCTTGACTGGCTTGATATCCGGGGATATTGCTAATTTATGCACGGCAACCTCCGGATCTAATCCTGGCATCTCAGAGTAGTTCCACGCGAAGCAGTCTTTATGCCGTAGAAGCACGTTCTTTAACGCGGCCACCTTTTCTTCAGAGAGTAGCTCGCTGACAAATGTCGGTCGCGGGTCATCTGCCGATCCCAACTCAATCTTCCTGAGGTTATCCGCCGTAGTATGTATACCATCTTCCAGTTCTCTCGGAGCTGGCGGAAATTCTGAGATCACCTCGTCGTCGCTGTTCTCAAAGCACTGGGGAAAGTCATCCATGTTCTCGCGCTCTTCTTTTAATATCGTAATCGTATAACAGGTGCGAATCCGCTCCCAGGACTGAGGTGGATCCGGTTTTGCTCTTGCGGCCTTGGGTTCATGCTTTTGTGGCGGCGTTACCCTCCAGCCGTTGGATAAAGCGAATCTGCCCCGTTGGTACTGGTCCTCGACCCAGTTCTTGAAGGTGAAGCAGTCTTCGGTAGGATGTCCTATGGCTCGGTGATAAGAGCAATAGCTCAAACGAGAAGCCTTGTTAGCTTGCTCAGGGTGTCTAGACTCTGGAAGCGCGATCATTTGATGTTTTAAAGCGAGCTTGAGTAACTTCTCCGTCTTGTCTCGGGGGAAGGAATACGATCGACTCATCTTTTCCATGAGGGACGAATCCGAGCCGCGCAGTACCCGTAACCCTCTAATCCTGCGTCGTTATTGTCGGCTCCTCTTCCCGCTTCTTAATTTATTTCCGTCTCCGCATCGGGCCTTTCGCACAACGGGTTGACAAAGATGAGCATCTTTGTCTTTTGGAGCCTGTTGAAATAGGCGTTGCGTCCTGGCCTTCTCGTAGATGGCCATTTCGCGGTTGTGGTTTTCCTGAGCTTTCGGACCCATTTTCCTGATAGGCTTGTCCGTTCGTTCTCCAAACGACGGACTCGGCGTTTCGATCGCGGGGTGTAATTTTGACGAGGGGTTGGCATCTCCTGATAGGGCATCCTCTTCTTCATCAAAGGTGTATATGGCGTAGTTACTGTGGACCCGTTCCCGTTTTCCCGCTCTCGCGTATCCAAGCCCGAGTGTTTCCATTTTCCCGTTGGGCAATTTGCGCTGAGTCCCAGGGACATCCCAAATCTTGTTGTAGAATCGAGCCTGCCGAACAGTCTGTTTTAAGGGTACTCCTTGGCGCTTCAATAGCTTCTTTAATCCATTTGTATAGTATCTGGGCAGACGGATGGGTTGGAGTCTGTCGCATGTAGCATCCGCGCCATGCCAGATCTCTTTCTCTATTTTCGACTCTGAGGATCGGTAGAATAGGATCACCTTCTCACCCCTTTGCCTGGGAGGGATGTAAAATGTTTGCAGGTCCTGCACATTGTGAGCTTGAAGCGTGTCGAGATCCTTGTAGTGTTTTCGCGGTACTATGGTGATTTGCAAACTATGGTCATCGCAAAGGGGTGCTTGTATCGGCAGCCGATTGGAGAACACGGCATTAACCTCATCTTCCGAGTCACTTCCGAAGACTAACATGGGGGCGGACGTTCCCGGGTTGCTGCGTCGAGATGGCCCTGCATAAACTATCTCTTCCTCTTCTTCGGTATCGCTCCCGAAAACAGGGATAGTGGCGGCGGCTTTGTTCTCCGGGTTGCGACACCTTTCTGTATCCTCGAAATCTGGCAAAAAGTATTTCGCATCCTCGTATTTGCGGACTTCGTTCACGGAAAATGGGTTCAACTCGCCTGTTACAGTATACTCGAAACCATCTTTAAAGTACTTCATACACTGATGTTGTGTAGAAGGGATGATGTTGTACTCGTGTAGCCAAGGACGGCCGAGCAAGGCGTTGTAGCAGGTCTTGGCGTCAATGACATAGAATTTGATGTCTGTGACGAGAAGTCCAAAGCGTAATGTTAGTATCACAGATCCGAGAGTCCGTGACGATTGTGAATCGAAACCGGAGATAGTAATTTTGTCACGAGCGAGATGTTGCACACTCATGCAGATTTCCTTCAACACCCGAACATTAAGGAGATTGACGGAGGATCCATTATCCACCAGGATCTTGCCTATCTTGATATCATGGCAGTATCCGGAGACATATAGGGGACGGTTATGGTCGCACGTCCCGAGAAGGAGGTCTTCATCACCGAAAGTGATATCAGCTGTATGCACTTCCTCCAGTTCATCCTTCATCTTTTCAGTGGCGAGGAAGGCTTGGAATTGTTCAGGTTCTTGTAATGCCTTAATTAGTGAGTCTCGCGCTTCTTTTGATAATAGGAGGGCGTCGAGAATGCTAAGCTGAGAAGGTAGCTTCCTTAGGTGCGCGAGGATGTTATAGTCCACTTTACTCCTCCTAGGAGGGTCTTTGGCAGCCAGTTCTTTCATGACTTGGTCATCTAAAGTGATATCTTCAGTGGCCTTTTCCTTTCCCTTATCTTTTCTACTTACGGGCCCGAGATTCTTTTCTGGGAGTGTGCGATTGCGCAGCTGGATGTTCTCGCAGGCCTCCGATTCCTCCTCTTTCCCTAAAACGGATTCTTTAAAGAGAGGGCCCAGAGCCATTTCTTCATCAGAGTCGCTCCCAAAGGTGAGAACTTGTGACCCCCCGGTGTTAACCATGTAACAGTTGCCAGTAGTTCTGTTGTGCCCTTCGACAATACTTCTTCGCTCCCGACGGCTCTTGCGTTTCATGCGCTTAAAATGTTGCTGACGAGTAACATATCCTTGCCACCATATTTTAAAGGCGTCGCACTCTTCCGTGGGGTGTGAGATTCTCCGATGATATGCGCAATAATTAGGGTGCCTCTCCGCCCCATCGTGTGTATTTCCTTCCGAGGGTGGTAGCTTCATTCCCATTGACATGGCTTTGGCGAACCTTTTCCTCGTCTTGAATATCTTCTTGTCTACTTCGGATGCCTTTTGATCTGGCGGGGGTAGTTCAACTCTTTCATTCAGTCACCTGCATTTGGTTCCTTCTGACGTTGCCATCTCACGCTCCTGATCCGCTTTACTTTTTAGACGAATCTCGTCTAGAAAGGCATTGATCATTTCATTTGTCAGCCATGCACGCTCAGGTTCTGCCTCCAGCTTCTTAGTGCTAGGAGTTTTCTCATCATCGGTAAACGAGTGGGAGATTACGTTACAACTCGCCACATACTCTTCGGATTCATCCGATGAGCTCTCTTCATCATCTCCCTCTTGAAAGATGTGGTAGAGGAACTCTTGCAATGTGACAGGAGTTCGCGCCTTTTGATTATACTCTTCCAGCGCGTCGATTTGCTTCTGCAAGTTCGTGTGCTCGTCTCCAAGCTTCGCGGGCTTCTTGGATTTCTTCTTCTTTTTCTTCGAAGATTTTGACGGTTGGGCGTGAGTATTTGGGCCCTTATCACGAGCCTTCGTAGTTGTGCGGGGCTTCAACATCTCCTCGATAATTTGAGGTTCAAGAGGGTCTTTCCATTCGATCGCAGGGCACGCGTGAAGGTCTCTCAGCATTCTTTTGGTTTTCGTTGATAGCACGACCTCCCATGGAGCTTCTTCAATAAAGGAGCAGGTTGCCCCCAATGTATCTGTTTTCTTAGGAGTATGCGGCTGTGGTGGGCTCACCTTCCACTTCTCGGACAGTACAAACTTCCCCTGGAGGTATTGATCTTCAATCCATCCTTTGAAGACGAAGCAATCTTCAATCGGATGACTTACCGTTTGATGGTAAGGGCAATAGCTAGGGTTATTCACCTCGGTGGGTTGTGGCGGTCGCCTTAGATTCGGTAGGTTTATAAGTCTGTTGCGTATTGCCAGCTCGAATAACCGTTTCGTCTTGTCTCGTGGGAACGAGTAGGGACGTTTCATCTTCTCATTATAATACCGGCGTCTTTCTTCCAATTGATCTGCCGGTTTCGGGGCGTTAGGTTGCTGTTGGGCATTTGCGACGAAGGTTGCCCTTCCTTTACCCTTGTCATTCCGAGGTTTCGACTTCGGGGGAGGTGGTCTATGACCCATCTGGTCCATCTGAGCCAACTTGTCGATTAAAGCCTGGAATGTGGTTGGCTTAAAGAACATCATAAACTGGGAGATAGTTGCGTGGGGGTCTAGGGTTCCCACGAACATGCCCACTGCGGGTGCCTCCTCAATGCGTTGCTCGCATCTCGACCACAAGTTCCGCCAGCGTATAGCATACTGGACCCAGGTTTCGCCTGGTTTGACCCTGGCGTTAATCAAAGCAGTTATTGGAGTGCGTTCGCTGGCGCTCGCGAATCACTGAGTGAATAGCAGCTCCATTTCAGCGAACGTTTAGATAGAATCGTTCGGGAGTTCCGAATACCATTCGAACGCTGTTTCTGATAAGCTGCCTACGAACTGGCGGAGCAACAGTTTATCATCACCGCCGGTGTTACCGCAAAGGGCCCGGAACTGGGCGACATGTTGATGGGGATTGCCGGTCCCCTTGTACACATGGAATTTTGGTATCGTATAGCCTTGCGGGTATTTGATTTGGTCGTACCAGCTTGGATACGGCCGCCCCGTTTTCACGACTTGACCAGCTGCCTCAGTCGCATGATGGACCCGGATTTGCTGGGCTATGTAGTCAGCCAAGTCCGCCTTAGAGATTGCCTCCTCCTTAGCCGTTGAGAGGGCCGGCAGTGGATTCGACGTTTCTCCTCGGTCGTCTTCAAGAACGATTGGGGGATCTTCGGCGGGCAAGTCCTGCTGGATCATCATTCCTATCATATCTTGGAAGAGAAGGCCCATACGTTGTATGTTGGCTGCTTGTTCAGCAGCCTCTTTGTCCTTTTTCTCCAGTATCCGGCGAAGGAATTCAGCGTCGGTTTCTTCTTCTTGGCGCGCGTCTGAGGACGTTTCTGGGTTTTCTTTTGGCCCGGTAAGTGCGGCCATAGCATTCATCATTTCTTGGAGCTTTTGTTGCTGCTCCTGGGCTTTCGTCACGGATCGGGTAAGTGGTCGGTGGCCTGTAGAAGTGCGTCTCTCCTCCTTTCCAGAGGCCATGTATACGGTGTGGACCATCATGCCCCCAGACTTAGGGCGTCTGGGCTCAGTGCTTTTAGCCGTCGTTGCACGTTGGGGGGTCTTCTCTGGCCTCCTCCTTTTATGAGCCGTGGAGGTTGAGGGGGCCGTTGAGGTGGGCGTCCTGATAGCCTTTCGGGGTTTAGCTTGGTGGCCAGCCTCCGGTTGGATTTTCAGCTTCTTGTGCTGGCGGGAGAAGTTTGGATCAATGATCGAGACTCGGGCCTGCCGCCAAACCTTATAGATTTTGGAAGACAGCTGTTGAGGAGATTGGGGCTGTTCTGGTTTTATTTCCGCAACCTTCTTTAATGGGGGAGGAGACCTCTTCAGCACTGCAGTAGGAGAATTCCTTCGCACCTTATTTAGCATTTCGAAGCTGTTCCCAGTTGGAACAACAGCATTAACTTCTGCCACCGGGGCTGATGGAGTCAACCCAGAGGGGGAGTTGCCCCCAGCCTTCCTTACTCGGCGCCAATGGCGACGTCGAGCATGTTGAGCGGACGGCGTTGGGTCAGCGGTAAGAATGGTTTCTTCTTGCCTCCTGTATGGGTGGGGGGTTGCTGTTGGTGTTAGCCTATCAAAGACCGATGTCCTTTGGATAGCAGGAGCGGGAGCTGAAGCTGTCAATCTTGTAAAGACTGACTTTTTGGCCGGAGAAGCCGCCTTGGCGATTTCGGGGGCAGGAACGGCCACTTTCTTAGAGGTAGCCTCCTCTGAGATTGTAGGCCCTATGATGAGTTCGCAGGATTTCCGGCCCAATCTAGAGAAGACCGAGGCGTTGACGTTGGGCGACTCGTTGAGAGGAGCCGCGGCAGGGGTAAGAAGATCAAAGACTGACTTCTTGTGAGCTTCCTTCGTCAGTACCGGCGCCGCGAAGCTTAATGATGGGAGTATAGTCCCGAAGAACAATCCGGTAGTGGCTTGAGTCACTTGGTCCACCGGCATTGTGAACAACGAAGCAGCTTGGGGTCCATAGGCTATACCTCCTGGCGAGGTAGAGCGTTGGTCGCAATTGCAGTTTGAGCAGTTGGAGGATTTCGCAGAAGTAGAAGCCATCGATCCTTTGTTTTCATCAATAGGCAAGACGCCAATTCTTAGTATCTTGAAACCCAAGGGCAACCATTAGCGAACCGCGATTGGTTCGCGAATCACGACACACGAAGTGTGGAGTGGAAAGAGGAAAAGGTCCCACCGGGCGTGCCAGAATCTGTTCCTCTCCGAACGGCGGCCTGGACTCGGGCGTCCGTGCCTGAGGTTCGGGGCAGATGCTAATTGGTGCTATCCGTCCATCTCTCCGAAGATGCCAAGTTGTTTATGGCACCGTGCATCGGAGGTTTAGACGGATGCGGCCGATGTAGCAGACTTCGTCAGATTCCCCCTCGTTTGAGGGGTTTTTGATTGTGGGGATGCTCTTCCCTGCAGGCGCAAGCCCCTGCAGTTAATTACGCTACCGCATCGCGGTAACAACTTTCTCCTTCTCCAGATGGTCACTTCGTGTCGTGTGTGTTTATTTTATGTTTTGTTGCCCGTGGATTGTTTACGGAGACTGAGTTATGTCGTCGCCCGTAGGGCGTGGACTAGTCCAAATTCGTGTTTATCTTAGGTTTAGGTTTGGGGGTCTGGTTTGAGGATACGTCAGCCATACTTGCGGCTAAGATCAGCTCAAACGTTTGTTAAGGATACGTTAGTCCGATTTGAGACTAAGATCAACTTAACAGGATCGTTTAGATCCGACAAAAGAGCGTTTGGGCTCCATTGTTCCAGTTTAGGTACATAGTGGTCCATCGTATATGTGGCCGTCGGGACCCATCACCTCTCTGACGACGTTGAAGGATTACAACGACGGATGTCAGAGGAGTTCAGAGATGTACCCTCGAGCCAGAGTTAATTTGGGGGATTCATAGTCCAGTCTGTTTGAAGGTTTAAGGATACGTTAGCCATCTTTGAGGCTAAGATCAACTTAAACGGGACCGTTTAGATCCGACAAAAGAGCATGCTGGGCTCTATTGTTCTAGTTTAAGGACATTGCGGTCCATGGGTAGTTTAAGGACATTGCGGTCCATGGATAGTTTAAGGACATTGCGGTCCATGGGTAGTTTTAAGACATCTCGGTCAAGGTTAAGGACGTCATAGTCCATGGGTTTAAGGACTCCACAGTCTGGTATGTGCTCTGGATGCTTCACACGGGTTCACTGCCGTGCTTGGCGAGGACCAGGCTCCGCTCTGGGCATTTTCCGCGGGGTCAAAGAGTGACGTTATCCACGTTCCACGTAACCAGGAATTTTGCACTAGATGCTTCACAAGGGTTCACGGCCGTGCTCGGCGAGGACTAGGCTCCGCTCTGGGTGTTTTCCGCGGGGTCAAAGAGTGACGTTATCCGCGTTCCACGTGACCAGGAATTTTGCATTAGACATGGGTTTAAGGACCCCACAGTCCATATCATGGGTGGACATCGGGACCCGTCACCTCTTTGAAGACATTGAGGGATTACAATGCCAAGTATCAAAGGAGTGAAGAGATGTACCCTAGAACCGGAATGGATTAAATAGTCCTTGGCCCAATTTGGGATCAAGACCCATTAATTATATTATGAGCCCATTGGCCCAGTTAATTACGAATTGAGGACTTATGGCCAGTTTGGGCTAAGTCCTATCATGTCTGGAATATTGACTTCTTGTGGGTCCACTGAGGGAGAGGCTTTGCCTCTATCCCTTTAGCCAGTTGGGCCAAAGCCTAGTGTTAAACACTTCAGAGCAATCAGCGTTGAACACTGGGAATGAGGTTGACAAGTTAGTGTTTAACACTAAAAGATAATTGGTGTTAAACACCAGCAACAAGGCTTTCAGATTAGTGTTAAACACTAAAACAGATCAGTATCAAGCATCGGCAACAGAGCTCTCAAATTAGTGTTAAGGTAGTCAGTGTTGAACACTGCAAGTAAAGTTCTTTGATTGGTGTTGAACACTACGGCCCAACAGTGTTTTAACACTGGATTCAGGAGTTCCAACTTAGTGTTAAACACTAAAGCAAGAGGGGTCACGTGGCGACACGTGAGAGCGCCCTCTCTCCATTCATTCTGCTGAGATTATTGCATCTTTCAGAGCATCACGTGCCATCACGTGACGGGCATTCATATGCCTATGTGTTAGAGCTTCTGTCATGGGTCACGTGGGTCACGTGGGGGACTGCCTCAAAGGGCTTTCTGTAGATCTTTTGAGGGGGTCACGTGGTGGCACGTGACCCTGCCTCCATGTATATTGTTTAGAGAATCTGTTGATCCTTTTTCAGGAATTAAATTCCTCGAGCTTTAATTTTCAAAGGAATTAAATTCCTACTTCCTTTTGAAGACTTATATTCTGGAGTAGAATTGAACCCTGAATCTTCTGTAGGAATTAAATTCCTCGTTTATGTGAAGAATTGAATAGGGTTAAACCCTAATAAAAGCTTTTTAAGGAATTAAACTTCCAGTCCCTGTTAAATTATGATTAAGGGAATTGAATTCCCGTTGTTTCAACAGAACTAAGTTCTTAATTAGGGTTAAACCCTGTTTCTCTCTGTTCTGAAGGAATTAAATTCTCATAACACAGGGTCAAGCCCTACTTTTATCTTAGAGGAATTAAATTCCTATAGTTCTGTGAGAATTAAATTCTCGTTTTTCCATTCCCTCTCCATGTTTTGGATCTGCATGGCAGGATCTCAACCCATTGAGAATTAAATTCTCAACCTAAAGGGGAGATGTGCACTTTGCAGATCCTCTATCAAAGAGAGAAGAAATATGTTCTTCTGTTTTTTATTTTGTCAGAGTTAAACTCTGTTGAGAATTAAATTCTCCTTCTTTCAGGAAGCCTTCCCTTTCTTACCTAGGGTTTTCTTTTTGCAGAAGCTCCAAATTCCTCAAAGTATCAAGGCTCTCTCCTTTTTTCTCCCTCTGCGTGTATCTATCCCTCTCTTTTGTGTCTCTAGGCTCCTATTTATAGGAGAAGCAGCCGAATCAATTAGTTTTTGATGAATCTTTATTAAGAGATTTGATTTGTATCCATCATTTGTTTTTGACCCTTGGATTATTAGATGAATTTTATTCACCATTGGATTTCAAATCCAGGGATTCTCCTTTGTTATTTCTGTTAGATTTAAAGGGGAAATCTTTCCAAACTCGAGATTTTCCATAGATAGATGATATTTAATCATCTCTGAATCTTTAATTTGATCGGTTCCAGATAATTGCTTTCCTTTGGAAAGATTTGAATCTCTTTCAGAATTTAATTCTGTTAGCAAAACGGACTTTGAAAGCCGGTCACGTGTGACCACGTGACCCATGGTCACGTGTGAACACGTGACTCCCTTGTAACGAGCCCTTTCCTTCTTTTGCACTCTGCCTTCTTCTGATGCTTAGCCGTCACGTGCAACCACGTGACCAGGTCACGTGGGAGCACGTGACTCTTTCTGAAGCCCTTTTCTTCGATGTAGTCAGGAAACTGAACTTGCCTTGATGATGCGCTTAGGTGTCACGTGTCGACATGTGACCGCTGGTCACGTGTAAGCACGTGACCCTCTTCTGAAGCTTTTCCCAGAAGCTTTCCTGATTTTAAATCAGGAAACAGTGACCAGGAATTTTGCACTAGATGCTTCACACGGGTTCACTGCCGTGTTCGGCGAGGACTAGGCTCCGCTGTGGATGCTTCACACGGGTTCACTGCCGTGCTCTGCGAGGACCAGGATCCGCTCTGGACGTTTTCCATGGGGTCAAAGAGTGACGTTATCCGCGTTCCACGTGACCAGGAATTTTGTTGAATATATCCACATTTCATGGAGTGGGGATTTGACTCTCGGTGATTTGTATATCGCCGAGCCATGGAACTGGGAGTTGCCGCTATTCCGCTTTGCTTGATGTTGTATCCGTTGTGACGAGACAAGTGCTGAGGTGATCTCTAGGCTATTTGTGGCCCTTCGAGACTTGGCTTCTTCTTTTGATGAAACCTGGGGAGAAGGAGTGTGATTCTTTCTTCGTTTGCTCCTTTAGATTGTATACAGGGATTGATGTGACATCACCTGTAGGCAAAAATTTTATTTTTATTTTATTTCTTTTTCCGCGATGCTCTATCATTTCAGCTTTTATATCGCGAAGGTCGCGATTGCCCCATCATTTCGGCTATTTCTCGCGGTGCCCAATCACTTTGGTTATTTATTTTATTTTCTACTCGCTGCTTTTTATTGCGAGTTGCCCAATCATTTCAGCTATTTTTCACGCATACATTTTTACTTGTTGCTTTTTATTGCAAGTTGCCCCATCATTTCGGCTGTTTCGTATGCATGTGTGGCTTGCTGGCTTTTCGCCGCAAGCTTGGATTTAGACACCGATTTCGGCATCAGCACCGCTACAACTGGGATGTTGCCAGGAGCGAATCATCATTTGCCTCTGTCGATGTTGAACAAAGGTGGCTTAGTAAACAGGGTTAAGGGTCCTGTCGACTAAGGATTTTGACTTCATGAGCCGTAAGGGTCTCATAAAGATATTTCTCCCTACAAGTCGTGAGGATCTTGTAGGTGTGTTTTCTTCTTGGGAATCGTGAGGATTCCTAAGTGCATGTTCTCTTGTAAGTCGTAAGGATCTCACAAAAGGGTTTTCTCCTTATAAGTCGAGAGGACTTACAAGGGTTGTTCACTATATGAACATATCCCTAGTCACGGATGGGACTTGGTTAGGGAGATGTTTATTCGCGCCCGTGGATTGTATACAAGGGTCAGTATGAGCCTCTTGTAGGGCAATATCGAAAGTTGTGGGGGGGGGGTTGCTTAAGAACATGTTCAGGTTTCTGTAACTTAAGACTTTCAAATCTTATGAGCCGAGAGGGTCCCATAAGAGAGTTCTCCATACGAGTCGTGAGGATCTCGCAAGTGTAATTTATCCTTAGGAATCGTGAGGACTCCTAAGTGTGTTGCTCCCTTGTGAGTCTTAAGGATCTCACGTGGGTGGTTTCTCCTTACAAGGTCGAGAGGACCCAGCAAGTGTCTTTTAACGAGGTTGCGCCCTTTCTGGTTTTCACAAACACTTGCCGGTAGCCCTGCTGTTTTTACTCACGGAGCCCTTTCGGGTTTTCATCCGTGCCCACTTTGCTTATGGACATACCGTTTTTATTTTTATTATTTTTATTTTTTTTATTCTATTTTTTCTTTGAGATGCTGCAATCCACCGTAGTTTATCGACATCTCGGTCAACAGCCAGTTTTAGGACATAGTGGTCCATTGTTAGTTTAAGGACGTTTCGTTCCGTTGCTAGTTTAAGGACATTTCGGTCCGTTGTTGAAGAAGGCCGGTTACTACTTATAGAGTTCGGGCTTAGGAAGACAGCGAGCGGACATGGTCGTCGTCATCTATCTGACCCAGGCCTTAACCCGTCAAGCGTAGTATTTCTTCAGGAAGCGACCTTTTATTGGCCTGAAAGATCTTTCACCATGCATATCCATGAGCAGATACGCCCCACCCTGGTAAACCTTGTCTATGATGTACGGGCCTTCATAGTTCAGCTCGAATTTTCCCCGCTGGGCGCGATTGGGGATCATAGGTCTTTTGACCACTAGCACGAGTTCGCCTTGGCGGAATGTCCTCGGCCTGGTCAATCTTTCATATGAGCGAGTCATCTTTGCTTTATAAGCCTCCAGATTCTTTTGCGCTATGAGCCGGGTTTCATCAAGGGCGTCAAGCTCCTCAAGCCGAAGGTGAGCATTTTCTTCGTCCGTCAGCTCGTAGTGGACTGCCACTCGTAGAGAAGGTAGCTCTATCTCGAGGGGGAGTACCGCTTCTGTACCGAATACCAACGCGTACGGCGTTGTGTTCGTGGCCGTCTTGAACGTAGTTCGATACGCCCAAAGAGGTTCTTGCAGTCTCTCGTGCCAGTCCTTCTTGTTTCGGGACACCGTCTTCTTCACGATCTTTGTCAAGGTTTTGTTGAAAGCCTCGGCTAGACCGTTAGCTCGGGGATTATAAACTGAGAAATACCTCCAATCTATGTTGTGTTATTGTGCGAAGCGACTGATCTTGTGGCTTCTGTAGGCTGGACCGTTATCGGAGATGATCCGTCGCGGAGTTCCAAACCGATAAATGACGTGCGTCGTGAAGAAATGGAGAATATTCTCCGTCTTCACTTCCCTCAGCGGTACTGCTTCTGCCATTTGGAGAAGTAATCGGTGGTCGCAAGGATGAAACGATGTCCCGTGGACGATGCCGGTTCGATAGGTCCGACTATGTCCATTCCCCATATTTCGAAAGGCCAGCTAGTCACCGTTGGATGTAGAGGATTTGGGTGCTGATAGATAAAGTCTCCATGAATCTGGCACGGGTGGCATTGCTTCGCATATTCGAGGTAGTCCTAAATCATCGTGGGCCAATAGTAGCCCATTCGTTTAATCTTCAACTTCATCTTCGGGCCTGCTTGGTGAGAACCGCAGAGTCCGTCGTGAACTTCCTGAACGACTCTTTTCGCTTCGTCAGGTCCCAGGCATCTCAACCACAGAGAATCAAATGACCTTTTGTACAGAGTATCATTGACGAAGGCGAAAGACAGAGCTCGTTTCATAAGCTGATGCCTTGAGGACGCATCTTCAGGCGTTCGATGGGATTTGAAGTAGTCTATGAAGACTTCTTTCCAATCTTCAGCCTTCTCTTGGTCCTTTATTTGCATAGCCATTTGCTCGGTCACTCCCTTTTCTTCGGAGGATTCCGGAGATATTTCTGCTGCGGCGAGGACCCGACGGCTTTATACCATGATTCTGACGTCATCGAGGTTCTCATCAGCCAGTTCTTTAGCGAGCTTGGCTAATGCGTCTGCCTTGCTATTTTCTGCACGCGGTATGCTTTCCAGCATGTAGGAGGGAATTTGAGTCAGCAATTGCTGTACTCTCTCGCCATATCTCACCAGCTCTGGCATGCACGTCTGGTAGTCGTCGTTCACTTGGCTAATGACCAGTTGAGAGTCTCCGTATATGAGGAGGTTCTCAATCCCCATGTCGATGGCGATCTCGAGGTCTGCTATCAAAGCTTCGTATTCAGCTTCATTGTTTGTCCTCGGCTCTGTCAAGGAGAAAGCGAAGCGCATTATCCCTCTTTGTGGGGTTACGAAGATGAGGCCTACCCCCGATTTGATTATAGGCGTATTTTGTTTGCGCTTCTTCATGGAAGACGCTCCGTCGAAATAGAGTTCCCACCGGGTACCACTTCCGTTAATTGTGTCAAACGCATGTTCGTCTGGCAGCTCGCAATTCAAAGGAGAGTCGGCAGGTATCGGATGCTCAGCGAGAAAGTCGGCGATGGCTTGGCCTTTCACTGCCTTAAGAGGCCGATAGGTTATTGAAAACTCCATCAAGAGCAGGGCCCATTTAGCGAGTCTCCCTGTCAATATGGCTTTTGACATTAGATATTTAAGGGGGTCCACCTTCGAAATGAGACGGACTTTATGTGCCACCGCATAGTGCCTGAGCTTTGTTACCGCGAAGATCAACGCCAGGCAGTGTTTTTCGATGGGAGAGTAATTGCTTTCTGCCCCCAGGAGAACTCGACTCAAATAGTAGAGCGCTCTCTCTTTCCCTTGGTCGTTCCCTTGTGCCCATAATGCGCCTAAGGAACCTTCGAGGGCAGTTGTATAAAGAATAAGAGGTTTTCCCTTGACTGGAGCAGCTAACACCGGCGGGTTCTGCAGGTACTGCTTGATCTCGTCCAGTGCGCCTTGGCATTTGTGATCCCAGATGAACGGGGTTCCCTTCTTCATCAGGTGACTGTAAGGGCGTCACTTGCCTGAAAGATTAGCTATAAATCGCCGGATGTACGCGAGCTTCCCTTGTAGGGACCGCGGCTGTTTAAGAGTCCTTGGCGGAGGCATTTCCATGATCACTTTGATCTTTGATGGATCTATTTCGATACCCCGGTGTCGGACGATGAATCCTAGGAATTTACCCGAGGAAACTCCGAATGCGCACTTGAGAGGGTTCATCTTCAAGTTGTATTGTCGAAGGCGTTGAAATACGGTCTTCAGATGCTCGAGATGTTCCTCGTACGATTTTCTTTTAACCACGAGATCGTCGATATAACATTCGACGATTTCATGTATAAGATCATCGAAGATCTTTGTCATGGCCCTTTGATATGTGGCACCGGCGTTCTTTAGACCGAAGGGCATCACCTTGTAGCAGAATATACCCAAAGGGGTCCGGAAAGCGGTGTGCTTCTGGTCTTCGGGATGCATCTTTATCTGGTTATATCCTGATGAGCCGTCCATGAAGGAGAAAACCTCATGAGTGGACGTGTTATCTATCATCAGCTCGGTGACTGGCACTGGGAAATCATCCTTCGGGCAGGCTTTATTGAGATCCCGGAAGTCCACGCATATGCGCACTGTCCCATTTTTCTTCATCACCGGGACGATGTTGGCGATCCAGTCAGGATATTGCACCTCCTGGATGAAGCCAGAGTCGATTAACTTCTTGACTTCGGCGTTGATGCTCATCTCAAGCTCGAGCCGCATTCTTCTCGGCGCTTGTTTAACTGGCTTGATGTCCGGGGATATTGCCAATTTATGGACGGCTATTTCTGGATCTAGTCCTGGCATTTCAGAATAGTTCCATGCGAAGCAATCTCTATGCCGCATAAGCACGTCTTTTAACGCAGCCACCCTTTTTCGGATAGCAATTCGCTGACAAATGTCGATCACGGGTCGTTTGCTGTCCCCAATTCAATCTTCTTGAGCTTATCTGTAGTAGTATGTATGCCATCTTCTAGCTCTTTCGGTGCTGGTGGGAATTCTGAGATTACCTCGTCGTCATTGCTTTCGAAGCACCAGGGAAGGTCATCCATATTCTCGGGTTCTCCTTCTGACATTGTTATCATATGACAAGTACGAACTCGCTTCCAAGACCGATGTAGATCTGGTTCTGCTCTTGTGGCTTTGGGTTCGTGCTTTTGTGGTGGCGTTACCCCCCAGCTGCTGGATAGAGCAAACTTGCCGAGCTGATACTGATCTTCAACCCAGTTCTTAAAGGTGAAGCAGTCTTCGATAAGGTGCCCTATGGCTCGGTGATAAGAGCGATAACCCGAATGAGAGACTTCGTCAGCTTGCTCAGGGTGCTTAGACTCCGGAAGTGTAATCATTCGATGTTTTACGGCGTGATCAAGTATCTTCTTCGTCTTGTCTTGAGGGACAGAATACGCTCGACTCATCTTCTTTATGAGGGACAAATCCGGACTACGCAATCCCCAATCACATGACTCTTTGATCCCGCGTTGTCGTTCTCGAATCCCTTTTCCGCTTTTGACTTAATTCTGCCTCTGCATCGGGCCCTTTGCACAGCAGGTCGCCAGGGAGGAGCATTTTCGTCTTTTGCAGCCTGTTGAAGAAGACGTTGCGTCCTGGCTTTCTCGTAGATGGCCATTTCGAGTTTATGGTCGTCCCGAGCTTTTTGACCCGCTTTCCTGATAAGCTTGTCCATTCGCTCTTCAAATGATAGACTCGGCACTTTGATTGCGGCGTCCGGTTTTGATAAGGGGTCGGCGTTTCCTGACAGGGCATCTTCTTCTTCATCGAGGTTATATATAACGTAGCTACCGTGGACTCGTTCCCGTTTCCCGGCTCTCATATATCCAAGCCCAAGCGTTTCCAATCTCCCGTTGGGCAATTTGCGCTGAGTCCCAGGGACATCCCAAATCCTGTTGTAGAACCGAGCTTGTCGAATAGTCTGTTTTAAGGGTACCCCTTGGCGCTTTAATAGCCTTTTTAGTCCGTTCGTGTAATATCTAGGCAAACGGATGGGTTGGAACTTGTCAAGCGTAGAATCGGCGCTATGCCAGATTTCTTTCTTCAGGTGCGCCTTCGAGATTTGCCTTAGACGATGGATTGGAGAGTGGTGCCGCCTGAGCAAGCATCTCCTGCAGCTTTTCACGTTGCAGTTGAACTTTTTTTAAGGAACGAGTTTGAGGTCGATGACTAGTAGAAGCTCGAACTTTGTCTTTGGAATTCACCACATAGACTATGTGAACTACCATGCCCCCAGGCTTGGGGTGTTTGGAGTTTTTGGCCTCTGGAGTTTGCTTGGGGCACTTGTGCTTTATTGGGCCTCCTTTTTTTGTGAAAAGCCGCTTTGGTTTTAGGAGGAGCTACTGTATCAGGATCCGTCTTAGGATGAATCCCCTTCACCTGCTTCCACACCTTATATATAGATGAGGAAAGTTGTCTCAGGGAACGAACTTGTTTCTGCTCTCGTGGGATCTCCATGGGCTGCGGAGACTTCTCCAATATTACGGTAGGAGAATTTTGTCTGACCCTTCGCAATAGTTTGAAGCTGTTCCCAGTTGGAACAACAACATTCACCACTGGGGTTGAAACTGGACAATGCGGAGAACTGCCCCCAGCTCATTTTGTATGATGCCGATATCGACGTTGACCATTTCTTACGGCCGGGATTTGATTGGCCTCAGGATTTTGCCGAGACTGCCCCCTGTTTCCTTTGAGAGCTTAAATATTCTGCCCCCTGCGTTGTCTTTGGTTCTTGTCATGTGCCAGTTGTTTGAGGACTGATTCCGTCGGCAAAGCTGCCACTTGGGAAGCCTGCCTGTGGAAGACAGACTTCCTCTGGGATTCCTCCATCGGCGTTGAGGCACCGAGGGTGGGAGGTGGGAGCACCGATCCAAAGAGAAGCTTGTTGATTTCTTGAAGAGCCGGATTGCAGAGATTTGAGGCTGCAAGTGGCCCATTCTTGACTCCACCAGATGTGACAAAGCCTGAGTTGCTAGGGTAGGACCAAACGCCATTCTTCATAGAGACGAAATGCCGGCTTCAATATCCACTCCCCTAAGGGCAACCAAAAACATACACACCGCGATTATCTGATCGCGGGAAAAACACGACACACGAAGTGTGGAGTGGAAAGAGGAAAAGGTCCCACCGAGCGTGCCAGAATCTGTTCCCCTCCGAAGGACGGCGCGACGGACGTCTTGCCTGAAATTCGGGGCAAATGCTAATTGGTGCTATCCGTTCACCTCTCCGAAGATGCCAAGTTGATTTATGGCACCATGCATCGGAGGTTTAAACGGATGCGTCCGATGTAGCAGACTTCGTCAGATTCCCCCTCACTTGAGGGGTTTTTGATTGTGGGGACGCTCTTCCGTGCAGGAGCAAGCCCCTGCAGTTAATTACGCTACCGCGTTGCGGTAACAACTTTCTCCTTCTCCATGTGGTCACTTCGTGTCGTGGGTGTTTGTTTTGTGTTTGGTTGCCTGTGGATTGTATACGGAGACTGAGTTATGTCGTCGCCCGTAGGGCGTGGACTAGTCCAAATCCGTATTATCTTAGATTTGGGTTTGGGGATTTGGGTTTAAGGATACGTTAGCCTCATTTGAGACTAAGATCGACTAAAACGTTTGTCAAGGATGCGTTAGTCTAGTTTTAGACTAAGATCAACTTAACAGGATCGTTTAGATCCAACAAGAGAGCAATTAAGGGAGCCCTGTTATTTAGTTTAGTGACATTGCGGTCGATAGGTAGTTTAGGACATTGCGGTCCAATGTTAGTTTTAATACATTACGGTCAAGGTTAAGGACATCATAGTCCATGGGTTTAAGGACTCCACAGTCCGGTGTTAGTTTTAAGACATCCCGGTCAAGGTTAAGGACGTCATAGTCCGTTGTTAGTTTTAAGACATCCCGGTCAAGGTTAAGGACATCATAGTCTATGAGTTTAAGGATCCCACAGTCTGTATCGATGTGTGGTCGTCGGGACCCGTCACCTCTTTGAAGATGTTGAGGAATTACAACGCCAGGTATCAAAGGAGTGAAGAGATGTACCCTTGAACCAAGGTAGATTAGATAATCTTTGGCCTAATTTGTAACTAAGACCAATTAATTATATTATAAACCCATTAGCCCAGTTAAGTTTGAATTGAGGACTTACGGCCAGTTTGGGCTAAGTCCAATCATGTTTAGAATATTGGCCCTCTGTTGGCTCATTGAAGGAGAGCCTTTGCCTCTAGAAACTTAGCCAATTGGGCTAAAGCTAGTATTAAACACTAAAGACCAACAGTGTTGAATATTGGGAATAAGATTAGCAAGTTAGTGTTAAACACTAAAATATGACCAGTGTTAAACACTAGCAACAGGGCTTTCAAATTAGTGTTAAACACTAAAGCAAATCAGTGTTAAACACTAAAGCAAATCAGTGTTAAACACTGGCAACGGAGATTTCAAATTAGTGTTAAATACTAAAGCAAATCAGTGTTAAACACTGGGAACAGAGATTTCAAATTAGTGTTAAACACTAAGCAAATCAGTGTTAAACACTGCAAATAGAGTTTTCCAAATTAGTGTTACACACTAAGAAAATCAGTGTTAAACACTGGGAACAGAGATTTTAAGTTAGTGTTAAACAATAAGAAAATCAGTGTTAAACACTGGGAACAGAGAAAATCAGTGTTAAAGTCTTCAGATTAGTGTTAAACACTAAGGAGAGAGGGGTCACGTGTGGACACGTGAGAGTGCCCTGATTCCCCTTATTTTATTCTGCAGATCGGCCATCACGTGTGAGCACGTGATGGAGGCCCACGCTCTGGTATGTTAGAATGCTCATTAGGGGTCACGTGGTGACACGTGAGGGCGCCCTAGAGCTCTTTTCTGTTTCTTTTGCCTTTTTCTTTGTGTGCTTCAGGGGTCACGTGGTAGCACGTGACTCTGTTTTTCTTTGCATATTTTAAAGATCTGTTCATCTTTTAAGAATTAAATTCTTCATAGGGTTAAACCCTAGCAATAAACTTTTGAGGAATTAAATTCCCGTTTTCTTTTGAAGAATTATATTCTTAGATAGGGTTAAACCCTAATTTCTTTTCTGTAAAGAATCAAATTCTGGTATAGGGTGAAACCCTAATTCCTTTTTTTAAGGGAATTGAATTCCTGTGACATTGAGAGAGTTAAGTTCTCAATTAGGATTACACCCTGGTTCTGTCCATTTTTAAGGAATTAAATTCCTACGATATAGGGTTAAACCCTAACTTTATTTCAAAGGAATTAAATTCCTATAATTCTCTGAGAATTAAATTCTCAAAACTCAGTTCCTCCTCTGTGTTTTAGATCTGCATGGCAGGATCTCAACCCAATGAGAATTAAATTCTCAATTCATGGGGAGATGTGCACTTTGCAGATCCTCCACCAGAGGAAGAACTAAGTTCTTTTCTTTATATAAGAGTTAAACTCTTTTGAGAATTAAATTCTCTTTTGAAACCTCTCTTTTCTTACTTAGGGCTTTTCTTTTGCAGAGAATCAAAATCTTCCTTCTGAAATTTCAAGATTCCAAGGCTCTATCTCCCTCCCTCTCTATCTCTTTTTTAACTCTCTCATTTGGCTCTTATTTATAGGAGAAGGAAAAGAATCAATCTGTTTTAGTGAATCTTTCATTGAAAGATTTGATTTGTTGATTGATAGATTTGATTTATCTTCATCATTAATCTGGGCCTTTAGATTATGAGGTGAATTTTATTCACCATTGGATTTTAAATCCAAAGATATCTCTTTGTTATTTCGGTTAGATTTAGGGGGAAATCTTTCCATGTCCAAGATTTTTCCATAAATTGGTGATATTTAATCACCTTCAGATTCTTGATCCAACGGTTTCAGATAATTCTTCTCCATTTTGGAAAGATTTGAATGATCTCTCCTCGGAATTTAATTCTGTTAAAGAATAAGGCTTTTAAAGCCGGTCACGTGTGGCCACGTGACCGTTGGTCATGTGTGAGCACGTGACCCCTGGTTACGTGTAAGCCCGTGACCCCTGGAATGGGCTTCTCTTCTTCTGCGCTCTGTTCTCTGGCCGCTGCTTAACCATCACATGCCAACACGTGACCACTGGTCACGTGTGAGCACGTGATGCCTCTCTGAAGCTTTTTCCTGATTTTTAATCAGGGAACACGGTTTAATATTGACCCTTGTATACAATCCACGGGCGCAAATAATCATTTCCTTTCTGAGTCCCACCAATGACAAGGAATGCTCTTATTTGATGAACAAACACTTGTAAGTCCTCTCGACTTATAAGGAGAAAACACTCTTGTAAGATCCTTACGACTTATAAGAGAGCACACACTTAGGAATTCTCACGACTCCTAAGGAGAAAATGCACCTACAAGATCCTTACGACTCGTTGGGAGAAACACCTTTATAAGACCCTTACGACTCATCAAGTCAAAAGCCTTAGTCGACAGGATTCTAACCCTGTTTGCTAAGCCATTTTTGTTTAAATTGACAAAGGCAAATGATGATTCGCTCTTGGCAATGTCCCAGTTGTAGCGATGCTGATGCCTATATCGGATTCGCTCCTGGCAATATTCCAGTCACAGCGATGTTGATGCTAATATTGGTATCAGATCTTGAGTTCCGTACTCGAAAACAAAATGCAAGTAAAATAGCCGAAATGATGGGACAACTTGCAACAAAATCAGCAAGTAAAATATATGCATACAAAAATAGCCGAAATGATTGGGTAACTCGCAATAAAAAGAAGCGAGTAAAAAAAAACAGCCGAAATGATTGGGCACAGCGAAAAATAGCCGAAATGATTGGGCAATTGTGACTTTCGCGATACAAAAAGCTGAAATGATAGAGTATCGCGGAAAGAAAACAAAAAAAAAAATATATGAAATGAAACTTTTGCCCTACAGACGAGTCCATACCGATCGCTGTATACAATCCATGGGCATAAACAAAAAGGGAACCACATTTCCCCAGCAGGCTCTTTTAAACGGAGAGTCAAATCTCGACGGCGACATCTACATCCTAGAGATCATCAACGACGTTTCCTCCTCATTCCAGCAGGATGCGGACGCGATACCACCAATCGGAGCCATGGCAAAGTCCCTAGTTCCAAGACTCTACGGTTAACAGACACCTGAAAGTCGAGCCTCGACACTGTAGAAAATGGAGAAAGTCGATCCCCGACACCGTAGAAAACGGAGAAAGTCGATCCCCGACATCTTAGAAAACGGAGAAATTCGATCCTCGACACCGTAGAAAACGGAGAAAGTCGATCCTCGACACCGTAGAAAATGGAGAAAGTCGATCCCCGAGATCGTAGAAAATGGAGAAAGTTGATCCCCGACACCGTAGAAAACGGAGAAAGGCGAACACCCGACACAGTAGAAAACGGAGAAAGTCGATCCCCGACACCGTAGAAAACGGAGAAAGTCGATCCTGGCACTGTAGAAAACGGAGAAAGTTGATCCCCGACATCGTAGAAAATGGAGAAAGTCAATCCTGACACTGTAGAAAATGGAGAAAGTCAACCCTCAACCTCCCCGTCGAAGCAACACTTCGACTCGGGAACAAGTCAACTCATCAACCACTAACGAGTCCTCTCGACTTGTAAGGAAGAAAATTCTCTTGTGAGATCCTTATGACTCTCAAGAGAAAATACACACTTAGGAATCCTCACGATTCCTAAGGAGAAAATACACCTACGAGATCCTTTCGACTCGTTGGGAGAAGTCTTTATGAGACCCTCACGGCTCATAAAGTTGAAAAGTCTTAGGCGGCATACCTGAACCTGTTTCCTAAGCCATCGTTACCCTACAAAGGGTTCAAGATGAACTGTTATCTATCATCTACAGGCTACACTTGCTAAAGTAGCATGCCAACAACACATCAGAGAAAGAAAAGCTATAATAGGAGATAAAAAAATGTGTCTTTTATTCATGACTTCAATTGAGTACAAGATACATCATATAAAAGAATTAAAAAAAATGAATAAAGGCATGTTATTCATAAATTACAAAATTTCGATCGATACAAAGATGGCTACTGAGAAGGAAGCGTTTTTAGCAAATCAGCAAGCCACACTCGCACTTCTCTCAATTCCTTTGCACAATCAGCCGCCGCGGCCAACTCCGCTTCAATTTGAGCCCGCTGCTGCAAACAGCATGAAAGCTTCTCGTCGATTTCCTGCTGATCGGCTTCCTGACTCTGCGTAAGCTGCTCAGTGAAGTCAAGCTTTTTCCTCAGCACCAGCCCGTCAGAAATACATCGTCGGAGGTTTTCAAAAATATCCTTCAGCTGTGCAGTGTTTGCTTCGACCTGGGCACGTAATTGGGCAGACTTAGCGGAAGTCGCCTCACGTTCCTTTCGCTTTAGGGTCACCTCTTGTTCAAAATGGCGAAGGAAAGGAGCACTCTGCTCAACCCATGCAGCTCGCTGGGAGTTCAGAGCTGATACTTCCGGAGCGGGACGCTTGAGCTCAATCTTCCTGCAGTAATTGACCCAAGACTCGATGACGCTTTCATCATGAAAGTTTACGAGCGTCGTCAGCATGGGATTAACCTCAGCAGCAAAGTCTGCAGTAGATGCGAGGGCCTCGGCATCAAGATCCTCGACGAACTCGCTCAACATTCGCAGGCTCGTTGCAGCGCCACTGGAAGATGGACGTCTAGAAAAGGGCCCTGCCGGCATCAAGATGCGAGACTCAAAGGGAGCTGGAGCTGGTGCGATTGTTGCAAAACAAGTTATGGTCAAATGTCGGCTCAGGAGATAAAGAAGAGGCACGAGCGATGGAGTCTACTATACCGGCTGCGGCAGGCGGCAAAGTTGGGAGTACCGGAGGTGAGGCTATTCTCTCGTCCCTTCCTCCGATCCGTGGCACTGTGATCAATACATAGAAGGCTTAGTAACATCACGGCTATTTGTAAAAGAAAGAAAGAAACAATAGCTGAAGGATATACTAACCAACACCAGCGGGCGGAGTGACTTCCGACTGGAAGGAGAAATGCGGGTTCAGCACTTGATACAGATGATCAAAGAGGACTCCTACAGAGTAGCGACGATACATGTTTAATACAAGGAAGATGGTGTTCATAGTTCAACTAAGTAAATCGCGAATCTATACCTTCTAGCATTTGAGAAGACACAAGAGAAGGCAAGGGAACAACAACCATCATGGCGGCGACCGGAGGTGCTTCAGATGGCACGATCTCAGCATTCGCTGCACCTACAAACAAAATGTAACACTCGAGTTCATTTATACCAATTCCAGTTTCCATATTTACCTATTCATGGTCTTTCTTGATTTAGCGTGTTTGGGTGCAAATGGTATTTTACATATTACTTTGCATTCGACCCGACCCGCTTGCTTGAACCTGGTTAACTTTTATTTATAGATTACCTTGACTTGTTGCATGGACTAGTGCATCTCATAATTTAGTATATACTGGTATTTTATCTAGTATCGCATCTATTGCATATAACAATTTAAATCATGTAAAATAAATTGAAATTGCATTTCATGGCCTGCCTGATACCCCTAACCCTGTGGTAGCGTCCTTGCATCGTGTTCTCATCCCGTTCAGTGAAACGGACGTGTTTGGACGGCTACGCGCACGTACGTGCGTCCGTTCTTGGGGGTATGCTTTTCTGTTACAAAATCTTTCATTTTAATTTTTGGAACTTACTAATAATTTTCATTTTTCAAATCAAATTTTTTGGACCCGGCCCGGGCGCAATTCTGAAACATTTGGTATCCCGCCAAATCTTATTTATTTTAAATTTCTTTAAAATCAGCTTAAATATTTTACAGCCTAATATATTTTTCTAAGCCAAAGTTATACCGGTTTAAAACAATAAATCTTTATTAGATTTTCAAAACAAATTTTTCCCTTTCCCCTAACCAATCACATTTCCCCTTATACCGACCCCACAAATCTAGCTCTCTCTCTCTCCCTTCGCTATCTCTCTCCTCTCTCCTCTCTCTCTCTCCTCCCTATTCTCTCCCTGCGCTAGAGTCCAATTTTCTCTCTCCCCTACTGTTCCTCTCTCTCTATCTCACTCATCTCGATCTCTTCCTCTCACCTCTCGATTCCTTCTCTCTCTCTCTCCGCGTATCTCTCTCCCTCTCCTTCCTTTATATATTTCTCTCGTCTTCTTCGTTCTCTAAAAAAAAAAAAACAGAACCCATCCTTTAAACCCTAGCCGCCTCTCTCCTCGTCGCACACTGCCGACGACTAAGCTCCCAACCTCATCACCTCCGCGCCTTCGGCTCCTTCGCTTCCACCTTCTTTTCTTCCTCTTCTTGCTTCGCTCCCGAGCGCCCTGGGAAACCCTGCACACCCTACACGAACCCAAGAACCCACCGTTCCTTTACCGTCGACCACCCCTTCACCATCGCCATCTCCTCCTCCCCCTGCTCTCCCTCCAGCACCCAAGACCCTGCAACACAACCTCGATCGACTCCAAACCCTAGCGCCAAGAACCTGCACCCCTGCACGTTTCCTGGCTGGAACTCCGTCGATCTCACTGCCACCATCTCGTCTCCTCGTGCGTCACCGTCCAACCCAGTAAGCCTCCTCTCCCTCTTGCACCCCCTCTCTTCTCCTCTATGTCCTTTTCTCCTTTGGTGCATGTCTTTTCTTCTCTGGTTAATATTTCACCACTGTAGATCAGCGATCTACTGACGACAGCGATAATTCCGACGACCCAGTGAGGATACCTGACCCGTGTGATCCCATCGTGTGTTGTTTGGATTTATTCCGTGTACCGTGCGCGCGTCGCGACTTTTTCCGCCGACGCGTGACGTTCCGTTTACCGCTTCGCGATCCGTCGAGGCAAGTGAAACTTGCTACATGCTATGTAATCTATTTATACTTATCTGAATGCATATTAAACCTGTAGTTTAAATATAATACCATAGTCTCCATTTTCTTAACATCCCGATGTCCCGTCATAACATTTTGATTTATAGCCCGGGACATACCATGTTGCATGTAGTGTTACTATACAAAGTATCCACATTCATACTTAAATCATATAACCATTATTTGTATAGCCACAGTACTCCTTTTATATGGTATACCCTGTCGGACGACCGTTTGCATACTCCTAACCTGGTTTACATTCGATTGCATCTTTGATTATTTTAGTACATATTAACACGATTTTAATATCCATATTTGCTATACTGCATTCATGTAATGTGGAAACCATCCCGTAAACTCAAACTGATAACCGTACATCTAAGTAGTTTAATCTGCACCTATCTTCTTATCATATTACATGTTTCAGTTTATTATTCTATTAGTACCCATGCTTGTAATGTATACACATGCTTATGCTAGTTTGATTATGAGCACCCACATGACATCTCGTGCACCTTGATATGACCTATTACGCCTATTACCTGACCCGACATGGTACCGTACGACCCTTGATATGACATGTGTAAGTCTACGCTAGCGCCCCGGCCGTCTACAGACGTCAAATGCGGAACAAAAACTTTTAAACTGGCGCTATCGTATACTTTAACCCGGATCTGCCATTATTGCTAAACTAACAAACTGTAAAGAGTGTAGAAAGGTTATACCGAACGATCCGAGTCCTTCGTTCTTCAACCATCATCCCACGCTCCGTTGCGGCTGCTCCGATCTCGTCGATCTCCGAAATCCTTGTCGAGGTGGCACCACATCACCGATTCTTTAAACGGGCTCCCGCCTCTGACTCGAGGCAACTCGATCGTCAAGTTTGCTAAAAGAGACGACCAAGAATGATGTAGAGAATGAGTAGATGACTTTGTCTCACTTCGTCCAAATCCGTGGACGATCGGTTAATGAAGTTGCCGAGGAAATCGGGTGATGGAATGAAATGAACTGTAAAATTCCATACACCCCGAATACTATCATAATCTTTTCTAGTCAAAATGAAACATCAAGTCAAGTGAGGAGAGAGAGGGCCGGCTATATATAGCAAGAGGGAGGTGACCGTAGGAGAGGGGGGTGACCACAAGAGAAAGCTTCTCACTTCAAAATATCTTGAGCAAGACAAGAAGAATTAATACTAAAGCATGAATCACTAATACACCTCATCACACCTTTAATGCAACCAATTAGAACATAACACCAATAAACCTAGTCACCAAATTCTAGAACCTTCTAGAAGCACGACTCACCTCATCCAAGAAAAGATAAATCCGTCTTTAACCGAATGTTAAAAGACGGCTGATAGAAAACTGGAAACTGGCAACTTCCAAAAGTGATCCTGAAACGACTTTCAGGATAACCCCGAAACTGTATAAATATACCCGCATTTATATTACAACCGAATACAAATGCAACTGAGACAAAGATATTATACCTACTCAATATAATACTCGGATCCGGCTTAAACCAAAGCCGACCAGTATCATCTGCCCGAAAAGTGACACGTGCGTAAACGCACGTGCATTTTCCGAACCCTGCCATAAAACCATACGGCCTCTACAACGTTTCGCCCGAACTTGGGAAACTGTCTGTGGGGGACTCTAATGACTCGTCAGTACCTGGCAGTGGGTTTAACCACAAACCGTCAGCGGCACTAGCTATGCGTAACGGCTGCCCATGGACTGACCTCAAGGGATGCCGATGAGCGCACTCATCCGGAAAACCCTACTGAGCCTAACAGTGACAATGTATATACAGTCCGGTCCGTTCGTCTATGAGTATCGCATATCTGCCTAGAGGGCTAGCAACGTCAGACCCCCAATAGCAGTATAAGTCGTGTCGGAGTGAAGCCCAATCACACCCTGAGATACTACTGGAGTACCTACCAGTAAATCTCCTGCCATGGCCATGGACTTAGTGTAATGGCTCTCCTAGACACAGCACGACCTCGCCCCCAATACCGGGAGAGACGAATCCCCTGTCGATCCGCTCACGTGCCTCCATATGGCTCGGGACTGTACCCAAAAGCTACCTGTTTGCACGACTCCTTTGAGCCGTGGTAGGGTAGAAATCAAAGCACAGTGGGAACTCACACGAGACAAATGACGACCTCAGGTCGATGAACTAACCTGTACACATGTCACCAGGGAACTGCTATCTGACGATAGGTATAGTACTAACCAGCAGATTCCCGGCGAGTCCTGTCCGGTGTACTCATAACCCAATGAGCACCTGTATACATCTTAGGTGATCCAACTGACACCAGTGGCTTGTGAGACCGTCCACCGCCCCTCGTCGGGGTCTCGACTGTATACACTAGTCTACTCCGGAGTATCGATGCCCTGTCTCGAAAACTCCCACGACTAGGGACCATAATTAAGGATATGCATATAAACTACCCAACTCTCACGTATATGATCGCCATCATACTGTTGGTAGTAAAGCAAGATCCTAAGGGCTCTATCAAAGTGTAACATGCAATCAGTCACCTGAACATGTACACGACTGATAAAGGCAAACCAGATAGCATACTATCATCTCGAGTAAGACTGCGCTACCGGGATAGGTCCTCCGCAATCATTGCAATCACGTACCTGCGATCCAATAATTGACTATGAGGGCACTATCTCCAACAATCTCCCACTTGCACTCAAGGCTAATATTGCGATGTCGACTACTCACAGCCCGTGTGAAACCGAACATCCAACTCCTCTACTAATCAGTTTCACAAAGCCCGTTTGTAAAACTATTGTGTTCGAGAAATAGCCTCAGTGAGTGGATCCGCCTAGAAGTATCTTTCTATATCTCTCTTAATCTCAAGTTCGCGGAGAAAGCCATCTCCCGAATTGAGTAATACCTGTCTTAGAACATGTCTGGATATCTGATGGGACCTTAGTTTATAAATGAACTCCATATCCAAACTTCTTAGACTGAATCGATCACTGAACCTAATCAGTATCGGGCACCTTGCTTCCCACAGTATCCTCTTGGACCACCTGCCCATAATACTGTCCCTCTTCATCAGAGGGAAAAACTAAAACTCTGACAATCACTCTGTCATCCATGTCACCTTTGAAGCCTGGAATGATAACCGTCTCCCGAAATAGGCTGCCGTTATCAAATCCGTAGAACATGTACCAATGTTCTAAAACTGCTTCCTTATGTTTCTCCAGGATTGGATTAATACAAACTTATTGCATCTAGTGCAAAACCAACATTTGGTGTGGTACTTGACATCTCATGATTGACTCAATTGCCTAAGCAAGTGATCTGCCAATCATGCACATCCCTCTCCTCTTTAGTCTGTACGACATCTTTAGAGAGGGTGACTCCATCACCTGCAGGTACACCACCATGCTAGGAGTCAACTATTCCAAAAACCATTAGAATATCTGTCAAAGTACCCACATTGGGAAACTACCCAAATCCAGATCTAAAACCATAGATCTAGAAACCAAAATGTCAAATATTATATCCATATCCTGTCTGGAGAAACAACTGTGTGACGACCACAGTACAACCGATCGTAGTATAGGAATTTTACTTCCTACTCTGTGTATGTCATCCAAATACCATGACATTACACCCTACTACCTTCTTAACTGATCCATCCCCTATTCTGATTGAAGTCAAACCCATGACTGTCACATCAAAATTAGATGATCTATCTCCGCTATAATTGATCAAGTCTATAAATAGATATAAGCATCTTGCCCACTATGCTTCCGTTGCTCCCACTGACTACGACAACCCTCCTACCGGGTCTCATATCCTGGAACAACAGTAGTGTCAAGTCTTGGTAGATAAGAACCTCCCTGTCACCGTCTCTGAGGCTACCGAAGTACCTCTCGGGCGTCTGAGGTTACCTACCATACCTGCGGAGTGGCTATTGGAATGTCAAACCTGATTGAATGTATAGGTTCTATTAAATTTTCCGTAATCATTTGCGGTTCTGGAATCACTTCCAGTTCTACCATACTCCCACTACTGTTTTCTGAAAAAGATCCATTTTACTAAAACTGTGGCAAGTCAAGAACAATATCACTATTGATCTTCTAAATGGTAGAATATCAACCCTCGTCATAGCCAGGGTCAACCCACAAACGGCCATTACAGAAACGTGCCCTGAGTTATCCAGTGTCTGGTTTTAATCATAAGCTGAACAACTCCCCGTACCTTAATTTCTTTTAAGGTACGATCCATTCTATATCCAATACAGAAACTTTGGCACTTATTTAATTGGAACCATATTCAAATCCATGCATCTGTCTCCAGTGCATATCAACTTAATGGAAAAAGGTTAATCAGCATTACTCAACTTAGGAATCCATCCAATTATGAGTAACCTGAAAGAGAAATACGTTTCTCAAAACCATCACTATCATCTGAATACCAATCACAAGAATCTACATCTTCGATCTCTTTGAAGAATCCCGATACTTGTGATACCTGGTTCTCTACTTTATTCTTATACCCACAACTTCTCAAAACTTAGACCTTGTATTTCTACGAAACACTCGTCTAAATACTAGAGAAGTTATAAGTAAACAGAACATAGTACGAGGACCTACCCCTTTGTCCTGATGGACACTTGGACAACATACAATACTCTGTATAAGTCCGCTGAGTTAAACAACTCAAAACTTGTGCGTTGTCGGTGGAAAACTGTACCCTGGCGATTTCCTCAAATATCACCAATTACTACGAATTCCGATATAATGAGGATGATCACCTAATTCCCAATATCTTACTCCCACTCATCATCTGTAAAACCATACAGATATGAGAATGAAACCTGGTAAATACATACCCTTGGAGTAAGTGTCTAATCGGGAAAACAGTTTTTCTTTAACGATGCACTGAAACATGAAAATGTTTCGTAGGGATATCCTGGTATTCATAGCAATGCCTCTTCCATAATCCAATTCATGACTTCAACCGTATATCTTATTGCCATCTCTCCAAATCCCTTTATTTGTCTTTAGTCGTTACCTTCTGTACACCATCGTTATGCTAAATGGTTTTCTTCCTTCCCTACCGTTCGGCACCAGCCTATGGTTTGGAAGAAGACTATCCAGTAAGCATAATAGGTGTACCCTCCTAAACCAAGGAGTACTCGCAACTGAGAGAAGGTGATGATAAAAGACAACTGAATAATACCTTATTCTTTTAAAGGTGAAATAGGAGCGGCGATGAAGTACGCGGTTTTGGTCGTGAATGATATCAGTCGCAATTTACTTTGCCCTCTTTCTAATCCCTTTATTTTGTCTTTATATATTACCTTCTGCACACCCTACTTAGGCTAATTGGTTTTCTTCATTCCCTACCTTTCGGCACCAGCCTATGGTTTGGAATAAGACTATCCAAAAGGCGTAATAGGTGTACTCTCCTAAACCAAGGAGCTCTCGCAACCTGAGAGAAGGTGATAATAAAAGACAACTGAATAAACCAATTCTATTTCTCCTGAACCTGGATCCATCCCCGAAGAAGTCCCTTCGAGTTCGTATATAACCATACGATGGATCTATCCAATGGAAGTGGATATCCGTAATAATACGGGTGTTCTGAGAAATTCAAAGGGTAGAAGAAGGAGTGGCAATGACTTATGCAACTCAGACAATCCAAAAGCCAGTATTTTAAGAAGGTTCGGTCAACCTGGTCACTGAGTCATAGTCTAGGGTCGGTCAAAGGTCGCTGCCAAAGAGAGAGAGAGAAAAGAAACACTCTGCGTGCACTCTAACCTAGATCAGAATGGTCATCATTTTATTTAATCCGGAAACCTCCCACTGTACTGTCAAATTCTCCTCCAAACCTAAAGAAGAATCAATCGGGATCGCCCGAAGAGTAAACCAACTCATCAATGGGAATCAGGATCCAACTCTCATCGCATGATAACGTGATGGAATGCATCCACGTTACTCATACTCCAGAAGGTATGCGCATACTCGGCAAGTTTCAGTTTCTTTAGAAACTCCTGATATTGTTTTTGCCCCATGCTCTTATAACCTTGGCGTTAGGTCAAAATGTCATAAGTCACATGCCAAGTTCTACCCATCACTATCTTGTTAATTTGAACCCACCCGCACATGCCCTTGGCGTTAGGTCAAAATGGCAGAACGGCTATCCCAAACCAACTCATCTATCTATGCAACAATTGAATACCCAGCAGCTACCAAACACTATGCCTTGGCGTTAGGTCAAAATACATAGCTTGAATACTACTGAATACCCAAAAGAAGTGACGGAGGGCTACGACTGGTTTTTGGCGAAAAACCTTTAGCGTAGTGAACTTGATATCGCTGAAGGAACCTGATAGCTTTTTAAAATATAGTGGCGAAAACCTTTTGCTAAAGAGGTCACTCCCGGTAAAGGGATCTCGGCTCTTTCCTCGTGGAATGAGGTGCAGGATATTCCACTGAATACCGCTATGCAAAGCAACATGTAATCGACTATAGTGAAGTTATTACTCTGACGCAAACTTCTGTCCAAGGGGTCAGTCCCGGTGAAGGGATATCGGCCCTTGCCCCGTCGAATGAGGTGCAGGATATTCCACTGAATACCGCTATGCATAACAAAAGGAAACGTCTTTGCAATAACACTTTTTAAATTTGTTCCAACAACTCAAACAGGTTTGTTTTAACTTTGCATTGATCAGAATCAACGCAGTCCCATCATTCAATCACACCAGAAAAGAACGAAAATAAAATGTACGTATATGCCATCCGCATTCGTCACTGGGTCCCGTCATCACTCGTTAGGTTACTTAACTAACGACAGAGCGGGGACTGGACTAGCGCGGGTGTAAAACATATACAACATCTAATAGTATATAAACCAATATACAATAATCGCTCCAGGCGTGATAGTATGCAACATTACAGAAAAGTAATAAGCATCACAGAACAATACAGATATCTGGGATCCCCGAGTTTCACAGAGCCGCTGCTGAAACTCGACGTTCCCCTGTCGTGTGGATAGCCTGTGCAATGAAACCTAGACCCCTACGGGTGCGGCAAGTTACCCGCCAAAACCTGAAGCGAGGTAGTCCCCCACAACATAGTGAATGGAACACCCGGCACTCCACGGAATCCGGTAAGCTTGGGCACCCCTCCTTGGGTCAACCTGTACCCCCTACGAGTGCGGCGAATAGTCTGCCAATTCTGAAGTGGGGCCCCTCTGCCTCTCAAAGCCATGAGATGCGGACCCGTTGCTTTCCCGAACCCGGCTATCCGTGCACTCCGTCGCGGGGTAAAACATATTACAGTAATGAAAAATAGTACAATAGGTACATCGACCGCAACCAGGTCGTGCCCCAAAAGAATATTATACAACAGGCAGTGACGGCAGTCCACAAGTTGGACGCTCGCCCCGCAATATCAAATGTACAAATAAACACAAACTGTACTACCATTGCACACTTCCATCCACCACGACAAATCCGCAACATCACAGCACAACACAGAACATCAACGCGAATGTCACGTTCGCAAACCCGTCCAAAAGAACTATAGCAATCAGACGCGGTTTACCGATCAAATGACATTCCCGGTCGGAGATATAATGTAAGCACTGTAAACTAACGTGTTTAAATTTCGATCGACCAAAGACCAAATATCAAAAAGTGGGCCCCACTGCTTACTGGTGAACAGTAACAAAATCTGGGCCAAAACGATATATACCAAAAACCCCAAAATCCCACAGAGAACCAACTGACAAAATTTGGGAGCACGTGCTCCCCACGTGGCCGCGGTTGCGCGGCCAAACCATGGGTTTGGCCGCGCTTCCGCGGCCAAACCATGGGTTTGGCCGCGCTTCCGCGGCAGCTTGGAGGGAACACGACCCCAAATTTCGTCGTAGTTCTTAGAAAACCCTGCTCTGATTTTTAAGACATCCAGAAATAAATTTTGAGACCGTTTAAAATTAACAGAAACTGTCGGGCTAGGATTTTGCCGTTTTTGATTTTCGGTTCGATCGATATTTTGAACGCGTTAGCACAAGTTAGTATAGCAAAATGGTTAGGCTCTGATACCAATGTAAGTCTACGCTAGCGCCCCGGCCGTCTACAGATGTCAAATGCGGAACAAAAACTTTTAAACTGGCGCTATCGTATACTTTAACCCGGATCTGCCATTATTGCTAAACTAACAAACTGTAAAGAGTGTAGAAAGGTTATACCGAACGATCCGAGTCCTTCGTTCTTCAACCATCATCCCACGCTCCGTTGCGGCTGCTCCGATCTCGTCGATCTCCGAAATCCTTGTCGAGGTGGCACCACATCACCGATTCTTTAAACGGGCTCCCGCCTCTGACTCGAGGCAACTCGATCGTCAAGTTTGCTAAAAGAGACGACCAAGAATGATGTAGAGAATGAGTAGATGACTTTGTCTCACTTCGTCCAAATCCGTGGACGATCGGTTAATGAAGTTGCCGAGGAAATCGGGTGATGGAATGAAATGAACTGTAAAATTCCATACACCCCGAATACTATCATAATCTTTTCTAGTCAAAATGAAACATCAAGTCAAGTGAGGAGAGAGAGGGCCGGCTATATATAGCAAGAGGGAGGTGACCGTAGGAGAGGGGGGTGACCACAAGAGAAAGCTTCTCACTTCAAAATATCTTAAGCAAGACAAGAAGAATTAATACTAAAGCATGAATCACTAATACACCTCATCACACCTTTAATGCAACCAATTAGAACATAACACCAATAAACCTAGTCACCAAATTCTAGAACCTTCTAGAAGCACGACTCACCTCATCCAAGAAAAGATAAATCCGTCTTTAACCGAATGTTAAAAGACGGCTGATAGAAAACTGGAAACTGGCAACTTCCAAAAGTGATCCTGAAACGACTTTCAGGATAACCCCGAAACTGTATAAATATACCCGCATTTGTATTACAACCGAATACAAATGCAACTGAGACAAAGATATTATACCTACTCAATATAATACTCGGATCCGGCTTAAACCAAAGCCGACCAGTATCATCTGCCCGAAAAGTGACACGTGCGTAAACGCACGTGCATTTTCCGAACCCTGCCATAAAACCATACGGCCTCTACAACGTTTCGCCCGAACTTGGGAAACTGTCTGTGGGGGACTCTAATGACTCGTCAGTACCCTGGCAGTGGGTTTAACCACAAACCGTCAGCGGCACTAGCTATGCGTAACGGCTGCCCATGGACTGACCTCAAGGGATGCCGATGAGCGCACTCATCCGGAAAACCCTACTGAGCCTAACAGTGACAATGTATATACAGTCCGGTCCATTCGTCTATGAGTATCGCATATCTGCCTAGAGGGCTAGCAACGTCAGACCCCCAATAGCAGTATAAGTCGTGTCGGAGTGAAGCCCAATCACACCCTGAGATACTACTGGAGTACCTACCAGTAAATCTCCTGCCATGGCCATGGACTTAGTTTAATGGCTCTCCTAGACACAGCACGACCTCGCCCCCAATACCGGGAGAGACGAATCCCCTGCCGATTCGCTCACGTGCCTCCATATGGCTCGGGACTGTACCCAAAAGCTACCTGTTTGCACGACTCCTTTGAGCCGTGGTAGGGTAGAAATCAAAGCACAGTGGGAACTCACACGAGACAAATGACGACCTCAGGTCGATGAACTAACCTGTACACATGTCACCAGGGAACTTCTATCTGACGATAGGTATAGTACTAACCAGCAGATTCCCGGCGAGTCCTGTCCGGTGTACTCATAACCCAATGAGCACCTGTATACATCTTAGGTGATCCAACTGACACCAGTGGCTTGTGAGACCGTCCACCGCCCCTCGTCGGGGTCTCGACTGTATACACTAGTCTACTCCGGAGTATCGATGCCCTGTCTCGAAAACTCCCACGACTAGGGACCATAATTAAGGATATGCATATAAACTACCCAACTCTCATGTATATGATCGCCATCATACTGTTGGTAGTAAAGCAAGATCCTAAGGGCTCTATCAAAGTGTAACATGCAATCAGTCACCTGAACATGTACACGACTGATAAAGGCAAACCAGATAGCATACTATCATCTCGAGTAAGACTGCGCTACCGGGATAGGTCCTCCGCAATCATTGCAATCACGTACCTGCGATCCAATAATTGACTATGAGGGCACTATCTCCAACAACATGACACTTATATACACTACCCGGCTTGACCTGACGTACCATGGCTTTACCTGTTACCTGATCTTGCGTCTAATGCCAACAAACATGTCCTGTAGTCCTCACGGACCGTTCCTGTTGTCTATCCAGACAAACCTGTTCTTGCCTGATCATGTGTTGGCATTAGTGCTAGATTATTTAATACTTGACTTGAACATATATAACTTGGGGGTATGGGAAATCAGTATTGTAACCGAACGTAACTCAAAGGGCCATCCTATTGTTTGCCATTTTTCCGGGCGTTACGGAATACCTATTGTTTGCCGTTTTTCCGGGCGTTACGGAATACCCATTGTTTGCCGTTTTTCCGGGCGTTACGGAATACCCATTATTTGCCGTCTTTCCGGGCGTTACGGAATAACTACCGACGAGTTACGATGAGTATTACATTACTTGGTTTCGAAGACTTTAGAATAGATAACCCGTAGCACAGTTTAGTTATCTCTGTACGACACTTATACTGACACATTCACCGTTATATATTTTCATTATATTCTTGTTCATACTCATACCTGCATGTCTTACTACCCCTGTTAATATTATTGCTTGATATTATGACGTGCTGACGTCTGGGTTTTGCATGGCCCAGATTCCTTACCTTTGCTGCAGTCCGAGCAGGAGTAATTCAGCCAGCAGGCTGAGCAGTGAGGACTCGGTTGTAGTTAGTTCTTTTACTTTCAGCATTTTATTCCTGATGTGAGCCCGCATTATGGGACATACATTCCAGTTATTCTTGTATTGGATCTTTTGCTTCCGTATTATTTATTCTTGACTCATTTTATTTTGGCTTATGGACATGTTCTAGATAGTTTTATTTTGTTCTTGATATCTCTACAGCCGTAATGTGACTGTGGAGGGATAATTCCTATCCACAGATAGCATGGTTGGCTATGTCACGTGCTTACCTTAGTGTACTCTGGGAAGCGGGGCGTGACACAAAACATCGTCAGAATAAGCTGAGCGAGGTTGCGAAATAAAAAAGAATAGTGATTCAGGACTTACCTGACGGGTCGCCAACCAAAACCGCAACGGAAGCATCACCGGGCGTTGCAGCTTCTTCGCTCTCTTTCAGAAGAGTAGTCTCTGCGCCCATGGCTTCGTCCCCTGATTCGACAAGGACCGTCGTGATACTCATGATACCCGCCGATAGCAAGGGACCACAAGGGGAAAGAGCAGCGGTCTGGCCAGTCCCAGACTCCCGAGAGGGAGTAGCCACTTCGGGCTCTCTGTTCGCCGTCATCTCGCCTGCCATCTCATCGCCAGGACTTGGCCCTGCGAAATATGATGTCTGAGAATTTGCAGATCTACTTCTAATAAAAAACCATGCATTACGTTACCTTACGAAAGATTCTTGTCCGCTTCCCGAACTGCGCGCGCAACCTGTCTGTGGGCGGTAGACAGGACAGCTGGAGAACCCTCTAAGGGGATAGCGATAGAGGGAGTGGTGCTTGAGCCTGCACTTACAGCCAGAGTGGTGTCACGCTCCTTCGCTGCGCGCTTCCTGCGTTTCTTTTCGGTTTGAGCAGTAAGAAGCGATCTCCTCAAGACCTCTGTCAAAGGGACATCATCGTCCGAACCAAGAGCTTCCTCTAGAGCCATTACGGCGTCCGTCATCGGCTGCTTAAGTGAAGCCTCCTGAGATACTGTCGAGGGAGCTGGGGCCACAATAGCCGGCTCTGGCAACGTCGCTACATTACCGCTCGGAATTGGTACCGCACTTGGAATAACCTGAGTCGAGATAGTCCCGGCAATAAGATGAAAAAGAAGGGTCAGACTGCCCATGAAGAAAAAGGGAATGAATGTACAATGAGCCGAAATATACCGAGGCCCAAGGTAGCGCGAAGCCTCTCTTCCTCTTCAAAAGTCTTGAGGGAAGCTGCGAGAGCCTCTTCGGCGAAGATACCTGTTGAAGAAGAAAGCGTCAGTCAAAGTATAATAATTAAAATAGCCGCGGAAAGATATGACCAAAGTATACCTGATTGTGCGATGGTGATTAGTGCTGCTTCATCGCAAGCTAGTTGCTCTGAAACCGCGAAAGCAACATCTAGATCGGTATCATCCGGCGCCATAAATAAACCCTCGTTGGTCCCGTACTCACTTAGGCCCTCGCTGTAAGGGGCATGAGGTTCCTGATCGAATGCAATGTCCGCAGAAAACATCGACTTCTTCTTCTTCTGTGAGCGGCCGCCGGCAGACGGCAACAAGAGCTTGCGCTTGGCGGGAAACTTCGGGCGGCGAGTCCTGATCTCCGCACCCATGCCAGACTTAGGAGATTCCACAGCTACTGCTTTTACCGGCAGCGGGGTAGGGGTATATCAGGTATAACGCACGGGACCACCGCCGCAGCAGTTTCTCTCAAGGGATGATGGACGATGGCCCGTCGCTTCAAGGGAACGGCTGGATTACCAGCGGGTGCGGTGCCCTTGCAATCAAGCAATAATCGCTTTTCTTCCCTAATAATGGCACCCATCGAATGCTGATACCACGCCACATATGCGTTCAAGACTCGCGGAACGCAACTCGGCTCACTGATAAAGAAATTGGAGCCGGTGTTCAACCGCATAAAATGGGGCAATGCGTTGCGAATACCTTCTTCTGTGGCAACTGGCTCAGCTAGGAAGGTCTCGAGCGGGACTCCCTGATTATAGCTTGATTGCTAGGCAAAACGGTGTGGGTTGTACCTCATAAACAGCGCCGAATCATTCTGCCTAAACACCAAAAAGCCCGGCCTGATTGAGTACAGGTGCAAAATCTCTTGGGCCTTCAATGTAGAAGCCCGGTCTTTGAAGGTGTCCCGCAGCGGCTGCACCGTCTTAGTGGACTCTTTGCCGATAGCTAAAACCTTATCGACAAAGGTCATGCCATCTCCAACCATACGCGGATGAAGGAGCAAACCCCTAGCCTCCCACTGTGACGGATTTAAAACGGATGCGTCAACTAGGCGCATAATCCGAGAGAAGTTGTAACTGTCGTAGAAACAAGGTCGTTTATGGGCACCAAAAGAGCCAAGTACGTGCAGCTCGATCCATGACATAAAATAATGCAGTGAGAAAGTGACGGGCTGTACCCCCGGCTGAGTGGTGTCCACCGCTAAGCTGAGACCATGGTACAGGTGTGCTAACCCAGCAATCCCGATAGCCACTTGCATTCCCGCAACCATACGATAGGCTGGGTAAAAGACTGATGGCCTCATATAACGAGGGTGTATTGGAAGCACGAACCAGTTTAGCCATAAGCCAATGAACCCCGGCATGAACGTCTCTTCATCGATGTCCGGAGCAGCAAGCTCCGCGAAGGGAACGACAGGAGCAGCCGGAATAAAGAAACTTTTTAAATCCGCCTCCGCCGTCGGTTGGTTATTGTTCATATAAGAATTTTGCATTATTATATCGCCCATTCTTAATCACATTACATATAATAGGTGCTTTTGATCCATGACTGCTAAATAGTTGCAGGCTACAGGTTCTCAGATCGTTACAATGAAATTCATGAAAAGTCGCTACAAATGTGAGACTACGACCAACAATAGATAAATCCGTATGATTCCGCCTACCAGTTCAAGGAACAAATGAAAATCATTAGACATTTCAATGCACAAAGCACAAGGGCAGCACAAGATTCAAAACTTCAACGCGAAGCTCAAGGCAAAAGTCCACATCATTCTGCACTGTTGGAAATTTGGAAGAAAATAGAAGAGATTATGAGGAACCAAGTGAAGAAAACAGAAGGTAAAAGCAACATGAAGCAACCCTGAAAGATTGAGACCAAGATCCCACCAAATGGCCGTGGAACCGCGGCCAAACAGGCCTTTCTGCCGCGGAACCACGGCCGTACGGTGCACGTGTCGGTGGGTGTCGGTGCTTTGACCCGGCATTCTTAGGGTAGTTTTGTAAATTCATGTGTGGATCAGAATGTAACCTAGGGTTTTTCCTATCTATAGATAGGATGGTTCAAAGCCAAATTAGGCATGTCTCTCTTTAGTTTTTAGGTCTTTTTTTAATTTCTAGATTTAAATTCCATTGTAATGTGTTGTTGAGAGGACATCAATTAAGTAAGTTTTCATTTTATCTCGCATTCTTTTTTTTTCTGCAATTTATTACCTGCAATTTTTTTATCTGTTCTTTTATTATCTGCAATTAGGTTATCAATAAAAATACAAACAAAAAAACTTTGTTTTCCTTTTTTTATAATGAGTGAGTAATTCATCACTTGTTAGGGTAGGAAATGGAAGGTTTGAGAGAAGGGAATCTCTCTCACTCCTTTCTTTGCCTAAATAATTTTAATTAAAGGACTCTTTTTAAATCAACTATAATCCACTCACTATGGCACCCTATCCTACACGATAGCGGTGATTCCCTAGTTAGACCGGTTGTGGTTGAATTAACCGGAGGTTAGAGCTAAGAGCCGAGAATGGTCGGACAACGACCAAAAGGAGGAAACCAAGTTTCTTTCTAGTCGTGCTAATCCCTGTTGTTGACAATTACCCTAACACCTATATTCTTAACTAGGGCATTGAAAGAAGTGAGAAAAATCCCTATTTCGAACTAACCTAATCCTAACCCTAGCAATCCTTTATATCAATTTATTCTCATTCTTAGATCTTAAAACAAAACCTACCAAAGTTAGGACTTAACTCGTTAGAGCTTAAAGAAAAAGGACACCATTTCCCTGTGGATCGACTCGTACTCAACCGGCTAGCTACCAAGCGACACCGTCTTGATTGCGGTAATTTTAAATTTAAAACACATACAAAAACCTACATCAATCAGTTATCAAAAACAAAACCAAATGGATCGTCAAGCTTGGCGAACATCGCAGCTTGCTTCGATAAGGCTTCCAGACGAAGAAAGCGAGCGATGAAGTCTGCGTAGCTGACTTCATGCCCTCCGGACTCCAGAAATAGACTTTGGTGGATATTCAACACCTTGATCAAGCTCGGGAATTGGTGTTGAATGACGTTCTCCGGGATAAGACCCATTACCACTGATTTGGTGGCAAAGATGTACTTGTCCGGAGGAAGCAGCTCCTCGTAGTGTTCTCCCCTAACGGGTAAGCTAGAGATCTCTGCAAACTCCTATAAAGATATTGAGACTTCTCGATCCGATAGAAGGAAGGTGTGGGTCGGAATATTCCATTGCTCCAGAAAAGCCTTGACCCACCATGCAGGAGGCGTGGAATATTGGAAGAGAGACGCATAAACGGCAGGGTACAACCCAAGCCTCAGCAGCAACGATCTCTTGGCCGACAAAATGTAGCAGGCCCACTGTAAATACCCAGCTGGATGGCGAGGAGTTAGGCCTATCATGTATGGCTGTCCCCAAGGGCGCGACTCGTCCTGGCATATACGTCGCCCTAGATTATCCAAAGCCGTCGGCGGTTGTACGGGTATCGCGGCCATAGAGGGTTGAAGGCAACCCTCTGAGGTCCAGTTGACCTCCTCTACGGCATAATTCATCGGAGGTGCGTCAGCATAAGGGATCGCCGAAATGGGCTCCGAAGGTGCTGCGCAAGAAAAGCTCCGCCAACCCCTGATAATTTGATTGTACCACATGCCCCATAAATGAAGATTCTTTTGCTCTGGGTCGTGATCTTTGATCAGTGCAAAGACTTCCCTATCCACAGGCGCTTCAGGGAACCCGCTTTCCGAACGAACAAACGGGAAGGAAATGTCGCAAGACATAGTATCTGCGCGAAAAAGAACAAAAGTTAGCCGTCAATGCTACGGTTTAAGTTCTGGCACTTGGTACTTTAAATTTGTGCCACACTGCAATGCAGTGGAAAGGGACCAAGGGGGGCCCACACAATCTAGATGATGGCTCATCATTTGATGAGACGGTCATTAAATGAGGAAATCCTAAATGGATTCTCATTTAATGAGGGCCCCTTGGGCCAAGGAGTAAATCTCTCTTGAGAGCAGCACTCTACAACAGATATGACATCTGTCATAATTAATGATAAAGAGAATAAAATTCCCCTAAAAAATTCTAAAGAGCAATGCTCTGCGAAGAAGATGGAATAATCCATCAAAAAACCCTAAAAGCAAAGCTTTACTGAGTTAAAAACTCTGAGATCTTTAAGATCTGCAAGATGAACTTTAAGAGTTCTTCTTTAATGGGTTAAGAGACCCTAAGAAAGATCTCTTTAGATCTATGATTTCAAGAGAGCAAAGCTCTGTTAAGAAAACCCTAAATTTTTTTAGATCTATGATCTGAAAAGAGCAAGGCTCTGTTAATGGGTGAAACCCTAGATTATGAAGTAATCCCTTCAAAGATTTAACCTTTACCTAAAATTTTCGACAGGGTTTTGTCTCTAAGAGAGTTCTTAAGACAAATAGATATTCTCTGAAAGAGAATTAATTATCAGAAAAACAAGAAAGAAGATGAACAGAGGTCATCATAAGGGCCAAAGGCCCTATTTATAGGCACTGAGAGCTATTTCAACTTCTAAGTTGATCCAATGGCGGAGATGCTGCCACCGCTGCACTCACGTGTAAACCACGTGAGCGCAACGGTAGGGGGGCATTTGTTTTCCCCAATCAGAGAAAAACTCTCTTCAAATTTTGAAATTTAAAATGAAGCAGCGCTTCATAAAAGCGCTTGCGCTAAATGCTCCAGCGATAAGAGTTAAATACTCTGATGCAGCGCTCACGTGCAAAGCACGAGAGCGCTAGCGCTAGCAGCGCCAGCGCTAAGAGTCAAAGACTCTGATGCAGCGCTCACATGCAAAGCACGAGAGCGCTAGCGCTGGAACTAAATGTTCCCCACCCTTGGATTAAAGATCCAACAAAGATGACTAAAAATCATCAGATTACCTCTGAAAATTAGAGCACTGTTGGATCAAAGATCCAATGGTGATTAAAAATCACCAAGATACAGAATAAATTCTGTATGGGAAAATATTTTCCCAATCTTGTTAAAAACAAGAAGATTGCCTTCTGTAAAACAGAAGCCCTTGGATCAAAAATCCAACGGTAGGAAACATCCCCAAATCAATCAGAGGAAAGATTTCCTTAACTGATTCAACAAATCTGCATCCCCTATATAAAGGACCGAAGACTTCAAGTCTTGCACGTAGGAACCCATCACAAACTTTGAGAAATTTCAAAGAGAAGAGCAAGCTCTCGGAAGAAGAATTTCTTCAAGGTAAATAAAACAGAGAGACCAAAGCATCTCATCAAAAGAAGAAGAACCTAGTTCTTTTTCTAAATCATAGATCTATAAGACAGAGGTCTTTCACAAAAGAGATCATAGTATCTCATCATAAAAAATGGGGGAGAAGAATTCAATTCTCTTCGGATCATAGATCCATAAAGACAAAGTCTTTCAAAAAAAACATAATAGATTGTAACATCTCCTATAAAATAAGAACTTTGTTCTTAGAGCTACGAGACAAAGTCTCTTATAAATGAGAATTTAATTCTTAGAACGCAGAACTAATCAAAGCTTCCTAAAAAGAGCATTAGTGCTCCAATTAAAAAAGAAGCGCCTTAGCGCTCAAAGACTGGCGCACAGCGCCGCAGCGCTCCTAGCGCTACAATTTAAAGAAGCGCCTCAGCGCTCCTAGCGCTCCAATTTAAAGAAGCGCCTCAGTGCTCCAAGTCTGGCGCTCAGCGCCCTGCGCTCCAAGCGCTATTTTAAAAGAAGCGCTCAACGCTTCAAGGTTGGCGCTCAGCGCCAAGCACACCACGTGCTCCTCACGTGGGCGCTATTTTATAAAGAGCGCTCCATACTCATTGACTGGCGCTCAGTGCCACGTGCTCCTCACGTGTGCGCTATCTCACAGGAAGCGTCTTAGCACTCTAAGTCTGGCGCTCAGCACCAAGCGCGCCACGTGCTCCTTACATAAGTGCCGAGGGAACATAAACTGTTCTTTAAATAAAGCCCCAAAGCCATAATGAGGGCTCAACACTCAATAAAAGACAACAAAGTTGTCAGAACCCAAACCAATGCTCAGCATTGTTAAATGAAAAAGGGCTGAGCCTAATTAAATGTCCAACATTTTAACTGAGTGGGCCGAGCCCAAGTTGGCCACAGATCCCTAATGTAGATTAATTGAGCCCATATGCTTATAAATCGTTTTAACCGATCTTAGTCCCAAACTTGACTACAGATCTCCCAACCAACATTGGTTCAAGGGTACATCTCTTCATACCTCTGATATATGTCGTTGTAATTCCTCAACGTCTTCAGAAAGATGGAGGGTCCTAATAACCAATAACTTTTGGTACATCCCCAAACGGTTGAACCAAAACCACATAGACTATGACGTCTTTAAACTGGACTATGATGTCCTTAAACTTTACGGACTGTGAGGTCTTTAAACTCATAGACTATGATGTCTTTAAACCGGACTGTGGGGTCCTTAAACTCATGGACTATGATGTCCTTAAACTTTATGGACTGTGAGGTCCTTAAACTCATAGACTATGATGTCTTTAAACTTTTCAGACTATGACATCTTTAAACTGTCACAGACTATGATGTCCTTAAACCCAATGGACCGCAACGTCCCTAAACTAAAACGATAGAGCCCAAATGCCCTGTCATCGGATCTAAATGATTCCGAACCCCTCGTTGAGTAGATCTTAGTCTAAAATTAGACTAACGTATCCTTAACAAACGTTTAAGTAGATCTTAATCTCAATGAGATTAATGATCCTTAAACCCAACCCAAACCCAAATCTAAGATAATACAGATTTGAACTAATCCACGCCCTACGGGCGACAACATAAATTAGTCTCCGTATACAATCCACGGGCAACCAAAAAAAAACACACGAAACGGAGTGACCATCTGGAGAAGGAGAAAGTTGTTACCGCGATGCGGTAGCGTAATTAACTGCAGGGGCTTGCGCCTATAGGGAAGAGCGTCCCCACAATCAAAAAACCCCTCAAACGAGGGGGAATCTGACGAAATCTGTTACAACGGCTGCATCCGTCTAAACCTCCGATACACGGTGCCATAAATCAACTTGGCATCTTCGGAGAGGTGGACGGATAAAGCCAAATAGCATCTGCCCCCAAATTCAGGCAAGACAATTGCCGTCCCGGTTTTCGGCGGAGAACAAGGGTGTTTTATGTGAAATAGTTTTGTTATATTTTCAAAATACACCTCAAGTATATTATTATCGTCTTTAGAGTTTTCATAGATATTTCTTTTATTTAATATGAAATTTCTAGTGAATATGACCTAGTTTTAAAGTATAAGGTATTTATTTGAAATATTGGAATTGTATGGTATTTTCTTGTAAATGGAATATTTTTCTTGAATTTTGGAAATGTGGAATATCATAAATATTAAAAATAGATATTTTGATATTAATTACATATATATTTATTTATAAAAAATATAAATTTTATTTATAATAGAAATCACATTTTTCTAAAGAAAAATGTATTAAAATCTTTCGAGATCGTATGCTCCTTGCGGTGGTCTGCATCTCACTCTACTAGGCCCGAGAATGTGCGATAATCCACACCATACCGAACGGGTTCCTCAAAATGGGTTGTAAAGGCGCCATTGCAAAGATTTTTTAAATACACTTCTTATAGAAAAAGGTTTTAATAGTTGAAGGTAGTTATATGTAAAGTCGTATTTTCCCAAATCTATGTTCCCAAATTCCATCGTGTTATGTTAGATATGTGTGTTGTGAGGAGGTAGGTCATTACCTCATGAGTTTTTCTAAGGTAATACGGTTTAAAAAGTTCAAGCATGTCGAAATGAAACATGAAGGTATTTTATTGCAAAAGTGGAATAAAACTTGCTACGGTTATTATTTTGATGTCAAACTTATTCTATTGCCTTTGTTAATGTTTAATGGTCATGACATAAGAGTTTGGTATTATTGTGTTTAAGAAAAATAGAACTTTTTAAGGAAAAGCCGAATCGGAAGTCGGATTAACTCCGCTTCCGTCGGGTTTTAGTTTTGAATGTTTTTAAAATAGAGAAAAGAAGGAGAAGTAGGGACTTACTGGATGATTTTCTATAGGAGAGAAAGAGGAAGAGATGGGAGTTGCCGGTGCGTCGTTTCGTCGTCAGAAACTCCTTGAGTTTTCGTCGGAAGTTCGTCGGAGCTACGCCCTTTGCTAACTCCACTTGCACACAAAAGGATCTTGGAATTTTCTTGAGAATTTTTGTAGGAAATTTCAGTGTGAAGGGGTAAAAAATAGAGTGGGTATTTATAGGGAAAATTAAGGTTAGGGTGTAATAAAAATTTAAATTTGCATTAAAATTGTGATTAAAGGGGTTTTATTATTCTCTGCAAATGGGTAGAAAATAAACAATACTGGGGTTATGGGGTGAGTCCAAGAGTCGCTAGGGTTTATAAAATTAGGGTTTGGTCTGAGTTATATCGGCAGCGCCGGCCCGAGTCGGCATCTCGCCGGCCCGAGTCATGAGTTGGGGGCTCGTATTGAGGCCACGTGTCGGGGTCAGTTGGTATACTGCAGTGCACTCATTTGTTTTATGTGTGACTCTTCAGTTTACGTGTTGTGCTCGTGTAGACTCTTGGGCTTCTAAAAGATTAAAATAATTTAAAATAAAAAGATAATTTGGTTGATGGGATTTGAACTCTGGTGCTATGGTTCAGCAGTGCAAGGTCTTACCAATGAGCTACAAGCTCCTTCTTGCTGTTCAAAAGCAAATCAAACTTATAATTTGTGCTCAGGCTCAAGTACCCCTTTCTGTATTTTTGAAAAAAAATTGTACAGAAAGTTTAGGGTTGTTACAACCCCTGTATATAATCCATGGGCACAAACGCAAAGGGGACCACATTTTTCCACCAGGCTCCATCAGAAGGAGAGATAGGTCTCGACGACAACATCTACGGCCTAGAGATCAACAACGATGCTTCTTCTTACTCCAACAGGATGTAGATGCAACGTCAACAAAATGGAGCCATGGAAAAATCCCTAGATTCAAATCTCGATGGTTCACAGACAGCCTAGAGATCAACAACGACGTTTCTTCTCACTCCAATAGAATGCAGACACGACGTCAACAAGCGACCCTAGGGTCAACAAAACGGAGCCATAGCAAAGTCCCTAGTTCCAAATCTCGACGATTCACAGACAACCTAGAGACAACCTCTACATTCATCTTGTTACAGCAGACGCAACATCAATAAAGCGGAGCCATGGCAAAGTCCCTAATTCCAAGCCTCGAAGGTTCGCAAACAACCTAGAGATCACCTCGACATTCGTCTCATTACAGTAGACGCGGTGTCAACAAAGGAAGCGAAGGCCAAATTCCTAGCTTCAGGGTCTTGACGGCAACTCAAATAAAACCTGAAAGACTATCGGAGATCATCCAACACCGGCGTGGAGTGGTTATGACTCATCGGGGCTCCCAAACTGAGCCTAACCTCATGTAAAAAAGCGTTATGGAAAATTCCTAACATTTGCTCTTCTGATGGTAATATGACCTAAGGAGATTACTTATAGACGTCTTGTCCAGCCTCCGAAGGGATCAGAGACACAAAAGTCGCGGGGCTACTCGAACAGCAGCGTAAAGTCTGCATATCAGGGAATGCATCAGCTAACGCGACGGTACGACGGACAAAACCCTAGTACCACAGACCCTAACGGACCTCTGTCGTAAAGAGCATGGGTTAACTGTGATGTTAGGACAGGTTTTCCTACAAGCCCAAGGAAGGTAAATTACAAACTCTGAAATGAGTTCATAAACTAGAGACTCCGGGATGAGTGAATAAACTACAAACTTCAAAATGAGTATATAAACTACTTCACACCAGATCGAGACATCGAAGAAAAGAAAAATGCCAGTATGAAATAAAATGTCTTTTATTCATGAATTCAAGTGAATAAAAGATACATTTCATAAAGAAATCAAAATGAATACGTGTTATTCATGAATCACAAGTTTACAACCAATACAAGAAAAGGGATACAATGACAGTTATTAAGGAGGAGGCGTCTTCAACAAATTGACAAGTCGCTCGCGCGCTCCTCTCAATTCTTTCTCATGGTCAGCTACAACGGCCAACTCCGTTTCGATTTGAGTTCGTTGCTGCAAACAGGATGAAAGCTTTTCATCGATTTCTTACTTGGCAGCTTCGCAGTCCTGCATGACCTGCTCGGTGAAGTCAAGCTTCCGTCTTAGCGCCAACCCATCCGAAATAAATCGCTGGAGGTTGTCGAAAATAACTTTTAGATGCATAGCATTCGCTTCAACCTGGACGCGCAATTGGACGGATTTGCTGGAAGCCGCTTCATGTTCCTTTCGCTTCAGGGCCGTCTCTTGTTCAAAATGGCGAATGAAAGGAACACTCTGCTAGACCTATGCAGCCCGCTAAGAGTTCGAGGCCAAAACCTCAGGAGTGAGACGCTTAAGTTCAATCTCGTGGAGGCAAGCCTCGATCTTCCTGCAATAATCAACCCAAGAACCGACGAGATCTTCATTATGAAAGTTCACGAGCGTTGCCAGCATTGGATTGACTTCGACGGCAAAATCCGTAGCAGAAGTGAGGGCTTCAGCATTGAGATATTCGATACACTCGCTTAACGTTCGCCGGCTATTCGCGGCGCCCCTGGAGGATGTACATTTAGCGAAGGGCCCCGCGGGCATTGGAATGCGAGACTCAAAAGGAGCTGGAGCCGGTGTAATCGCTGCAAAATGAATTACGGTTAAATTTCAACTTAGGAGACAAAGAAAACACCTGAGGGATGGAATCTATCGTACCGGCTGTAGTAGGCGGCAGAATAGAGAGTACCGGAAGCGCGGCTATTCTTTCGCTTCCTCTTCCGACCCGTGATACTGTGGTCAATATATGGAAGGCTTAGCAACAATAAGTCTACTCATAAAAAAGGGGGAGAAACATTAGGTGAAGAATATACTGACCAATACCAGAAGGTGGAACGATTTCCGACTGAAAGGAAAAATGCGGGTTTAACACCTGGTACAAATGGTCGAAAAGTACTCCTGCAGAGTTGCGACAATATACAGTCAATACAAGGAGGATTGTATCCACAGTGAAACAAATAAGTGAGAAATCCACACCTTCCAAGATTTGAGGAGGCGCAGAAGAAAGCGAAGGGACAACGACCGTCAAAATAGCGGCCGTTGACACTTCTTCAGCCGGCACAGCTTCAGGGTTTACCGTACCTATGATCAAGACAAAAGAAATATCATTAGAATGGCTTAATAGGATTGAAAAACTCAAAAACAACAACCCAAGGACTACCTGATAGATCAGGGACCGAAACCGCGCCGGAAGCGTCACCAAGTGTAACGGCTTCCTCACTCTCTCTCGGGGGAATAGATTCTGCACCCATAGCTTTATCCCCTGACTCAACGAGGGCCGTCGTAATACTTTCGACACCCGCCGATGCTAAGGAGCCGCAAGGAGAAAGATCAGCTGTCTGGACAGTCCCAGATTCCCAAGAAAAAGTGGCCACTTCGGGCTCTGTAATCATCAGCGTTTCACCTGCCATACCATCGTCAGGATTCGGCCCTGCTTAAAAGGAAATACGTATGTCAGAATTCAATGACCAAGTTCTAATCAAGGACTAAGCATTACGTTACCTTGAAGTAGCTTTTCAGTTTCTTCCTGAGCTGCATGTGCAACCTGTCTATGGGCGGTGGACAGGGCGGAAGGAACATCCGTCGAAGGAATGCCAGCAGGCGGAATACTGCTTGAGCCTGCACCTGCGGCCAAAACAGTATCGCGTTCCCTCGCCGCGTGCTTCCTGCGCTTCCTTTCAGTCTGAGCAGTGAGAACTGACCTCCTTAAGACTTCCGACAGGGGGACGTCGTCGTCCGAACCGAGCTCTGCCTCCGGTGCCGCTACGACGTCCATCATCGGCTGCTTCAGCAACGCCTCCTGTGGTGACTTTGTAATGGTCGTAGCCATAGTAGCTGGCTCTAGAAGCTTTGCTGCATTGCCACTTGGGATTGGCACTGCACTTGGAATGACCTGAGTTGTGGTAGTTCCTGCAATAGGGCGAAGAGAAGGGTCAGATCAAGAATAAAAAAGAGTAAAGGCGTAATGAAACGAATTATACCAAGGCCTAAAGAAGAGCGGAGCCTCTCTTCCTCCTCGAACGTCCTGAGGGAAGCCGCGAGAGCCTCTTCGGCAGAAATACCTGTTGAAGAAGAAAGCGTTAATAAAAGCATAATAAAGAGAGAAGGGATAGGCGCAGAAGAATATAACTGAAGTATACCTGACTTCGCGATAGAGATCAACGCCGCTTCCTCGCGAGCCAGTCGCTCGGAAGCTGCGAGGGCAGCCTGTAGATCAGTATCGGTTGCAGGCGTGTCTAACAAACTCTCATTGGTGCCGTATTTGCACAAGCCCTCACTGTAGGGAGCATGCGGCTCCTGGACAAATACGATATCGGCAGAAAATAGAGACTTCTTCTTTTTCTACGAACGGACACCAACGGCCGATGACAAGTGCTTGCGCTTGACAGGCATTTTTGGGCGGAGGGTCCTGATTTCCGTACAACCGCCAGATTCCGGGGATGCCACGGCTACCGCAGTTGCGGGAACACCCGATTGCAGCTTCTCAGGGGAAGCTCATGGGACCACAGCCGTAATATCTTCTCTTAAGGAGAGACGAACGACAGTCTGTCGCTTTAAGGGGATAGATGGATTACCAGCGGAGACTGCATCCTTGTGATCAAGCAATAACCGCCTTTCTTCCCTGATAACAGCACCCGTCGCATGCTGGTACTGATTGGTGTGACAAAGTGTTTGTAGTTATACCGCAATCAGAATGGTGTCGCGTGTAGCTAGACCGAGGTGAGTACGGGTCGTCCTCAGGGAAACGTTGAACCTTTTATTCTTACTTTAGATGTGTTGAGAAAGAGAGGAGGAAGAATTAAGAATGTTGTAGAATGGTTGTAGGATCTAGATCTACGTTAAACACTGATGCAAAATATAGATCTAGATTAACTACGTATGTAAGTTTATGTAAGAAGAGGGCTTGTAGGATTCATTAGGATTTAGTAGTTATGGATGATTAATTAAAGATTACTCTTTCTATCCTTTAATAGATTTAAAACTAGAACGACAGTGATGCATGTAGATTAGGGTTTCTGGAGGGAAAAGGAATCCCACTCTTAACCCCTATCTCGACACGGAACTCCGTTCATATCTAGCCTTTACCAAAACAATCATTAATCTAATCTCTAATCGCGGTCGAGGCTAACAATGAATTGGTAGCATGCCCAATTAGGATGTTAATGATTCTTTTGATAAAATTTATAAACTTTATAGGACGTAAAAAGAGTTTAGGTATTTTCACCATCCATTAACCTACCCTAATCCTACGAACCCTAACAAGCGAAGAATTACTCGCGCATGTTGGGAGAAAAAGAGATGGAGAGAAAATGCATAATTAAACTACAAAGAAATAGAATAGGAAAAAGATCTACCTTTATTAATCAACAATATTCATTACACTTTGATTCCTTAGAAAATGATTACAAATACTAGTTTGCTTCTCGATCTCTTCTAAGGAGGTAGATGAACCGTTGATGATCAGCCTGGATGCGTGAGCCGTCTTGGACTTCGTGATCTCGTCGACTTGATAATTTTTCCAAGAGGCTCTTGGTCTTTATTTATAGCCCCAAAGCCAGAACTATTGCTTCCAAATATGGAAACTAACTGTAGAGATTCTCGCCAAAATTTTGCAGCTTCAATCTCCTCAAGATTGCCGCGGATCCGCGGCCCAAGAGGGGTATGGCCGCGGATACGCGGCCATTTAATCTCAACCCTCGATCATATTTCAGGGGCTCTGTCTTTGTGACATTTGGCGATCCTTGGAACCTTTGTAACATGGAAATCTTCTCGTGGTTGCTGCCAGACTTGGTCTCCAAGTTTTGCTTTCTTAATTAGGCAGGTTTTCTTTAACAACTTGATTTCCTTGATTTTAGTCTTAGAAAAATTCTGCACAATAATTTGGAAAAATTCTGCACAACAACTCAAATAATATTTAGTAGACTTTGTTCTCTTAGGATTTGGTCAATGATATTATTTGCATACATTTTCCTACCAAATTCTAATTATAATATATCAACACATGGAAAATATTATTTTTACAGATAAACCCTTATATGTATGATATATTACAATAAAGACCTTTTTTAATATGGAAATAACAGGAAAAATGTAATAACAAATGTGCAGTTTTATCAACTGAACAGGTACCATGCCATGTAAGCGTTCGAAGCTTTCGGTACATAGCTCGGCTCGCTAATGAGAAAATTGGATCCCGTATTTAATCGCATAAAGTGGTGCAGTGCGTTGTGAATACCCTCCTCCGTAGCAACCGGCTCGGCTAAGAATGTCTTGAGAGGAACACCCTGATTATAACCCGACTGTTGGGCGAAGCGGTGCAGGTTATACCTCATGAACAGTGCCGAGGCATTCTGTTTGAATACTAAAATGCCCGGCCTGATAGAATACAAGTGCAAGATTTCCCGAGCCTTCAACGTGGAAGCCTCGTCTTTGAAAATGTCACGCAACGGTTGCACCACATTAGTAGATTCCTTGCCGATAGTCAAGACTCTATCGACAAAGGTCATGCTGTCCCCAACCATGCGCGGGCGTAGGACCAGTCGTCGAGCCTCTCACTGCTACGGTTTTGACGCAGAAGCGTCAACCAGATACATAATCCGAGGAAAGCTGTAGCTGTTATAGAAGCTGGGTTATTTGTGAACACCGAAAGTTCCTAGCACGTGCATCTCGATCCACGACGTGAAGTAGTGCAACGGAAGATGTACGTATTTTACCCCCGGCTGAGCAGTGTCTGCCGCTAAGCTCAAGCCGTGATATAGATGAGCCAGCCTTACGATCGCAATGGCCACACGCGTCTCTGCAATCATGCGGTGGGCCGGATAAAAGAAGGACGGCCTCATATAGCGAGGATGCATCGGAAGCACAAACCAATTCAACCACAGGCCGATGAACCCTAGAAAGAACGTCTCTTCGTCGACGTCTGGAGCAGCGAGCTCTGCGAAAGGGATGAACGGAACGTCTAGAATGAAGAAATTCCTCAAATCCACCTCTGCCGTCGGCAAGTTATCTAAACCAAAACCGAACGTGTCATCAAGCTTAGAGAATTTTGCGGCTTGTTTTGACAAGACTTCTGGGCGAAGAAAGCGGGCGATGAAATCTGCAAAGCCGACTCCGTGCCCTCCAGACTCTAAGAACAAACTCTCATAAATGTTTAACACTTTGATTTGGCTTGGGAACCAGTGTTGAACAACATTCTCTGGAGTAAGGCCCATCACCACTGATTTGGTGGCAAAGATGTACTCAGCATGGGGAAGTATCTCCTTGTAATGTTCTCCTCTGATGGGTAAGCCGGAAATTTCCGCAAACACCTCCAAGTAAATTGAGACTTCCCGGTCCGATAGAAGAAATGTGTGGGTTGGGATGTTCCACTATTCTAGAAAAGCCTTAACCCACCATATATAAGGCGCGGGATATTGGAAAAGGGACGTATATATTGCAGGATACAGCCCAAGCTTTAGCAGCAGTGATTTCTTGGCCGACAACATATACTGAGCCCACTGCAGATAGCCGGCTGAATGACGAGGAGTTAACCCTATCATATAGACTTGCCCCTAAGGGCGTAACTCATCTTGGCATATGCGCCGCCCCAAAATATCCAAAGCCATCGGTGGCTGTATGGGTATTAATGCCATGGAGGGCTGAAGGCGACCCTACGAGGTCCAGTTGACCTCTTCTATGGTATAAATCACTTGAGGCGAATCAGCGTAATGAATCGCTGAAATTGGCTCTGAGGGCGCTGCACAAGAAAAACTGCGCCGACCCCGAATGATCTGACTATACCACGATCCCCACAGGTGAAGAGATTTCGGGTTCGGGCCATGATTTTTAATAAGCACGAAAACTTCTCGATTCACGGGCGCGTCGGCAAAGGCGCTCTCTGAACGTACGAAAGGGAAGGAAGAGTCGAAGGCCATGGCACCTGCACAAAAGGAGAAGGTTCAGCTATTGACATTATGTTCAGAACTTTAACGTTCTTTGATACTTAAAAAAGATTTTGTACTGCATTGCAGTGGGACAAAGGGAGGCCTACAAAATTAAGGTGATGCCCCATCATTGATGGGGCAGTCACTCATTAAGAATAGAATCCTAAAAGGATTCTCATTTAATGAGAAATATCATTGGACTAAGGAGTTAAATTACCTCGAGAGCTGTACTCTGCAAACGGATTTCACATCTGTTAGAAAATTAAGAAGGGAATAAAATTCCCCAAAATTTCTTAGAGCCATGCTTTGTAAAGCAATGGGGTAATTTACCAGAACCCTCAAAAGCAAAACTTTTTAATAGGGTAACACCCCAAGATCTTTAAGATCTACAAAAAAAATTCTAAAAACTCTAAGAGTTCTTCATGAAAGATGAGCAAAGATCTGATTAACGGGTTAAGAAACCCTAAAATACATTTTTAAGATCTACGATCTAAGAAGAGCAAAGCTCTGTTAATGGGTTCGATTGCAATCCTTACCAAGTTTTTGGCAAAGTTCTAACTCTAAAAGAGTTTCCTTAGGCAGAGATCTAAGTTCTGGAAAAAGAATTATATTCTCAGAAAGAAGAAGTTTAGGGAATATGAACAGCGGTCATCTCAAGGGCCAAAGGCCCTACTTATAGGCATAGGGAGACGGTTCCTGTCACGTCCCGCTTCCTAGAGTACGCTAAAATAGGCACGTGACATAGCCAACCATACTACCTGTGGATAGGAAATATCCTTCCACAGTCACATTACGGCTGTTGAGATATCAAGAACAGGAAAGTAGACTAAACTATCTAGTACATGTCCATGAGCCAGAATAAACGAATCAAAAAATGATAATATGCGGAAGCAAAAGATACAATAAATGAAACACCTGGAAAGTAAAACTGCATACCAACAGGATCTTCACCGCTTGGTTTAACAGCGGCAATACTCCTGATCAGTCTGCAACAAAGGTAGGGGATCTGGGCCATGCAAAACCCAGACGTCAGCGCGTCACAACATCAAGCAAAATATAAACAGGGGGTAGCAATACATGCAAGTATGAGCATAAATGGTAAAGCAGGTGTAACAGCAATATAAATCAGGGCAGTGAAAGGTGGTGTGCAGTGAGTAATCTAAACTGGTCTATTAGGTTAACTACTCTCAAGTCTTTGAAATCAATTGGATGAATCATCGACGTAACTCAATAGTATCCCTTGCGTGCCCGGGATCACGGTGAAGATTCTCGGGCTGAAACCGAGACATGCTGCTAGGCACTAAAAGGAAAAGGGGTAATGATGAATGATGTCCATGGCATCATCCCAAGGCTGGCCTAGCCTCTAAAAGGTAATGGATAACGATGGATGATGTCAGCAACATCATCCCAAGGCTGGCCCAGCCTCTAAAACTGATCAGTAAAGGTAGCACACTGTCGAGTTACAAGTCAGGTTTCATCATTGATTTCCCCATCCCCCAGGTTATCCCTTCAAGTAAGGTATTAAGTAATCTAGAGCTAATGCCAATATAGGATCAGGCAGGTACAGGTTTGTCTTGATAGACAACAGGAACGGTCCGTAAGGACAACATGTCAGGTTTGTTGGCATTAGGCACAAGATCAGGTAACAGGTAAAGCCATGGTACATCAAGTCAAGTCAAGTAGTGTATTTAGGTGTCATGTCACGTCAAGAGTGTACGGTACCATGTCATGTCAAGTAGGAAGTGTAACAAGTCATGTCAGGAAGCACAAGATGTCATGTGGGTGCTCATAATCAAACTAACATAAGCATGGGTACTAACAGAACAATAAACTGGAACATGTAATATGATATGCAAATAGGTACAGAATAAACTAGATAGATGTACGGTTATCGATTAGAGTTCGGTTTATGTTTCCAACATTAAGTATCATACACTTAAACAAATATGGATTGTTAAAATCTTGTTATTATGGGTTAAAAGATCTAGGGATGCAATGATATATAAAAATATGTTCAATGGATGCAATCAGGTACTCGGGGTAGAAACTATTTAAAAGTGCTATGGGTTATGCAGTTAATTAGTAAGTAATTTAACCACGGATGTGGGTACACGATATTGTACTTTAAGGTGCAACAAGTTATAATTTAAGATCCGAGTCTACAGTGATATAATCTGACATCGAAATGCAAGAATGGAAACTAATAGCCTTAGGTTCAATTTACAGGTTCAATCATGAAATAAATATGTATAAATAATATAGTAGCATGTAGCAAGTTTCACTTACCTCGATTGGATCTCAGGACGGGGTGTACGGAACGTCACACGTCGACAGAAAAGTCGCGACTCGCGCACGCACACGGGACAGGTCCAAGCAATGCAATAGGGTGATCACGCAGGTAAGGTACGTCCCCTGGGTCGTCTGGAATGGCAACGGCGGCCACGGCTTCGGTGACTATCGGAAACGCAAATACAAGACATAAGAGAAGAAAGAAGAAGAAGAAGAAGAGAAGGAAGGGCTGGGGTTTGGTGTGGCTCTGTGTTTGGGTTCTAGGGTAGAGAAGAAGGCGAGAGGATGACGACGATGGGTCGTGGGTTTTCCGGCGAGGTTTCACGGCGAAACAGTGGTTATCTTGAGTTCTCATCGGGGTGCAGGATTCGGGATTGCTCGGTGCAGGTGAGAGAAAGAGGGAGGTGATATGGAAGGAGAGGTGATGGTTGCGACGGGGATGGTGACGGCTGGTCATGGGGTCGCCGGCGATGGAGGGAAGTTGAGGAGCTAGGGTTAAGTTAGGGTTTTCTTGATCGAGTTGGCTGTAGGTAGTGCTCGGGTGAGGAAGGGAGAAGAGAAGAAGAAGGAGATGATGGAGATGTGGAGAGAAAAAGGTGCTGGCGATGACGACGTGATTGGCGGCAATGGAGGTGAGGGTGGCGGTGATGGTTCTGTGGGTTTACAGGCTCGCAAATTCATGGTGTTGGGGTGTGCAGGTAAGGGTTGAAGGATGAAGGAGAGAGGAGAAAGGAGACGACGGCGAGGCGAGGTCGAGGAGATAGGCGGCGATGGAGACAGGGTCGACGACGAGGGTTGTAGGCGTGGGTTCTGGCGAAGACGAGGCGGGGAAAACAAAATAAAAAGAAAAAGATGGGGGAGAGGGCGATGAGGTGAAGGAGGCGAGCACGAGGGGTTGAGGATGAGGGTGTCGTCGGCGGTGGCAAGCTAGGGTTAGGGTTCTTGGAGGATCTCGTGGGCGTTCACTTTTCAGAAGAAGAAGAAGAGGAGGAATGAAGGGAGGTAACCATAGTGGGGAGGCGGTGACCAGAGTCGAGGAATGCACAGTGATTCCGAGAGGTGAGAGAAAGAGCGAGATGAGAGAGAAAGGGGAGAGAGAAAGAGAGCTGCGGAGAGGAGAGAGAGAAAGAGAAAGGGAAAAAGAGAAACAGAGAGAGAGAGCGCTCGCGGGGCCCAGTAAAAAAAGAAAGGGGGGTTTTGATTGGCCCAGGGGGAAATGATATGGGGAAGGGTTTTAGGAAAAAATTTAAAAAGATTTTAACAGTTTAAAGAATAATTTTGTTGGCTGTAAAAATCTCGTATGCTGTTAAAAATATTTTAAACGGATTAAAGAAATTTAAAATAATTATAATTTGGCGGGATACAAAATAATTCAGAAATGCGCCCGGGTCGGGTCCAAAATTTTAGATTTGAAATACGAGAATTTTATGCAAGCTCCAAAATTTAAAATGAAGGATTATGTAACGAAAAAGTATACCCCCAAGAACGGATGCACGTACGTGCGCGTAGCCATCCAAACACGCCCGTTTCACTGAACGGGACGAGAACAGGATGTGCGGATACTACTACGGGGTTAGGGTTATCATGCAGGCCATGAAATGCAATTTTAATTTATTTTACGTGATTTAAATTTTTATATGCAAAAAGATACGATACTAGATAAAATACCAGTATATACTAAACATGAGATGCACGTGTCCATGCAACAAGTCAAGGTAATCTATAGATAAGAATCAAACAGGTTCAAGCAAGCGGGTCCGGTCGAATGCAATGTAAAATGTAAACTACCATTCGCACCCAAACACGATAAATCAAGAAATATCACGAATAAGAAATGTGAGAACTGGGATTGGTATAAATGAACTCGGGTGTTACATTATACCCAACTACAAAAGAATTTCGTCCTCGAAATTCCAAGGAAAGAAAAGATAACCAATCAAGAAACTACAAGATTAGATGTGGAAACTTCTGTCAGATTTCATCTTCACGTTCCCCAAGTTGATTCTCTATGAGAGAGATTACCCTAAGTAAAAGAGGGATAACTTTATTCTTAAGAACATTTTCCTTTCGATCCATAATCGACATGGGTTGCTCCTCAAAAGTCAAGCCTTCACCTACAGTCAGCTCCGAATGATCCCACACACGTGTTTTATCTCGAACATACTTACGGAGTTGAGATGTGTGAAACACATCACGAACATTCGCCAAGGATTGCGGTAACGCCAATCGTTACGCCACTTCTCCAACACTCTCCAAAATCTCAATGGTCCAACGAATCGAGACTAAGCTTTCCTCGACTTCCGAAATGAATCATCCCACTAATCGGTGATATCTTCAAGAATACCAAATCACCAACGACGAACTCTAGAGGTCTTCTCAACGTATTTGCCCAACTCTTTGTCGGTCTCGTGCTGCTTTAATTTGATTCCAAAATCTATTAACCTTCTCAACTGTCTGCACAACCAAATCTGGTCCCAATAATCTTCGTTCACCAATATCGTCCCAACAAACAGTGAACGACACTTGAGACCATATAAAGCCTTGAATGGAGCCATCTGAATAGTCGCCTGAAAACTGTTGTTGTAAGAAAACTCCACTAAATGTAAATGATCCTCCCATGAACCCTTGAAGTCCAACATGAAAGCTCTCAACATATCTTCAAGAGTTTGGATCGTTCTTTCCGACTGGCCATCTGTCTGAGGATGATTAGCTGTACTAAGCTTCAATCAATTCCCCAAACTTTCCCGTAAGCTCCTCCAGAAGGGCGATAAGAATCGGGTGTCACGGTCGGACACGATGCTCACCGGTACTCCATGCAATCTTACATTCTCCTGCATGTAACATTCTGCCAAAGCTTCCGTTGATTGACCAAGAATCATCAATCACCCAACTGCATTATTGCCCTTTGGACTCCGCGGTAAAGCCGTCACGAAATCCATGGTTATATGTTCCCACTTCCATTGAGGAATCGGAAGTGGTCGCAATAAACCAGCAACCTGTTGATGTTCAGCCTTAATTTGCTGACACACCAAGCACTTTGCTACAAAGCGAGCAATCTCCCGTTTCAAGCCTTCCCACCAGAAATGCTGTCGCACATGTCGGTACATCTTCGTGCCTCCTGGATGTACGGAATATGCGAAACTGTGCGCCTTCTTCATGACTTCTTCGCGGATGTCTCCCTTTGGCACACACAAACGACTACCATATCGCAACAAACCATCTTCATGAACCAATAAGTCCGTTCGAAGTCCAACTTCAACCTGTTCTCGAAACTTCTGCAAATCTTGGGTCCTGTAACTGCGCTGCTGCAATATTCTTGATCAACGACGACTGTACTTGCAGCTGCATCAACTGTCCCGAAAAATGCGGTAGCACAATCTCCAAATCAAATCTTCGAAAACCTTCAATAAGTTCCTTCTGTGCAGTCAACGCCTGAATTGCTGGCAACCGACTAAACACATCCGGCACAACATTAACTTTCCCCGGATGGTATTCAAGATCAAGATCGTAGTCAGCCATCAGCTCTAACCATATACGCTGCCCCATATTAAGCTCCTTCTGTGTGAACACATACTCCAGGCTTTTGTGATTGGTGAATACTTCGACCCTTTCGCCTAATAAGTAGTGTCTCCAAATCTTCAAAGCGAAAATCACAGCTGCTAACTCCAAGCCATGAGTTGGGTAGTTCTTCTCATGGGTCTTCAACTGTCTCGATGCATAAGCTATAACTTTCCCATGCTGCGACAAAACACATCCCGATCCTTTTTCAGATGCGTTGCTGTGAATCACCAATCCCCCGGAATTGTCTGGCACGGTCAGAATAGGAGCGGCTATCAAACTCTGCTTCAATGCCTCAAAAGCTGACGCACACTTATCCGTCCATACAAACGGTACGTCCTTGCGCGTAAGCTTGGTCAAGGCTCAGCCAAACGAGCAAAATTCTCTACAAACCTTCTGTAATACTCGGCAAGTCCAAGAAAGCTTCTGATCTCTGCAACGTTCTTCGGAATCTGCCAATCTCGAACTGCTGTAATCTTCTCGGGATCAACGGCGATTCCATCTCCGGATACGACATGCCCCAAAAACATCACTTCTTCAAGCCAAAACCCGCACTTGCTCATTTTTGCACACAATCTTTCTTAACCCAATGTTTGCAGTGCGATCTTCAAGTGTTCTGCATGCTCTTCAATACTCCTTTGGGTAGACCAGAATATCATCAACAAACACCACTATAAACTGGTCCAAGAATGGTGAAAAGATTCGGTTCATCAAGTCCATAAATATCGCCGGTGCATTCGTTACTCCGAATGGCATCACTAAATACTCGTAATGTCCATACCGAGTTCGGAACACAGTCTTGTAAATATCCTCTGATTTAACTCGGACCTGATGATATCCGGATCGCAAATCCAGTTTCAAGAATACCCTCGTGCCACTAAGCTGCTCGAACAATTCGCCAATGCGAGAGATCGGGTACTTATTCCCAATAGTCACCCGGTTTAAATTCTCGATAATCGATGCACATCCTCCTTGTGCCACCTTTCTTCTTTACTAGAAGAACTGGAGCTCCCCAAGATGAATTGCTGCTGCGAATCCAACCTTTCTCGAGTAATTCAGTAACCTGCTTCCGGACTTCTTCCAACTCCACTGGTGCCATCGGATAATACGCCTTTGAGATTGACGCTGCACCAAGAACAAGATTAATCGCAAACTCCACATCTCGTTTTGCGGTAAACCCGAGGTATCTTCGAACACGTTCATGAATTCTCGAACTACAGCTGGCGTTTCAACTTGAGCAACCTCTATCGACGAAAGAACATTGTTTGTCGGCCTAGCCCTAACTCGACTGGCCCGACAGAACTGCTTCCTCCAGCAAAACAAGCTTCGGATGTCTGGGAATCTGGAGAATCACTTTCCTTTCCTTACAATCAATATGAGCGTGGAAAGTGCCTCGAAAATCCATTCCCAAGACAACAACAAACAAAGGGATGCACCAGAATTGAATAATCCTAATGCGGGGAAACAAGAACAAGTAAGATACCGAGATGACTTCATCCGAAGTCAAGATACTGAAGAGGATTAAGCACGGTAAACATGATTCAAGCTGGCGATAAATCAAGAACTGGTAAGCAATGAAACCGAGAGAAACAAGGTAATATAATAACCATGAAACAAGGAAGTGAATCAAGACCAGGACTCCAAGTTACTTAAATAGAGTACCGCGTTGTAACCATGCTGCAGTTCATGGGTACAATTACATAACTCCACTCAAGTCGCCCAAATCCTATAATCAGAATCAAGAAACAGGGAGAAACAATAGAGAACCAAAAAGGTTTCAAGTCGAGATGCAAAGTGGTATGCATATCGTCAAGGCGAAGGATAAGAGAAAGATATGATTCAAGAATCGTGATAACAATGTGGCAGAACATGTTCCTAATTACGAGTATTCTGATTCATGTATTGGGTCCAATACCTAACTACAAAAGAATCAAACCCGATTAACCTATATCCTATGGCTCTGATACCAAAAGAACCATGTCACGCCCCGCTTCCCAGAGTACGCTAAAATAGGCATGTGACATAGCCAACCATGCTACCCGTGGATAGGAAAAATTCTTCCACAGTCACATTACGGCTGTAGAGATATCAAGAACAGGAAAGTAGACTAAACTATCTAGTACATGTCCATGAGCCAGAATAAATGAGTCAAAAAATGATAATATGCGGAAGCAAAAGATACAATAAATGAAACACCTGGAATGTAAAACTGCATACCAACAGGATCTTCACCACTCGGTCTAACAGCGGCAATACTCCTGATCAGTCTGCAACAAAGGTAGGGGATCTGGGCTATGCAAAACCCAGACGTCAGCGCGTCACAACATCAAGCAAAATATAAACAGGGGGTAGCAATACATGCAAGTATGAGCATAAATGGTAAAGCAGGTGTAACAGCAATATAAATCAGGGCAGTGAAAGGCAGTGTGCAGTGAGTAATCTAAACTGGTCTATTGGGTTAACTACTCTCAAGTCTTTGAAATCAATTGGATGAATCATCGATGTAACTCAATAGTATCTCGTGCGTGCTCGGGATCACGGTGAAGATTCTCGGGCTGAAACCGAGACATGCCGCTAGGCACTAAAAGGAAAAGGGGTAATGATGAATGATGTCCATGGCATCATCCCAAAGCTAGCCTAGCCTCTGAAAGGTAATGGATAACGATGGATGATGTCAGCAGCATCATCCCAAGGCTGGCCCAGCCTCTAAAACTGATCAGTAAAGGTAGTACACTGTCGAGTTAAAAGTCATATTTCATCATTGATTTCCCCATCCCCCAGGTTATGCGTTCAAGTAAGGTATTAAGTAATCTAGAGCTAATGCCAACACAGGATCAGGCAGGTACAGGTTTGTCTTGATAGACAACAGGAACGGTCCGTAAGGACAACAGGTCAGGTTTGTTGGCATTAAGCACAAGATCAGGTAACAGGTAACGCCATGGTACATCAGGTCAAGTCAAGTAGTGTATTTAGGTGTCATGTCACGTCAAGAGTGTACGGTACCATGTCATGTCAAGTAGGAAGTGTAACAAGTCATGTCAGGAAGCACAAGATGTCATGTGGGTGCTCATAATCAAACTAACATAAGCATGGGTATAAATAAACAAGCATGGGTACTAACAGAACAATAAACTGGAACATGTAATATGATATGCAAATAGGTACAGAATAAACTAGATAGATGTACGGTTATCGATTAGAGTTCGGTTTATGTTTCCAACATTAAGTATCATACACTTAAACAAATATGGATTGTTAAAATCTCGTTATTATGGGTTAAAAGATCTAGGGATGCAATGATATATAAAAATATGTTCAATGGATGCAACCGGGTACTCGGGGTAGAAACTATTTAAAAGTGCTATGGGTTATGCAGTTAATTAGTAAGTAATTTAACCATGGATGTGGGTACACGATATTGTACTTTAAGGTGCAACAAGTTATAATTTAAGATCCGAGTCTACAGTGATATAATCTGATATCGAAATGCAAGAATGGAAACTAATAGCCTTAGGTTCAATTTATAGGTTCAATCATGAAATAAATATGTATAAATAATATAGTAGCATGTAGCAAGTTTCACTTGCCTCGATTGGATCTCAGGACGGGGTGTACGGAACGTCACACGTCGACAGAAAAGTCGCGACGCGCGCACGCACACGGGACGGGTCCAAGCAATGCAATAGGGTGATCACGCAGGTAAGGTACGTCCCCTGGGTCTTCTGGAATGGCAACGGCGGTCACGGCTCTGGCGACGATCGGAAACACGAATACAAGAAGTAAGAGAAGAAATAAGAAGAAGAAGAAGAAGGGAAGGAAGGGCTGGGGTTTGGTGTGGCTCTGGCTTTGGGTTCTGGGGTAGAGAAGAAGGCGTAGGGATGACGACGATGGGTCATGGGTTTTCCGGCGAGGTTTCACGGCGAAACAGTGGTTCTCTTGAGTTCTCGTCGGGGTGCAGGAGTCGGGATTGCTCGGTGCAGGTGAGAGAAAGGGAGAGGTGATATGGAAGGAGAGGTGATGGTTGCGACGGGGATGGTGACGGCTGGTCGTGGGGTCGCCGGCGATGGAGGGAAGTTGAGGAACTATAGTTAGGTTAGGGTTTTCTTGATCGGGTTGGCTGCAGGTGGTGCTCGGATGAGGAAGGGAGAAGAGAAGAAGAAGGAGATGATAGAGATGAGGAGAGAAAAAGGTGCTGGCGATGACGACGTGATTGGCGGCGATGGAGGTGAGGGTGGCGGTGATGGTTCTGTGGGTTTGCAGGCTCGCAGATTCATGGTGTTGGGGTGTGCAGGTAAAGGTTGAAAGAGGAAGGAGAGAGGAGAAAGGAGACGACGGCGAGGCGAGGTCGAGGAGATAGGCGGCGGTGGAGACAGGGTCGGCGACGAGGGTTGTAGGCGTGGGTTCTGGCGAAGACGAGGCGGAGAAAACAAAATGAAAAGAAGAAGATGAGGGAGAGGGCGATGAGGTGAAGGAGGCGAGCACGAGGGGTTGAGGATGAGGGTGTCGTCGGCGGTGGCAAGCTAGGGTTAGGGTTCTTGGAGGATCTCGTGGGCGTTCACTTTTCAGAAGAAGAAGAAGAGGAGGAATGAAGGGAGGTAACCATAGTGGGGAGGCGGTGACCAGAGTCGAGGAATGCACAGTGATTCCGAGAGGTGAGAGAAAGAGCGAGATGAGAGAGAAAGGGGAGAGAGAAAGAGTGCTGCGGACAGGAGAGAGAGAAAGAGAAAGGGAAAAAGAGAAACAGAGAGAGAGAGAGAGTCTCGTGGGGCCCAGTAAAAAAAGAAGGGGGTTTTGATTGGCTCAGGGGGAAAAGATACGGGGAAGGGTTTTAGGAAAAAATTTAAAAAGATTTTAACAGTTTAAAGAATAATTTTGTTGGCTGTAAAAATCTCGTATGCTGTTAAAAATATTTTAAACGGATTAAAGAAATTTAAAATAATTAGAATTTGGCGGGATACAAAATAATTCAGAAATGCGCCCGGGTCGGGTCCAAAATTTTAGATTTGAAATACGAGAATTTTATGCAAGCTCCAAAATTTAAAATGAAGGATTATGTAACGAAAAAGTATACCCCCAAGAACGGATGCACGTACGTGCGCGTAGCCATCCAAACACGCCCGTTTCACTGAATGGGACGAGAACAAGATGTGCGGATGCTACCACGGGGTTAGGGTTATCATGCAGGCCATGAAATGCAATTTTAATTTATTTTACGTGATTTAAATTGTTATATGCAAAAAGATGCGATACTAGATAAAATACCAGTATATACTAAACATGAGATGCACGTGTCCATGCAACAAGTCAATGTAATCTATAGATAAGAATCAAACAGGTTCAAGAAAGCGGGTCGGGTCGAATGCAATGTAAAATGTAAACTACCATTCGCACCCAAACAGGATAAATCAAGAAATATCACGAATAAGAAATATGAGAACTGGGATTGGTATAAATGAACTCGGGTGTTACAGTTCCACTTCCGAGAAGATCCAACGGTGGAAAAGATGCCACCGCTGCACTCACGTGTGGGCCACGTGAGCGCGGCGGTGGGGTGCATTTGTTTCCCCAATAAAAGAGCAAATCTCTATTCAAAACTCAAGAGGCAACGACTCACATGTCTGCCACGAGGGCGCCAGCGCCAGACTTAAAAAATCTCTTAGAAGAGCAAAACTCTGTTCAAAACTCAAGAGGCAGCGCCTCACATGTCTGCCACGAGGGCGCCAGTGCCAGAGTTAAAAACTCTTATTGGCGCCGCACGTTCACAGCACATGAGCGCCGGTGCCTGGTAGAATTAAATTCTACTCACTGTTAAACAAAGCCAAAGATCCAATGGAGATGATAAATCATCATAGTGCATAATTAAATTCTGGTGAGGAAATATTCCTCAAATCTTTCTAAACAAGAAAGATTACACTCCGTAAAAAAGAGTACCGTTGGATTAAAAATCCAATGGTGATTAAAGAATCACCGAGCTACAGAATAAATTCTGTATGGGAAATTTTTTTTCCTAATCTTGTTAAAAACAAGAAAAATATCTTCTATAAAACAGAAGTTCTTGGATCAAAGATCCAACGGTAGGTAACATCCCCAAATCAATTAGGATCTCTCAATGAGAGATTTCTTCAACTAATCAACAGACTTGCCTCTACTATATAAAGGACCCAATACTTCTGAAGAAGAGGAACCTCCCCATAAGCTTTTAAAAAAAAGGAGAAAGATTTGAAAGAACAGAGAATTAAATTCTCAAGGAAGAAGAACTCTCTTCTTGGAAATTTTAGGTAAATAAAATTAGATAAAGATCCTGTGGATCATTCAAAAAAAGAAGAGAGAGAGAGAACTCAGGAGTGCTTAGCACTCAGCGCCCAGCGCCTCACGTGCCCCTCATGTGGGCGCTATAAAATAAAGAGTGCTTAGCACTCAGTGGCTGGCGCCTATTGCCTCACGTGCCCCTCATGTGGGCGCTATAAAATAAAGAGTGCTTAGCACTCAGTGGGCGACGCTCAGCGTTCCACGTGCCCCTCATGTGGGCGCCATAAAATAAAGAGTGCTTAGCACTCAGTGGCTGGCGCTCAGCGCCCAGCGCCTCACGTGACCCTCATGTGGGTGCCACAGAACATAAAATGCTTGACACTCATCATTCAGTGCCTAGCGCCTCACGTGTTTTGCACGAGGGCGCCATAAAAAGTGCTCAGCACTCTATATAGAGACAAAGAAAAGAGAGAGTAGAGTGTAAGCGTCAGAACTCACATGAGTGCTCAGCACTTTTTGCAAGAAAAAGGGGACTGAGCCCAAACCAGTGCTCAACACTTCTTTCAAATAAAAGAAAATTGAGTAGGTCAAGCCCAAGTTGGATGGTCTTTAATTTAGATCAACTGAGCCCATGGGTTCATTGCTTTCCAAATATGACTCATGACATCCAAAATGATATTCATCCTAAATTTCCTAAGTTAATCTTAGTTCCCCCTCAAAAATGGCTAATGATTCTTAGATGGTCCACCATGATCTCTTCTATCAGACACGGGAATTGGTTCAAGGGTACATCTCTCCATACCTCTCATGCATATCGTTGTAATTCCTTAACATCTTCAGAGCGGTGGAGGGTCCCGACAACCAACTATTTTTGGGTGCACTTCCCAAGCTAACGTGCACACCTTAAACCAAACCACACCCCAAATAGGTGTATCCCACATCATCGCCATGCATCCCGTCATGTAACAAATACACGGGCATAAAATGGTGATCTACGGACCGTATTGTCCTTAAACTAAACTCTACGGACCGTAACGTCCTCAAACTACTACAGACTGAAACGTCCTTAAACTAAACCTTCACCTAAAAAATGGTGATCTACGGACCGTAACGTCCTCAAACTACTATGGACTATAATGTCCTTAAACTAAATCCCCTACCTCAAAAATGGTGATCTACGGACCGAAACGTCCTTAAACTAACAACGGACCGTAATGTCCTTAAACTAAAACAACAAAGTTCAAATGCTCTCTTGTTGGATCTGAAACAAAAATGATTCTAACACCTCGTTAAGTAGATCTTAGTCTCAAATTGGACTAACGTATCCTTAACAAAAATTTAAGTTGATCTTAATCTCAAACGAGATTAATGATCCTTAAATCAATCTAAACCCAAATCTAAGATATACGGATTTGGACCAATCCACGCCCTACGGGCGACAACATAAATTAGTCTCCGTATACAATCCACGGGAAACCAAAAATAAAACAAACATACATGACACGAAGTGAACTTCTGGAGGAGGTTAAAGTGGTTATCGCGATGCGGTAACGTAATTAACCGCAGGGGCTTGCGCCTGTAGGGAAGAGCATCCCCACAATCAAAAACCCCTCGCAAACGAGGAGGAATCTGACGAAGTCTGCTACAACGGCCGCATCTGTCCAAACCTCCGATACACGGTGCCATAAATCAACTTAGTATTTTCAGAAAGGTGGACGGATAAATCCAAATAGTATCTGCCCCCAAATTCAGGCAAGACGATCCATCCCGGTTCGTCTCTGTTTTCGGCGGTAAACAAACCTCAAGTATTTATTTATCGTCTTTAGGCATTTCATAGTTGTAATTTTTATAAAATGAAATATTCTAGTGGATATAAACCTAAATTTGAATAGTATATGGTATTTTCTTGTAATTTGATTTGTATTGAATGTGACGGTATTTTCATGATCTTTTGTGACTCTTCTGATTTAAAAAAACATGGAATATATATAATATATTTAAAATAGATATTTTGATAATATATATATATATATATATATATTTAAAAAATAGAATTTATTTATTAAATAGAAATCACTTTTTTCTTAAAATTGTAATATAAATTCCATCGAGATCGTATGCTCCGTGAGGAGGTCTGCATCTCGTCTTACTAGTCCGATGGATGTGCGATAATTCGCACCAACTAAGCCGGATTCCCCAAATGGATTGTAAGGACTTAATAGTCTGGAATTTAAATAAGACAATTTAAAGAATACGGTTTTGTAATAGTTTAGGGTATTTTATTGTAAACTTGTAATTATCTCACAAACTAAAGTTCCAAAAGATATCGTGATATGTCAATAATAAGTGTTGAGATGAGGTAGATCATTATCTCGTGAGTTTTCTAAAGGCAATACAAAACGAATATGATGAAATATTTAGAATGTAAAGTTTGTGGTATTTAATCGTAAAAATGTGATAAAAGTTGCATAACATGTTATTTTGAAATGAAACTTGTTCTAAAGTGTTTGTGTATGATTGCTAAACAATACATAAAGAATTGGTAGGTTTGTTATTAAGAAAATTTGGGTTTTTAAAGAAAAGAGAATCGGAAGTCGGAATAACTCCGCTTCCGACGAGTTTTGAAATGAGAGAGTTTTAGATTAGAATGAGAGGAGGGAAGAGGGGACTTGCTGATTTGGAGAAGAGAGGGGAGGTAGAGGGAACTTTTGAAGGTGTCGTGGAATCACGTCGCCGCCGGATTTGTCCCGAATCATTGCCAGAATTTTGACCTTGGCTAACTCCACTTGTACAACTTTTGGACTTAGAAAATTTAGAGAGTTTTGACAATGGATTTTTGAATGAGCAGGGACAACGTGTAAGGTGGTATTTATAGGAGAAATTAAGGTTTAGAGTAATGAAAAAAGAATTAAAAATGTATTAAAACTTGAATTAAAGAGGTGAATTAACACTCTTTGTTAATGTGCAGAAAAATCAAATAGAATAGGAGTAGTGGGAGGAGGCCAAGGAGTTAGGTTTTAAATTTTAGGGGTATTTGGTACGGTTTGGACCGGCGGCGCCGTCCTAATTAAGATCTTGCCGGCCATCTTGGAGGGGTAGGGTCTTGGATTGGGGCCACATGTCCTAGGCTGTTCATATAGCATTTTCCACATGTTTGTTTAATCCAACTTTTCATTTTTACGTGTACTGTACGTGTAAACTTTTGGGCTTCCAAAAAGTTTAAAAGAAAAATCATTAAAAATAATATGTGGTTGGGAGGATTTGAACACAGAGGTTATGTCACAGCAGTGCAAGGCTTTACCAATGAGCTACAAGTGCTTTCTTGTTGTTCTTAAATAACTTAAATTTATAACTTGTGCTCAGAATTTACAAATACTCTATTTGTACATAAACTTTAAAATTTTCTGTACATTATAAACAGAGTCGTTACACAGCGCCCTTGCAACGGCTCCACGTATCTCGCCAAAGTGAGATATCCGCCGCCCCACGTTCCGCGTCCCATGCGGGCGCGTTCCTTTATTAATGAGTGGATCCCGCCATCAACGCGGGCATAACGAGGGGGCGTAAATGACGGTGAGAATCTCGCGCCGGCTCTTTCCACACGACCACTATATAAACCCCTCTTTCAGATAACTCGAATTGATTCCAATACGCCGCTATTCTGCTCTTATTCCACGGTACTAGTTTGATCGTCGGAGGATCCTACGGTGGTCACTCACACTGGGACTTCCTCTGCAGATAGCTCGGCGTCAATACCAACCCACTGAGATCCACACACTTAACCCTCAAAGTAAATCTCAGACGCACAAAACCACTCGTACCAGATCGATGGAGGACAACATCTGAGGGAGATCACAACCTCCATTAGTTGGCGCTGTCTGAGGAAAACTCCAGAAGCTTCTCCACCCATAAAATTGATCGTCTGCCCTCGACCCGATAGTGAGCGACAACCGTGATGATCCTAATGAGAACCACCCCACCTTCCATAACGGAGGCGGGAGCGGTTCTACTCCCCCTCCTAACGTCATCGGCGCCTTATCCGCTCGGAACGACAGACTCACAGCTATGGTGGATGCGCTCGTCCACGTTCAAGCAGCGGGCTCTACCCATCAAGCCACAGTTCCCCATTCCCAGGATAACGATGCCCGCAGAAGGACAAAGGGGCATGCCCAGGCCCTCGATCTTGCTCAAGCTCATCCTAGCGTCACCGAACGCCGGCATGCAGATTCCGGCAGCCACGACCCGCATGCGGTGAATGATTTCATGACTCGCTGGGCGCCGGACAGCTCGACAGCCCGATCTAACGGAAGACCGGGCCGTTTGTTTCCCCAATAAAAGAGCAAAGCTCTGTTTAAAAATTAATGAGGCAGCGCCTCACGTGTTTCCTACGAGGGCGCCAGCTCCAAGACCAATCTGGAATTAATCCTATGGTGGCGCCTCACGTGCTCCTCACGCGGGCGCCAGCGCTAAGATCAATCTGATAGGAATTAATCCTATGGTGGCGCCTTACGTGCTCCTCACGCGGGCGCCAATGTGCAAATCACATAAATACCCATTATAAGAACTAAAACCTTAAGTAGCGCCCGTGTGCACAACACGTGAATGCCAGCGCCCAGGTAGAATTAAATTCTACTCTTTATTAAACATAGCCGTTAGATCAAAAATCTAACGGAGATGATAAATCATCAAAAATACAGAATTAAATTCTGTCGTGAGAAAACATCCCCCAAATTGGACTATTAAATAAAATTCTAGTTTGGGATATATTCTCTCAATCTTTCTAAAACAAGAAAGATTGCCCTATGTAAAACAGAGAACCGGTGGATTAAAAATCCAACGGTGATTAAAAAATCACCGTTTTACAGAATAAATTATGTGTAATGGAAAACATTTTCCCAATCTTGTTAGAAACAAGAAAATATGTTCTGTAAAACAGAAACCCTAGGATCAAAGATCCAATGGTGGGTAAAAATCCTCAAATCAATTGGGATCTCTTAATGAGTCAGAGTTAATTAACAAACCTGCCTCTACTATATAAAAGACCCAAGACTTCAAGTTTAAGGAGGAAGAACCCCCCATAAGCTTTAAAAAAAAGAGAAGAGAAAGCTTCAAAAGAACAGAGAATTAAATTCTCGAGGATGAAGAACTCTCTTCTTGGAAATTTTAGGTAAATAAAATAAAAAAAATATTATATATAATATACCTACTGGGGGTTTAGCCCTTCTCAAAGAACCGCGTTCTTTCTCTGGATCTGAGATCCACAAGACAAGTCTCCCATATGATAAGAATTTAATTCTCATTGGGAAGAACTCGTTTTCGAGAACCAAAAATTCAGCTACAAAATAAAGATCATGTCGATCATTTAAGAAGAAAAGAACCCAGCGTCCAGCGCCCCACATGCCATTCACATTGGCGCTACAGAAGAAAAGAGTGCTTAGCACTCAATGAGCGGCGCTGAGCGCCCAGCGCCCCACGTGCCCCTCACGTAGGCGCCACAGAAGAAAAGAGTGATTAGCACTCAATGAGCGGCACCCAGCGCCTCATGTGTCTCTCACGTGGGTGCCACAGAATCGAAGAGTGCTTAGCACTCACTAGGCAGTGTCTAGCGCCTCACGTGCTTCGCACGTGGATGCTATAAAGAGTGCCTAGCACTCCATACAAAGACAAAAAGGGGGTAAAGTGTTTAACACTTATTGGGCAATCCCCATGATTGAAAACCCTACATGATTATACGTGAGCTTCGGAACTTATATAAGTGCTCAACCCTTTTTGTACAAAAAGGGGACTGATTAAACAGAGCACAAATAAGTATTTGGCACTTTTCAATAAAAAAAAAAACCGAGTGGACCAAGCCCAAATTGGCTAGGTCCCCTGAGGATAGAACTTCCCTGATTCAGATCAACCGAGCCCATGCGCTCATGATTTCCCAAATTGATCTTAGTCCCAAATACGACTATTGATCTTCCAATTGATGAGATCTAAAACGATACTCATCCCACATCTTCCCAAGGTAATCTCAGTCTCAAAATATTAATAATGATTTCTGGGTTTACCACTAACTCCTTTTTCTCTCAAATACGGGAATTGGTTCAAGGGTACATCTCTTCATACCTCTGATCCACGTCGTTTTAATTCCTCAACGTCTTCAAAGAGGTGGCGGGTCTCGACAACCGACAGCTTTTTAGTGCACTTCCAAACTGATGTGCACACCTTAAATCAGACAGCACCCCAAACTGGATGTATCCCATATCATCATTGTTCATCCCATCACATAACAAATACACGTGCGCGTAAGATGGACAATAGACCGAGGCGTCCTTAAACTAAAATCTCATCTCCAAAATGATGATCAACGGACCGAGACATCCTTAAACTAAAATCTCACCTCCAAAATGGTGATCAACGGACCAATACATTCTTAAAATAAAATATCACCTCCAAAAATGGTGATCAATGGACCGAGACATCCTTAAACTAAAACCTCACCTCCAAAATGGTGATCAACGGACTGAGACGTTTTTAAACTAAAACCCCACCTCCAAAATGGTGATCAACAGACCGAAATGTTCTTAAACTAATATTCGCCTAAACAATGGCGACAATGGACCAAAATGTCCCTAAACTAAGACAACAGAGCCCAAATGCTCTCTTGTTGGATCTGAAACAAAAATGATCCCAACACATTGTCACGACCCGAAATGGCACGTGACTGGCACTTGAATCATATGAAGTTTATAGGACCCCATCTAATTCAAGTAAGCCAAAAATCCTAGAAATCTAAACCATTTTAAGGAAGAAGTGAAGAAAACTTATTTAAAAGCAAGTGTTTTCATAACATAACCGAAGTATGCATTTTTAAAATCTCAAGTTTTTTCGGAAAACTTCGGCAGCGTTTCCTTTGTAAATACTGGCCCCAAAAGGGTATAACACATGAAATATTTATAAAGGCATCCCCAAGCAGGAGCTAGCTCTTCGCCAATTAGTGGTCATAACCACGCAAGCAATATAATATACAACGCCGAAGGGCGAGGATCAAAACTCAAAAGGAAACTCAAAATCATCATGAAAACCCATAATAATACAGCGCGACTCTAAGGTCGAAATAATATACAACTGGTCTTCTAAGTCTATCAAATAATACAGTCTGGTTGATGGAGTTTATTAGATACAACAATGTAAATAAAATACAAGGGTGGTCACGATGCGAGTGAACCCACCTACTAAAGCAATCACCCGGAATGAAGTAATGTGCCAGCAAAGCCGCCAAGAAAAACCTGTACGGCAAAACCTGCAAGAAACTGTGGCACGACGGTGGTGAGTTGCCAACTCGTGAGTAGAAGACATCACCGAGCAGAAATTGTATGTATGACTCAATCCTAGGTCAATACGATCAAATATATAAATCCTCAAATGATAAAATGGCCTGAAACATATAATAATGGCAAGGGTAACATCTATGCATAAGTGTAATCCCACATGCTCGTGTCAGTGCCTCAGGTAGCAATATATCATAAATATGATGTATGAATGCATGAAAACAGAATACATCTAAATGTGGAAACTGTTTTCTTATCTCGGTGAGATTTCTGTATAAAATCGAGTATCATCAATGAAATCATGCAGAAAATCAGTGTCAACCATCGACACAAAATATAAATCTCAAATCTCGATATCTCAGGCTCCGGCTATCCGGACTGGCCTATATCATCAAATCTCAATATCTCAGGCTCCGGCTATCCGGACTGGCCTGTATCATCAAATATCAATATCTAGGGCTCCGGCTATCCGGACTGGCCCAAATCCTCAAATAAAAGACCACGTCGGTATCCTCCGGATATCCAGCGCGTCACAATAAAATCACCGGTCAGTAGTGCTCTCCTGTCTCAGGCTCAACGCCATCATCTGCGACCTTCTCGCACCGGGTCCACCATGCACCCACAGACGGTTCCTCCTCCTCCTCGAATCGGGTGTATGATATCGCTCAAGAGCCGAGAAAACTCATGGTGGACATATCTCAAATCATATCAGGAGAAAACCGCAATTTTATATCTTTTTAAAATAATAATCAGTTCATAAAATCTTTGCGGTTTTTCCAAATCCAGAAATCTCATGGAAATCCGAAATCCCAATCTCAAGAGTAAATAACAGTAAATACTGGGCTCCGGCAATCCGGACTGGCCCTATAATATTGCATGATAATGAATATATGAATGCATCTGATATCAAGCAAAGAATGCAATAATTAAACTAGCATATGAAAGCAATAATATATAGGAACTATCAGCTAGCAAGGTATGTCAATGAAATAATGTTCTTTAAAGTGTACGTGACATAGCAATTACCGATGAAGATGTGTGTGATCCGGCAAGCGCTACGTGGAGCATACGCATCATCGGTAATGGTGCTGGTGTCCTAACAACGGGTTTCATCATTACTAACGAAAATACGTATAAGCATGCAATGCAATGCGAACAGCAGAAAAAATGTCAAATGAATAGTAAATACAGCAATAAAGAAATATACATTCCTATATACGAGTCATACAGTTTTTTGTATCTGAAATCGCACGAATCGTGGTGTTTAGAAAATAGGGTTACGGTGTTTTTATGAAAAGTACATCCTTTGAAATATCCGTAGTATCCCTTGGCCTGTCTTTAAAATACTCATGATTCGTTAGTTTTGGAAATAAGTATGACTCGTGCTCAGTCTAACATCTATTAAGTAACTACAGGACTAAACTAACAGACTAGTCAAAAAGGGTAAGGAAATCCACCTAAATCTGAGTCGATCTATATATATATATATATATATATATATATATATATATATATATAATAGTCGGTGATCCCGCCTCTATAGTATCACGTACGATATAATATATAATATGACATCCTTGAGTCAAGAGTGCGGATCTATCATCATAATTATATCTCGTACGGTAAATCCATCGTACGACATCCCAAATCTGGGTACAGGTCGAATATCACATATATCTCATCATTTATCTGGTATCGTTATCATCATATCATGAACCGGGATACTGATCTAAAGTCTAGTACACTCTGATACCATCAACATACATATATGCGTGTGTATGAAAACACATCGCCAAGGACCCGCTATAATAACATGTCGTATCTCATAATACGAACCAAAACATATCACCGATCTCGTGGCACCCTGCCCAATCTCATCGACTCATCTCCAAATACCATGTACTATCCTCATCATCCATGTATATGTATACGTATATATATACATAGTCTCATACCTATGTGTGTGTATGTGTGTGTATACATATCCCCATATACGTACAAGAAATAAAATGTATGCGTGTATGCAAATCACTACTCTAGAGTTCGCGACTAAGAAACTAACTAAATGCGTTTTCCTACAAGTATGCTAAAACTATCCCAAAGTCACCTAGCATTTCTTACTAAGTATACACATCTCATAACACACACACACACACACACACACACACACACACACACACACACACACACACACATATCATAACGCATTCGCGTTCTATACTACGAAACTGCGGGGGTGCTATACGACATCCACCCGACTTCCCCCGTAGTTATATATCTACTCACATTGATCCTCACTTGCTGGAGTCAATGACGCTACGCTCTTCTCGTCGTCTCGAAATCCATGTGGGGGTACCTACATGTCATAACATATCTTGCCGCATTAAAATCCAATTTAAAATCAAAACGACATGCTAAAAGCCTATAGGTTATAACCTACGGACTACGCATGCAAGAAAGGCCAAACAAATCCTCGATGTCGATGTACGAACATCAAACCATCGAGTTAAATACCCAAATACCAAAACCAAAGTTAAAATTAAGTCGTAAAATAATGCAGCAACTCAAGAAAATGGTCCCAGATTTTACCCTAGGCCATATTAGCCAATTTTGCATATATGGAGGGTCTATTTTACTGGAGATAAAGCTCTGGACCAAACACGAAGCCCTAAGTCCTTGCTCTGGCCGCAAATTGCGGACAAAATGGATAAATCTACGGCCATGGGTTGGAATTGGGGTCCTGGGTTTTGGGTATAGATTCTAGGTTGTCTACTTGTGTCTCTGTATTTGCTAAATATTTTTCAGGCATCCCGGGTGATAGCAGATACCAATATATCATCACAGAATCCACAAAATCCGATATCGGGGATTTCTAAGTTTTCTAAATGGGGTTTTAGTCTATGGTTTAGCCCAAAATACAATCATTACAAGGGTTTATGGTCACTATAAATCCTCAATTGCACCTTTGGATTCAAATCAAACCCTAATCCTCAACTTGGAATTTTCAAAGGTCCCTAAACATTATTAAAACACTTCTAATCAAGCATGGACACCAATGTAAACTAAATACTACACTAATGGTTAAAGGATTATCTCATTTGGCAACTCAAGAATTTTCTTGAGTTGCCCCAAGTGTCCAAAATCCTTGCTTTCTTGGTCCAAAGTGTTTGTAGTGAGCTTGTGCATGTTTTTTGTGAAAGGGAGATGAAGTTTTGATGAGGGATTGAGAGTGTTTGTGAGGGTTTAGTGGAGGAGGGAGAGAGGGCAGCCATGAGGAAGAAGAGGGGAAAAAATGGTGAAGTAATTATGAAGGAAACACAATGGGAGCCTTGGTCAATGACCCCTCACCTCTCTCTCTCTCTCTCTCTCTCTCTCTCTCGCCCATACTTCTTTGTTTAACATTTTCCCTTTTTCATTTTCTTTTCTTTTCTTTTCTCGTTTCATTTTAAAACCAAACCAAGCATGAAAACAAAGAAAAGCCATGGTAGAAAATGTAAAAATGACTTGGTGCATGTCACATGCACAAAACAAGCTTAATGCACGATTAGTGATATTTTATCGCTATTAGCGTTAAAATAGAATATAATTAATTATAAAGAATTTATAATTTGCTTAAATCATATAAAACACCCTCATTTCAGTAATTCCTATAATTTTCCAAATATTTCCCAATTTATCGGTATTTAATTATACCGCATTATCAAATATTCATAATATTTATTATTTAATTTTATAAATTCCCAAAAATAATATTTTATTTTTTTGAAATGTTACACACATTGTTAAGTAGATCTTATTCTCAAATTAGACTAACGTATCCTTAACAAAAAAAACCAACCGAGCCCCAACTGCTCACATATATTTAAGTCGATCTTAATCTCAAATCAGATTAACGATCCTTAAATAAAACAAACCCAAATCTAAGATATACGGTGTTGGACTAATCCACGCCGTACGGGCGACAACATAAATTAGTCTCCGTATACAATCCACGGGCAACCTAAACCAAAAATAAAAACACATACGACACGAAGTGAACTTCCAGAGCAGGAGAAAGTGGTTATCGCGATGCGATAACGTAGTTAACTGCAGGGGCTTGCGCCTGCAGGGAAGAGCATCCCCACTATAAAAAAAACCTCGCAAACGAGGGGGAATCCGATGAAGTCTACTACAACGGTCGCAACCGTCCAAACCTCCAATATACGGTGCTATAAATCAACTTGACATCTTCGAAGATGTGGACGTATAAATCCAAATAGCATCTGCCCCCAAAATTCAAGCCAGACATTCTAACGTCCCGGTCGCGTCTTTCGGCGGTGAACAGATTCTGGCACGCCCGATGGGACCTTTTCCTCTTTCCACTCCACATTTTGTGTGTCGTGTTTTGCGAACAAAAATCGCGGTTTGCTATGGTTGCCCTTGGATTCGAGGTACTAAGATTTGGTGTTTTGCTCCTGTGCAGAAGAAGAAGGAAAAAGGTCAATGGCTTCCAGCTGCACAAAATGCAATAGCAACTCCCGCTCTGTCCTAACTGGAGGAGTGACTTAGGGCCCAATGCGGCCTCAATTTTTTCAATGCCGGTGGGGTAGGTAATTCAAGCCACCATTGGATTGTTCTTTGGGACCATGCTCCCGCCAGTGAGTTCCAGCGCCCTAGTGCCACCAAAAGAAGTTCCAAAGAAGTCGATCTTTGATCGATTTGCAACCACCACGGCCCCTCTCAACGGGTCGTCGAAGTCTGCCAGCTCAGTCTTCAACAGGCTGAGTCGAAGCTCAAGTGAGCCCACAAAGAGGCTCGCGATGCCTGAAAGGGCTATCCCAAAACGGATAGTCCTCCTAACTCCTCCGGCAAGTGAAGTCGTCAAAGGTGCTTCGCCTACCAAAAGATCAGTTTTCGACAGATTGGCCATTCCAACTCTTGCTGCAGGTGAAGTTGTCAAAAGTGCTTCCCCTATCAGAAAATCGGCCTTCGAAAGATTGGCCATTCCCTCTCAACGGATGTTAGTCTTCGACAGGCTGGCACCAACAGTAGCCCCTCATCAAAGCCGGGGGTATGACGGAGTCGCTGCTACAACTGATGTGGTCCCATCTGCAAGACACGCTCGGCATCGCTACTGGTGCCAGGTGAGAAGAGCTGGGGCAACTCCCCCTCTGGACTTACTCCACCAGCTCCAATGGTGGAAATTGACGCTGCTGTTCCAACCGGGAACAACTTTGAACCGCTAAAGAGGGTGCGCAAAAACTCCCTAACCACGGTGCTGAAGAAAACTCCCCCCACCTGCTGAAAACATGACGCAGGCAAAGCCGGAACAGTCCCCTTAGCGGCTGTCCTCCTAAATCCACAGGATCTGACGGAAAGTCCAAAATTATGTGATCAACAAAGACTACTCTCGCCGACTGAAGAAAATGAAGGCTCGGCAAGAGGAGGACCGTCCCTCCACCATACAGCGTGGGACTTCTTTTACATAGGTGCCTATTACAATGGCTCCTTCAACTTTGACCTCCTACAAAAGGGTGAGGCTGGAGAATCTCCCACCGCCGGCGGCAAATTCCAAAGGCGATGGACCCAAACGCCCCAAGTCTAGGGGCATGATCATACACACGGTTTACATGGCTTCCGGGAAAGAGGAAAGTCATGCTTCCGTGGGTCATCAGCCGCAAACTTGGTCGTTGACAAAAGATGAGGAGCAGCAACAAAAGCTCCATGAGATGCTGACGAAAATGGAAACACTCACTGGGCAGAAAGAAAGCCCGGAAGCGGCGTCTGAACAGCGCCAGGAGCAGGAGACCGGTGCAGAGTTCCTGCGAAGGGTGCTGGAAAGAAAGTATAAGGAGGCCGCGGAACATGCTGCTAATATAAAACAGATGGCGCTCCTGTTCCAAGACATGGTTGGAATGATGATCCAGCTAGAACCTCCAGTTGAAGACCCGCCGATAATCATTGAAGACAACAGAGGGGAAACATCAAACCCTCTTCCAGCTTTATCAATAGCCAGAGAGGAAACGATCTCTATGGCTTCCCTTGATGATTACATAGCTCAACAAATACGAGCTCATCAAGCGAGTGAAACGGCTGGTGATCGCACGCTTTTGGCTTGTCGGGTGTTCAAAGTTCTAAAGTTTAACCGCGATCAGGACGGTGTCGCTATGCAGCTAACCGGTTGAGCACGGGTCGATCCATAGGGAGATGGTTGTATGTCCGTTCTTGTTTTAGACGAGTTAATAAAGAATTTGTATATGTTTGTTCAGTTCTATCCTAAGTGATATATGCAAGTATAAAGTTGTTAAGAAAAAGATACGAAATTGTAAGCTAAAGAAATCCGTACTCAAAACCTTTGAGCCGAGTCTTGACCAATTGAAGCTAGAGCAATCGGCAACAACATGGATTAGGGGATTTAAGCATGGTATTCGTGGAATCCGGCTTATTTACCCTTGTCCTTTCGTTCTTGTCTCTTGCTTTCGCCTCCGGCCAAACCGAACGGAACCGGTCGCAGTTAGGAATCACCGTTACCTTGGTAGGGTAGGGTGCCTAACGGAGCGCTTGCGTAACGTTTGGGCGGAGTTCAATGGAAAATAACGGGAAAAGGAAATGAGCAAAGAAATATTAACTTACAATACCGTATTTATTCTTAACAACGATAATTACAACCATTCACAAAAACGAACCAAAAAGAGCAAAAGAAAAGAAAAGATTACAAGTAAGTAAGTGCATGGAATTTAAGTGCAAGAAAGTAAAACATGAATATAAAGCAAGTAATAAAAAGCAAGAAAGAAATAATCAAGAAAGTAATTACAAGAACACTAGAACTCAAGACAAGCATGAGATCAATAGCCAACCCTTAAACTTGCAAGCTCAATCAAGATGTTGCAAGATCAAGAGAAGGGTAAAGAACTCATGTGAAATAAAGCACTAATTTCATAAGAAGATACAACCCTTGAAATCAATAACAAACCCTTAAACTTTCAAGCTCAATGAAGAGGTTGAAAGATCAAGAGAAAGCAAGGATCTCAAGGGGAAGCTAAAACAAAAGAATGATACAAAAACCCTCATCTTCATTTCATCATCCACTCAAAAAGCTCTCACTACAATTTTCATGGAGGAAAGAATGAAGAAGAAGAAGAAGACTAAACTACACTAAAAGAGGCTAAAGAACTTCACACCACAAGCTTGGCAAGTTCTGGGATATTTATAGGCAGTAAACTGAAAACCTAGGGCAACATTCTGGCACTAAATGCAATTACCAAACAGCCCCTGAAATTTTGTACACTGAAGAGCCTATACGGCCGCGGAACCGCGGCCATAAAGAGGGCTTGGGCCTTCATCTTTTTTCGTATGCCCTGGTTGTCTGTACTCTTTAGTGTGGTATATGACTTTTCTCAGAATCTCTTCATAATTCTTCCAGAATTTCAGTAGAACAAAAGGTGATGTGATGTGGATCTTTTGCCATGATTTTCTCGAGCTCCGCGTAAATTTCTTGGATCTTGTGTTGACATTGAGATTTGTGCATGAAAATGACAATCGATTTGCCATTTTGTCCCTTACACTGGTATGTGGCAACACACGGATAGAGAGCGGAGACCCATGTTTTATCTGTTGTTGGCAGTAATCCAGAATTTGTCGTACTTTTCCATGATATTCACTGTTTAGAGCTGAGACCAGTATCCTGCAATTATGTAGCAAACACTGATTAAAAGCACCTGCCTATAAACAAACGAGCGTAAGAATGGGCGGTATAAAATGCAATATTCTGGTATGAACAAATACCCCCAAACATAACTTTTGCTCGTTCCGAGCAAAACCAATTATTCATAAAAAAGTCATAACCGCACTTTCGCAGGGAACGCGATTGCACTGAGCACGTGCAATAAGCCGTTAAATCTCTAGGTGTCCCTAGTAGGAGGAGTGTTGTCTCCTGAGGGTTTTCAGCGGATACTACCCACAAAATCCTGTCAAGCTAGTTTTGCGAAATAACTATGATTCAAACCCTAAAGTTTTGTTTCAGAAAATAACAATTCTATGATCCTAAGTCTAGACTATCGAACCCTTATTTTTCACACCTCGCTTCTTATTTAACTAAAGATTTTATATGTCTTTACGTGCAGTGCAAATAGTGTCGTTAAGTTCCAGAAGGATCGATTAAAGTCATCATGTCACACAATAAAGCCCAGATAAAAATTTTAAAAGGATCACATAAGTTTTATAAAGAGTTAAGTATTTTTCAAGTTTCGTTTTCCAGTAAAGTTTCAACTTCAGAATTTCTATCTTTCCTAACAGGAAACTAGGTCTTATTTTTCACTCCACCTTTTTCTTGTTTTCATTTCATACACACCTCTGTGAACGTGCAATAGTCTTTATCATAGAATAAAACCTTCATATCTCCGCTAGAAATATTTTTTATAAAACCTGTCTTTTGTCAAGATTATTCTCACACAAAGAACCGTTAGGAATTTTAACTCGGAGAGAACACTTGCTTGACTTTGTTTTAAACTGGACTTTCTAGGCTTCTTAACGAGCTTTGGGCCAATGCACCCAAACCAGTTGGCTTTAGGGCATTAGGTGTAGAAACACCCCAACGGACTTAATTACTCAAGTTACCTAGGTCCAAAAACAAAAGACAATTTGGCGTGAAAATCATGATGATTCAATACGAACGGAGATATAATCGGCAGTTCAATTATTTTTTTGGATAAAAGACATGTTTAGTGGGTTCGGTGTGTAATCATTCCAATCAAGTTCCAGATGGGTTATTTTTCAGAATTAGTTCCAATTAAGGCATCAATAATATCCCTTCATATTCACTTCACTTCATAAACTATTCTTGATATTACTTATTTCAGAACAAACCTATTTGATCCTCAGAAAATTATTTATCCATTTAAAAGTTTTTAGACATAAAAGACTTGTCATCTAATTTCCAAAACTCACGACACGTGTAGTGTGATGTAAAGACGTATATCAGCTATAGTTAACTTCAAAGGAGAGTTATCTTTCAGGTTTTCAAAATCTAAAAATAAGATTTAGTTATTCTTATCTTATCAAACAAAACCGTCAAAATGTTGATTCTGAGTTCTCCCGCTAGCTAACTTGACAAAGTTTTTATATTTTTTGGAAAATTTTCGATTTTTGTGGGTTTTTAATAAGGTATGTAAATGCAAAATATACAAATGAATGCGAAGGAAGAAAGCTTACCGAGCATACCCCCAAACTTAAACTTGACAGTGCCCTCACTGTCAGGCTATACCAAGAGGGTCAAAATTGTCGGCGCTCCTTAAAAACAAATTATATACAAAATAAAAAAGGAAAACAAAAAATATATACAAAAAGGTTCCCCCCCAAACTTAAGTAAAACAGTGTTTCCACTGTTAAGCGTTGAAGTTCAGGATTAGGGGGGAAAGAACAGTATCAAGCTATACAAGGCCTTACACAGGCTAAAAGTAAGCACCAACCATTCAAAGATCTTATCGTGATAAAGCAGTGGCTGGTGAAAGAATGCGGAGAGGTAAGAAATAGAGAATACGCGAGACCGTATTGAGATAGAAGCGGGATACGGTCTCGGTATATGAGAAGAAGAATGGCGGAAGGGAGAAAGAAGTGGAATACGAACTTGAGGGTGGAAATGGAGTGAATAAATTAGTACAATCTGTAATGATCTATGTGAAAAGATGGATTGTACTAATCTATCAATATGGCGAGAAATTGGGTCAAATCCCTCAAGATTCGTGAGAAACCATGGGTACGCCGAACTTGGTAAACCAGACACAGGAAGTGAAAATGATACGGTTTCTTGCAATGTCGGAATGATGGAAAGGATGGGGGGAAGTGATTGAGGAAGGGTATCGATTAAGGGTTCAGGAGGATGTACACAGTCAATGAAAGGAACATGATGAATTGGAAAATCCGACTCATCAATTAAAACTGGTTCATCCTTAAAAATATCCTCAAAATTCAGCTTATCCATGCAAATTTCATCAAAATTAAGACGCATGTGGGGTTCGGGAAAAACAGTTAATGACTCGGGATGATGAATTAGAGAGAAAAACTCTGCCAAATTTACTGGTTCATCATCCAAAATATTCCCGGCGTCAATATCCTCAATCAAGTGAAAATCAATATTCTCAGACACCTCAACAAAAGCATGGATATTAATCAATTCAGGTTCTAGAGTGGAGGTGTAGAGGTCAAAAGGATTGGGTGTGGTTTCACTCGAAAAGGACCCTTCACAATCGGGCAAATCAAACACTACAAAGTCACACAACTCATTAGCTGTTCTATCTTTAATCAATGAATCGTTTGGAACACTAGATAGACATTCAAAACCGGAGTTGTGGGATTCAAGTTGAAACGGGTAGGCTTGATTCGGAAGGGGGTACATCTCACTCTTTCCACTCAAATTCTCAACCTGTCCTACCGCCTCTTCATACATTGGAAAATTTGGAGCTAGTTGAAAACTAGCTACCGGGTCACTAGGTTGTATGAGGGCGGCCATGGACGCATTCAAATCCATAATCTGTTGGTACGACGCTACCCTAAAGTCTTCCAAAGACTGTTCCAGACTAGACATGGGTTGTGAAGGAGTTTCAGTAAAAGATTCATAGTTGTTTGGATACTGAAAACTCCCAAATGGCGGTTCAGAAGCAATGTCTAGGGAAGGTGCAGAAGTCGGGTAGGACTGGTAGGAATTGAATGGCTGGACAGGAGCAGGATCAACATTTGGATAAGAAGGTGAATGGAATTGTTGATCCCAAGAATATGTAGTGGTGAAAGGAGTGAAAGATCGGCTACAGGATTGTTCAATATGTTCAGCGATGGACAAACGATGACTTGCAAAAGGGGTATCAACATAAGAAGGTGGGGGAGGTTGAAAAGGTTGATACAAAGTGGTTTTCGGAGGGCAAGTGTTTGTCCTAGACGCGTCTATGCGATCTTTCAATGAAATTTTAGGCATGGAGGGATCGTTCGATGTTCGGCCAAAGCAAGAACCGTAGGAAGTTATGTCTGGTTGTGGGTACCAAAGTTCGGCAAGAGTTTTGCGAGGTGGGGTACCCATGATATGAAGAGAGAATGAAAGAAAGGTAGAAAAAAGGAAGGGAAAAAGGATGTGGATTTTTTTTTTAGTTATTAACAAAAGAATGAAATATACACACAAAAAGAATCTGGACAAAAACAATCACGACACAAAAATACCATACACCTAATCGTTCTAGGGTTCACCTAGGTCAACTAGACCTGCTCTAGAACTTGATTGTCGAAGTAAAACTGTGTCGAGAAACGGGCTCAAGATACACTGATCACGAGGCCAGGTAAGTGCAGAGATAAGGGGAGGTTTTCCAACGCTTTCGTAAAGTTCCTTAATTAAATAACCCTTTCTCTTTTGGCGGTTTCGCCGTTAACACTTTCCTAGATACCCCGTAAACAATATACCGTTAAGCGAGGTTCTAAACACAGTTAACTTCTCCTAGAGAGCGCGAAGTCCTTAAGGCTTTAAGTCTAGTTTCTTTTAAAGTTTGTGCGGGTAAACGTTATGCTCAAGTTCGTGATTTGTGGACCACGGAAAAGGTGATGAAATCCTTTACCGTATGTTGTGGGGTTCGCTTGCCCTTAAGTCCGTATTAATGTATGCAATGCGCAATTCAATAAAAATTCTATAAAGAATCAAACAATCGTTTTTTAGTTTAAGCACGGCACTGCAACAAATACGGGTTAGTCAATTTTTAGCGTTTGCTAGCGAACTTGCAAAGAATCCTGCAAAGAACAGTATATTGGATGCGTCGGATTTGAGAAGAAGGTTTAGTAAAGTACGTACCGTTAAGTTTTTAGGTTAGGAAACCCCCGTTGAATCAAATCTAGTAAGCTTGAAAGGTTCGCTTGCGCGGGTCAAACTACCCGGATCTTTGGCACTGTACTTTGCAATCACCTTAGCCTTGAACGTACACTTTGCTCCCCACAATCGCCGTTTGCAAATCCGCAAAAATCTGCAGACTTGCTCACAAAAATTATCAAAAAAAAACAAAAAGATATTTTTTTTTATAAATATATACAAAAAGAATATTAACCCGAATAACAAGAAAGAAAATACGCTACCGTCTCCCCGGCAACGGCGCCATTTGATCGCACGCTTTTGGCGTGTCGAGTGTTCAAAGTTCTAAAGTTTAACCGCGATCAGGACGGTGTCGCTATGCAGTTAACCGGTTGAGCACGGGTCGATCCACAGGGAGATGGTTGTATGTCCGTTCTTGTTTTAGACGAGTTAATAAAGAATGTGTATATGTTTGTTCAGTTCTATCCTAAGTGATATATGCAAGTATAAAGTTGTTAAGAAAAAGATACGAAATTGTAAGCTAAAGAAATCCGTACTCAAAACCTTTGAGCCGAGTCTTGACCAATTGAAGCTAGAGCAATCGGCAACAACATGGATTAGGGGATTTAAGCACGGTATTCATGGAATCCGGCTTATTTACCCTTGTCCTTCCGTTCTTGTCTCTTGCTTTCGCCTCCGGCCAAACCGAACGCAACCGGTCGCGGTTAGGAATCACCGTTACCTTGGTAGGGTAGGGTGCCTAACGAAGCGCTTACGTAACGTTTGGACGGAGTTCAATGGAAAATAACGGGAAAAGGAAATGAGCAAAGAAATATTAACTTACAATACCGTATTTATTCTTAACAACGATAATTACAACCATTCACAAAAACGAACCAAAAAGAGCAAAAGAAAAGAAAAGATTACAAGTAAGTAAGTGCATGGAATTTAAGTGCAAGAAAGTAAAACATGAATGTAAAGCAAGTAATAAAAAGCAAGAAAGAAATAAGCAAGAAAGTAATTACAAGAACACTAGAACTCAAGACAAGCATGGGATCAATAGCCAACCCTTAAACTTGCAAGCTCAATCAAGAGGTTGCAAGATCAAGAGAAGGGTAAAGAACTCATGTGAAATGAAGCACTAATTTCATAAGAAGATACAACCCTTGAAATCAATAACAAACCCTTAAACTTTCAAGCTCAATGAAGAGGTTGAAAGATCAAGAGAAAGCAAGGATCTCAAGGGGAAGCTAAAACAAAAGAATGATACAAAAACCCTCATCTTCATTTCATCATCCACTCAAAAAGCTCTCACTACAATTTTCATGGAGGAAAGAATGAAGAAGAAGAAGACTAAACTACACTAAAAGAGGCTAAAGAACTTCACACCACAAGCTTGGCAAGTTCTGGGATATTTATAGGCAGTAAACTGAAAACCTAGGGCAACATTCTGGCACTAAATGCAATTACCAAACAGCCCCTGAAATTTTGTACACTGAAGAGCCTATACGGCCGCGGTTCCGCGGCCTAAGCGTGCTTATGCCGCGGAACCGCGGCCATAAAGAGGGCTTGGGCCTTCATCTTTTGTCGTATGCCCTGGTTGTCGTACTCTTTAGTGTGGTATATGACTTTTCTCAGAATCTCTTCACAATTCTTCCAGAATTTCAGTAGAACAAAAGGTGATGTGATGTGGATCTTTTGCCATGATTTCCTCGAGCTCCGCGTAGATTTCTTGGATCTTATGTTGACATTGAGCTTTGTGCATGAAAATGACAATCGATTTGCCATTTTGTCCCTTACACTGGTATGTGGCAACACACGGATAGAGAGCGGAGACCCGTGTTTTATCTGTTGTTGGCAGTAATCCAGAATTTGTCGTACTTTTCCATGATATTCACTGTTTAGAGCTGAGACCAGTATCCTGCAATTATGTAGCAAACACTGATTAAAAGCACATGCCTATAAACAAACGAGCGTAAGAATGGGCGGTATAAAATGCAATATTCTGGTATGAACAACTGGCCAAGTCGTCAGAACTGGGCGACCGTATCCGGGTTGGTACGACCAAATCAAGTACCCGCCAGGATATACAATCCCTAAGTTCCATATGTACAAAAAACAGGCAATCCTCATCAGCACGTTGCTCGGTTCATAGCTTTGTGCGGCAATACTGGAGGCGACGACAAATTGATGCTTTGCCAGTTCGTTGGCAGCCTGTCGGAAACAGCATTCGAATGGTACTTGGAGCTCCCAAATGACTCGGTCAAAACATTCATGGAAATGGAATTGCGATTCACGCAGTGGTTTGCCAGCGCAAGTGAGCGCACCCCGATCATGATATAAATCAATGCCAGGGTGAAGCCAGGAGAGACCTGGGTTCAATACGCGATCCGATGGCGGAACCTATAGTTAAAATGCGAACAACGCATCGAAGAAGCTCCTGCCGTGGGCATGTTCATAGGGACCCTCGATCCTCAGACGACTGTGTCCTAGTTCATGACGTTTTTAAACCGAATACCTTCCAGACTTTGATCGACAAGTTGGCCCAAATGGACCAGATGGGCCACGGGCCTTCCTCTTCAAAAATGGACCCTCGGAATGCAAAGGGTAAAGGGAAAGCGGCCTTCGTTGCCAACACTCAACAACAACCGAGTGACCCGAAACCGGTTACTCGCCAAAATAATGTGTGCCCGCGCCAATCCCTCGAACAGAATTTAGGACGTGCTTACTCGTTTCCCTGTGATAAAACGAGGAGATTGTTCGAACTGGCAATGCGCAAAAAACTCATCACTCTGCCGGACCCAAAACGTCCACCGCAGCCCGGTGACGTCAACAACCCCAACTACTACTCTTATCACAAAATGGTGAGCCACCCAATCGAAGATTGCTATGTCCTAAAAAATTGGATCGAGGACCAGTATCTACAGGGGAAATTTTCGCTTTCTGAGAATTGGAGGATGAGCCCACCACAGAAGCACGCTCCTAAAAAAGTGGATACGCCAGGGGCATCATGCTCGCTCGTGGAAGAAGTTCTATGGGAAGTCGTCCTTTCGGCTCAAACTAAAAGAATGCTGAAGGATCTCCAGGCATGTACGGCGATCAGGTGGAAATGCCTGCTGGAGCTTGAGATCGTTGAAGGGATGCTAAAACGGCGTCCCGCACCGAAAACAGTTGGCAAGGGGCAAAACCCCCAGGTCAAGCTTTCAAAGTCTTCGAAGAAAAAGAATAAGACCAAGAAGCCTGTGCAACCTGCCGAGTATGGCGACAAACGCACAAACTTACAAAGTTACATTGACGTGCTGGAGGAGTACAACCAGAAGGCGCGGACACCAGTCACCCTCGAAGAGTTCCTCAAGCATATTTTTGAGAACGAAAAGAATGGCAATGATGAGGAAAATAACTCATCAAAAGAAACAGAAGACTTTGTAGCAAGTTTCCATATGGTCTTCGTCGTCAAATGGCGAAGAAGCTCCCTCGGCGTCAGAAAACAACACAGAGGAACTGGGGGCAGGATCGGCGCCAAAATCCCCGGAACTGTCAAAAGACCCAATCGATAGGTTGTTAAATGAAGCCTTTCGAAAGAGCAAAGTTGACCGAGAACGCGAAACAGCCATTTACAAAAAGGGTAAGTGTTGTCGTCAGGATGAAGAAGCTGCGGTAAGGATGAGTCGTAAAGCACTCCAACCAAGCCAAAGCACATCTGCGGCAAACAAGAGCAGGATCAAGATAGAGAAACGGTTCGCCAAAGCCCTGTCGGTGGGAATGAAGCTGCCACCTCTCGTGGAAAACACTCCAAGGGTTATATGCCTCGACGGAGCAGATATATATCCAAACTTTTGCTTATATCATTGGAGGGTCACCCACCCCGCCGAAGAATGCACTGCCTTCAAGAAGTGGTGGTAAGGATATGTTGCCCATCAATAACACTTTAAGAGGATGAAACGAGAAGCTCGTCGACAGCAAAGAAGTTCGACAAGTGCGCGTGAGAAAACGACTGGCAACTGTTATATGGTTGATGCCAGTCGGGAAAGAGAAAAACTCCAAGTTCTTACCTTCAGGAGCGATTCCGAGGAAGAAATGACCCTCGGCCCTCTCTTCAAGAACTCCACCTCCGAAAAATAAGAGGAGGAGAAGAACTGCGAGAACATTCAGTTGCGTAATCGTACGCTGCCTGAGAAGAACCTCGGACCTGCAAACAAAGGTTCGAGCAAAAGAGACAAAGGGAAAGAAAAGGTCCCTGAGGAAATCACCCTTGATGATGGAGTCGTTAAAGAGCTCGCTGCCAAGGACCCACCTAGGAAAATCAAGGTGGATTACAATGTCCTAGCACATCTAAAGAAGATACCCTCACAACTGAGCATATTGGATGCTCTTCTTCTGTCCAAAAAAGCACGAGATTCTCTGATCAAGACGTTACAAGAGCCCAATCAGTTTCAAGCTTTCCGAGTTGAAGAAAAGATGAAGGACGAGCTGGCAGAGGTTTACACAGCTGATATCACATTCAGTGATGAGGATCTCCTCCTCGAATTGTGCGAACACAACCGTCCTCTATACGTCACCAGGTTGCCACGACATCAAGATAGGCAAAATCCTCATCGACAACGGGTCCTCCGTCAACCTCCTCAACGTGAAGGCGCTGAAGGAGATTTGCATGAACATTCAGCACCTGGCTTGGGAAAAAATTATCATCCTCGGGTTCGATTCACAGTCATCATGGACGCTCGGGTCCGTAATACTGACATTACGCTTCGGGCTGCTCGTCACTGACATCAAATTTCATGTCATTGACGCCAAACCTTGCTACAACGCTCTGCTTGGCATGTCTTAGTTACACGAGTATAACATCATCCCTTCTACACAACACCAGTGTATGAAGTATTTCAAAGATGGCCTCGAGTACACCGTTGCAGGGAGCTAAATCCATTCTCCGTAAACGAAGTTCGAAAATATAAAGATGCAAAGTACTTCCTACCAGACTTCAAAGACACGGAAAGTTGTCATAAGCTGGAGAATAAACAAAAAGCCGTCTCCACTATCCCGATCTTTAGGAGCGATACCGAGGAAGATGAAGAGATAGTCTACTCGGGGCAACCCCAATGAAACAGGCCCGAACCATCTACTCTTATTTTGGTCTTTGGCAGTGACTCTGAGGACGAGACTAACGCCGTATTCTCCACTTGCCCGTCAGCACAAACCATTACTGGAGCTGATCAGAGCTTGCAAATCACCATAGTTCTACGGCGGCATTATAAAGAACTTGATGCACTCAATACATACAATGTACAAGAGCTGCAAACTTTCTACGTCCCTCCTAGGCGAAGAGGTGAAAAGGCAGTCCTCTTCTATCAATCTACGGAGACCAGAGTGGAGAAAGAAGTCTGGCATGGTACCGAGTTTGCACTTGACAGACTTCAACCAATCCGCCAATCCAGATATTACGCAGAGAGATTGAAAAGGCTATTAAGATGCTAAGGCGTACCCTTCAAACAAACCGCTCGACAAGCCCGGTTCTACAACAAGATTTGGGACATTCCTGGGACTCAGTGAAAGATGCCCGACGGAAGGATGGAGACGACTAGGCTTGGATACGTTCAGTCCAAGAAACGGGAGCGATTCCATGGCTGCCGCGTTATAAATAACTCCGGTGAAGAAGTGAACGCTTTTCCAGATAGCGCTGATGTTGAAAGGGAGTAAAATCCCGCTATAAGAACGTCAAGTCTGTCGTTCGAAGAGCAAGTTAACAAGATAATAAGGAAAGTCGGTCAAAAGGTTTGGGATGAACACAGCCGCGAAATGGCTATTTACGAAAAGGCCAGGACTCAGCCTCTCATTCAGCAGTCTGCGGAAAAGGAAAATTACGATGCCCTTCACCCTCAACCCGCTGTACATTCTCGCGATAAGGAAAAAGCCCGACACAGAGGCAAAAACATGGTGGAGAACGAGAATGACGTTTGAAAACAGCGAAGCAGGTCCAAGAAGCCACGTGATCGAGTAAAAGTCAGCTGGAATCCGTCTTTTATGAAGAAGATGGGTCGGAAATACTCTTTCCCCAAGACAAGACAAGGAAAATATTCGACCTTGTCATTATGTATCAAATGATGACACTCCCGGAACCTCAGTACCCTAAATGAGGTTCATCACCCGGATTATTGCTCCTACCATCGAGCAATAGGACATCCCCTTGAGGACTGCTTCACCTTCAAAGATTGGGTTGAAGATAAGTATCAACAAGGCAGGTTCATTTTATCCGACAGCTGGAGGGTGATCCTACCGCAAAAGCATGAGCCAAAGAGAACCTATATCGTGAAGGTAGGACCAGCTCAACACCAAGAATGGAAGCGAACTTGTACTTGCCACATGATAACACTCTCAAAATAGGGAGAGCACGAGAATATGGATGACTTCTTCAAGTGCTACGTAAATGAGGACGAGGAGGAGGTGATCTCAGATTTTCCACCGGCGCCAAAAAAGCTGGAGGATGGGATACACACTACGGCGGACAACCTGAGAAAAATTAATTTGGGGACAGAAAATGAGCCGATGCCTACATTCATCAGTGAGCTGCTATCTAAAACGCAGGTGGCCACGTTAAAAGGCGTGCTCATGAAATATAAAGACTGCTTCGTATGGAACTATTTCGAGATATCGGATCTAGATCCAGAAGAAGCAGTACATATGCTGGTCATATCGCCGGACATCAAGCCAGTCAAACAAGCGCCAAAGAGAATGCGACTCGAACTCGAGATGAGAATCAACGCTGAAGTTAAGAAACTAATTGACTCCGGCTTCATCCAGGAAGTTCAATATCCTGACTGGATCGCTAATATCGTTCCCGTGATGAAGAAAAATGGGACAGTGCGTATCTGCGTGAACTTTCGGGATCTCAACAAAGCTTGTCCGTAGGATGACTTTCCAGTACCTGTTACCGAGTTGATGATCGACAACACGTTTACTCATGAAGTCTTTGTAGGGTGTTTTTCGTCACCCCATTGAAATGAGAATGTGTGCGTGCTTGTCAGGCGTACTACAAATTCCCCCTGTCTAGGGTAGACGGGGGTTTATTGATTGTGGGGATCCAAATCTCTGGCAGCCGCGGACTAAGCTGCCGTTAATTACCCCTCGCCTTTGGAGCAAAGGAACCTCCGATTGGCGGGTTAAACTGGTCATGCGAACTCAATATGCAGTATTGTGTTTTGAAGGGGTTTTGGATATATCGAGGGTTGGGGGTCCCGCTACCCGGATAGCGGGTTGGGGGTCAAGAGGGCTAGCAGCCCCCCTGCGGGGTGCGGGGCAGCGCCACATTAGAAAAATTTTCCCAACGAGGGACGTGTTTTGGTGTGGAGTGCATAAAAAATATGGGGGGAGGAGCGTCTTAAAGACGCGCGCGTGGTACTTGGGCGCATGGTGCCTACGGGTCACGTGCCTGGCGCGTGAGCGCTTGGCGCCTGCTGGTCACGTGCACAGCACGTGGGCGCTGGATGCCAGCGGGTCATGTGCGTAGCACGCGACCGCGAGGTGCCTGCGGGTCACGTGCACTGCACACGACCACTTGGCGCTGAGCGGGTCACGTGCGCTGCACGTGATCGCTGGTCATGTGCGCTGCACGCGATCTCGGGGCGTGCGCGCATGTGGTGGCTTTAGTGCCCGCGTGTCACGTGGGTGCTTTAGTGCCCGGGGTCACGTATGTTGCACGCGACCATTGGGAGCTTTAGCATCCGCGGGTCATGTGCCATGCACACGACCGGTGGGCGCCCGCAGGTCACGTGCGCGGCATGCGACCACGGGAAACACCAGCGGGAAGGGGCTTAGCCCCTAAGTTGGGGAGTTGAACTCCCAAGGGGTTTTGGAGTTGAATTCCTAATAGAAATTTAATTTATGGAGTTAAACTCCAACAGATCTAGAAAGGAGTTAAACACCTAGGAATTTTTGGCTCTTCTTTTGAGCCTTGGATCCTCCCAACGAGGAATTTTTGGAGATGGATCTCCTTCTTCTTCCTCTCGGTTGGCCGGATCTTGGGGGGAAAGGGGAGTGAGATTCAAAATTTACCTTTTCAGAGATTTGATGGGAGATCCGAGCTCCCCTTTGTGGGTTTTGTGGTGAAAAACTACTTCTTTTTGAAAAAAGAAGAGTTAAACTCTTGATTTAATTCAAAAGGAGGAAGAGAGTTTTAGACCCTTGAGAAAGGGGAAGAAGGCACACAAACCCTAGTTTTTGAGGGAGTGAAAATAAGTTCTTTTTTATTTCCTTATCATGTTGCCTTATATAGGCTTACAAAATTACACATAGCCCCTTCGGCTTTAAAAAATAGCATTTAGCCCATCCCATGTCTCATGTGCTCAATTCTTTTGTACATAAGCCATGGGCTTTACAGAAATTTGGCTTTATGCCCATTTTATTACATTCATGCATAAAAAAATTACATCAAAATTATTTAATACATGATTTTTTATTTCGGCATGGGGGAGGCCGGCCGTGGGGTTCGACTTGGGCATGGGACCACTTACTTGGGCTTGACCTTGACTTTGACCCAGTCAACTGGGGTGCAAATTTTGACCCCAACAAAGTGCCCCCATCAATAAATACTCACCACGCATATGAGTTGTGTGCATGAAAATGATGGATCTTGGAGCTGGACTTCGAGGTGGAACATCATTCCGGGGGCGGAGCATCCCTCGGGGAGCATGATTCCCGGGGATCGGAGCATCATTCCCATTTGCGGAGCATGATTCCATGGTCGTAGCATAATTCTGAGGATCGGAGCATAATTCCGAAGAGTGGCAGACATTCTGACCGATGCATAATTTCGATGCAGAGTTTGAATCCCAGGCGAAGCATAATTCCGATAGGGCAAGCAAATACTCCGAGGCAAAGCATGATTTCGACACGGGGTACATTCTGAGACGAAGCATGATTTCAACGCAGAGCTTGTTAGTCGACTTGATTCCGAGGTGGAGCATAATTCCGACGGGGAGGTCTCTTGTTGACTTGATTTCAGGGCGGAGCATAATTCCGACGAGGAGGTCGCTTGTTGACTTGATTCCAGGGCGGAGCATAATTCTGACGAGGAAGTCGCTTGTTGACTTGATTCCAGGGCGGAGCATAATTCCGACGAGGAGGTCGTTGGTTGACTTGTCCCCGGCACGGAGTGTCTGTGGTCGACGTGTCCCCGGCATAGAGTGTCACTGGTTTTGATGTAGAGGATGATTCCCAGGTAAAGCATAATTCTGACAGGGAAGGTGGATACTCTGAGGCGAATCATGATTTCGACACGGGGTACACTCTGAGACGAAGCATGATTCCACCGCAGAGGTTGTTGGTTTGATTTGATTTGGGTTGATATCAGCATCGCTACACTGGAATATGGTACCAGGAGTGAATCATCATTTGCCATGTGAGAATTAGAGGATTTTGGTTTTGGTCGTCATCTGCATTGCTGCACTAGAATAATGCCAGGAGCAACTCATCATTTGCCCCGGGAGGATTTGGGAATTGGTTTTTGGGTTAGCATCTGCATTGCTGCACTAGAATAATGCCATGAACAACTCATCATTTGCCCTGGGAGGATTTGGGAATTGGTTTTTGGGTCTGCATCTGCATTGCTGCACAGGAATATTGTCAGGATCAACTCATCATTTGCCTTTGCCTATTGGGGAGCGATGGCTTAGGAGACATGTTCAGATCCCTATCTCCTAAGGCTTTTCAATTTCATGAGCCGTAAGGTCTCATAAAAGCATTTTCTCCCTATGAGTCGAAAGGATCCCGCAGTTGTATTTTCTCCTTAGGAATCGTGAGGACTCCCAAGTGTGTTTTTCCTTTGTGAGTCGTAAGGATCCCACGAGGGTTTGTTCTCCTCATGTATCGTGAGGACATATGAGTGGGTCTTCCCAATGGAGCATAATTCTAAAAGCGGAGACCAGCCGCTGGACCGACGATTGCGGTGGGGTATGGGTATGATGAGAATTATTTGAGCCCGTGGATTGTATAAGGTAGTCAACTTAGGGACTAACCGTAGGGCTGGGAGAATTTTGGGAAATTGAATTTTGGTTGGCGTCTGCATCGCTACACTAGAATTTGGTACTATGAGCGACTCATAATTTGCTGTTGGGGATTTGAGTTTTGGACGACGTCTGCATCGCTGCACTGGAATATGGTACCAGGAGCGACTCATCATTCGCCATTGGGATATGCGGGGATTTGAGTTTTGGTTGGCGTCTGCATCGCTGCACTGGGAATATGGTACCAGGAGCGACTCATCATTCGCCATTGGGATATTCGGGGATTTGAGTTTTGGTTGGCGTCTGCATCGCTGCACTGGGAATATGGTACCAGGAGCGACTCATCATTCGCCATTTTTTTACCGAGATTGCTCTATCATTTCAGCTTTTCTTATCGCGAAGGTCGCGATTGTCCTATCATTTCGGCTATTTATTCGCGGTTGCCCCATCATTTCGGCTTTATTTTCATCATTATTTTACTCGCTGATTTTTATTGCGAGTTGCCCCATCATTTCGGCTTTTTATTTTATATTATTACTTTTTTATTTTTTTTGTTTTATTTACACATTTTTACATCCCCAGTTTAACGACTTAGAGGTCGACTGTTCCCAGTTTAATGACGTGGTGGTCATCTGTTTCTAGTTTAACGATGTGGAGGTCATCTGTTTCCAGTTTAACAACTTAGAGGTCATCTGTTTCCAGTTTAACGACTTAGAGATCATCTGTTTCCAGTTTAACGATGTGGTGGTCATCTGTTTCCAGTTTAACGACTTAGAGGTCATCTGTTTCCAGTTTAACGACGTGGTGGTCATCTGTTTCCAGTTTAACGACATTGAGGTCACCTGTTTCCAGTTTAACTACTTAAAGGTCATCCGACGGGTAGCTTAGAGAAGATACCCGATTGAGCAGTTGTCAGGTGCACCGCTGGAGCTTGCTCGAGATGCCTTATTACTTAGTCGGTGTTGATGGCCTTGCCCCCAACTTGGGCCAAGGAAAGTCGTTCAAATACCGACTTGCGTTCGAAGATTGCAGTCGAAAGTCGTTAACCTGCACAAAAAAGCATGATTTCAGTACAGGCAATCAATGTATATGTTGATTGAGTTTGCTTGGATATTTAACCCGAAATATGGGAGGAGAGATTGGTCCCACCAGGCGTGTCAGAACCTGTAGGGTGTTTCTCGTCACCCTATTGAGATAGGAATACGCACGCGCTTGTCAGGTGTACTACAGATTTCCCCTGCCTAGTGTAGACGAGGGTTTATTGATTGTGGGGATCCGAATCTCCGGCAGCCACGGACTAAGCTGCCGTTAATTACCCATCGCCTTTGGAGCGAAGGAACCTCCGATTGACGGGATAAACTGGTCATGCGAACTCAATATGTAGTGTTGTGTTTTGAAGGGGTTTTGGATATATCGGGGGGCCCACAGAGTTTTTATGGGGGTCCCGCTATGCGGATAGCGGGCTGGGGGTCAAGGGGGCTAGCAGCCCCCTTGCGGGGTGCGGGGCAGCGCCCCGTTAGAAAAATTTTCCCAACGAGAGATGTGTTTTTGTCACGCCCCGCTTCCCAGAGTGCACTAAGATCGGCACGTGATAGAGCCAACCATGCTACCTGTGGCTAGAAAACTTCCCTCCACAGTCACATTACGGCTGTCTATAGATATCAAGAACAGGAAAAATAAAAGAAACTATCTAGTACATGTCCATGAGCCAGAAATAACGAGTCAAGAAATAATATACGGAAGTAATAAATTCAAGTAACAATAACAATCTAGAAAGTTCGTCCCAAAATACGGGCTCACATCAGGAATGAAAATGCGAAATAAAACTAAACTAACTAGCTACTAACATGATCTTCACTGTTCGGCTTGTTGGTCAAAATACTCCTGAACGGATTGCGACAGAGATAGAGGATCTGGACCATGCAAAACCCAGATGTCAGTGCGTCATGATATCAAACAAAAATATAAGCAATCAGGATGTAACGAGATATGCAGGCAGGAATCATAAATAGTAACAAGTCAACAGGAATGTATAACAGTGAAGTATATCGGTATGTGTGACGTGCAGTGCTCAATCTAAGCTGTGCTACTGGGTTATCTATTCTAAAGTTTGTTTGAAATCAATTAATGTAATCCTCCATGTAACTCAAAGAATATGTCCCGTTACCCTCCGGGACCATGGATCAGGAATATGTGAACCAAGAGTGGTTCTGTCCCGTTACCCCCGGGACCACGGATCAGGAATATGTGAACCAAGAGTGGTTCTGTCCCGTTACCCCCCGGGACCACGGATCAGGAATATGTGAACCAAGAGTGGTTCTGTCCCGTTACCCCACGGGACCACGGATCAAGATGTACGAGTCACGAATGGCTCTGTCCCGTTACCCCCCGGGACCACGGATCAAGTAATACCCTTTTAAGTTACACTTTAGTTTACACTTTTGATTTCCCCATACCACCAAGGTTATGTGTTCAAGTCAGGTATTGATAATCTGGAGCTAATGCCAACACAAGATCAAGCAGGTACAAGTTTTTCTATACAGACAACAGGATATGTCCATCAGGACAACAGGTCAAGATTGTCGGCATTAGTAATAAGATCAGGTATCAAGTCAAGCAGTGGTGCATCAAGTCAAGTCAGGTAGTGCACAGATATCAAGCGGATGCTCATAATAAAACTGTAGCAAGTACGGGTGCACGATAAAAGCATGGATGCACAAATATTTATCAGGGGTTACATCATGACTATGTAGGATGCACATTATCAAGCATGGAGTACTAATAATATGAAACAATGTGACACGGCATGCAAATTGATATATAATTAATGGTATGGATGCACAAACATCGATTAGGGTTACATTTACATTTCCAAGACTACGTGGGATGCATTATTAAACATGGGGTGTTTCTACAATAATGATATGAATTAATGTGATCTGTAGATGCAGCTACATGTATATTAAATGATATGGATGCAAACGGGTATCCGAAAACGGTAAACTTTAATATGGATGCACAATGCATTCAACATGTGATATTTTTATTCATATGGATGCATAATTATATACCTCGCATGTAACAAGATGAACTAGCATGCGACTAGATATGTAAATAACGATTTGGATGCATACGGGTATCGAAAAACTGTAAAATTGTAATATGGATGCATAACTAAACAATATGTAATACTATTATTCGCATGAATGCAAAATATAGTAGTATAGCATGTAGCAAGATAAACTTGTCTCGATGGATCGCGCGACGGATGCGTACGGCACGTCCGACGTCGGTAAATAGTCGCAACACACACAAGGCACGCGGGACGGGTCCAGGCAAGGCAAGAGGGTAATCACGCAAGCAAAGGACGTTCACTGGATCGCCTGGATCGGCAGCGGTGACACAACTCCGGCGATCGCTAGAAAATCAAGATTCAAGAAAAAGAATAAAGAAAAGAAAACGAAGAAGTGGAAGAAGAAGAAGAGGTTGGTGCTCACTGGGGTTGGTGCTCAGGATTTCCGGGGACAGAGGAGACGAGGTGATGGTGTCGAGGTCACCGGCGGCGAGGTGTGCAGGTAGGATGAAAGCTAGGGTTTCAGGTGTGCAGTGCAGGGTTCAAGACAGAAGAGGAAAATAAAAGAAGGAGGAGAAAAGAATGAAGAGGTGGTGAAAGTGATGATAAGATGAGGGTCTTCGGCGGTGGAGGGTTGAGGAGCTAGGGTTTGAGTATGGGTTTTCTTGGTGGGTGCAGGGATGAAGAGGTGTACAGGGGAGGCTCGGGTGAGGGTTGCAGGGGTTTGTGGTGCTTTGGGAGGAGAGGAGATGAGGGTGACGAAGTTGGGAGTTTGAGGAGGCAGAGGAAATAGGGTTAGGGTTTCGTTCGCATGGGTTTTCTCGTAGAGGGCTCGGGCATTTAAATAGAGAAGAGAGAAAAGAAGAGAAGGGAGGTGAGCAGAACGCGGAGGGGGTGAGCAGAATCGAGAAGCGAACAGTGTTCGTGAGGGGAGAGAGAAAGGGATCGGGAGGAGAGAGAAAGAGAGAGAGAGAGAGAGAGTTTGTTGGCTTAACTGTTAAGATTTAAATTTAAAAAATCTTTTATTTGTTAACTAAATTTTAATTTGTATCAGTTTATAAAAATAATATTATATTAATAAAATTTGATATTCTGGTAAATACAAACATAGTCCAAAACACTCCCAGGTCTGGTCTAAAATTCCAGTTATAAAATATGAAAAATATACATGTCGACCAAAACTAAATTTGGATATCTGGGTAACGAAAATTCATACCCTAAGAACGGATGCACGTACGTACGCGTAGCCATCCAAACAAGTCCGTTTCACTGAACGGGACGAGAACAAGATACGCGGATGCTACGACAGGGTTAGGGGTATCATGCAGTCCATGTAATGTATTTTTAAAATATTTTATGTGACTTTAAATGTTATATTAAAATATGCAGATGCCAGATATAATGCCAGTATGCAGTATGTATAATATGAAAGTGCAAGGATCCACGTAACATGCCAGGATAAATCACAAACATGAATCAAGACTGGTTTCAAGCATGCGGGTCTGGTCGGATGCAAATACAGATGTCAAAATACTATTCGCACCCAAAACACAGTAAATCAAGAAACTACCATAAATAAAGAAATACTTGACTAGAACTGGTATAAATAAACTATGGTGTTATATTATACCCAACTACAAAAAGAATTTCGTCCTCGAAATTCCCAAGACAAGAAAAGATAGACAATAAAGAATCTATAAGAATAGGTGTGGAAACTTCTATCGAATCTCGTCTTCTCGTTCCCAAGTCGATTCTCCGTGCGAGCGATTTCCCCAAGAAACAAGTACGAGAGGGATAACCTTGTTCTTAAGGACCTTTTCTCTTCGATCAACAATCAACATCGGTCGTTCCTCAAAGGTCAAATCCTCTCTTACAGTCAGCTCCGAATGATCTAGCACGTGTGTTTCATCTCGAACATACTTATGGAGTTGAGATACATGAAACACGTTATGAATATTCGCCAAAGATTGTGGTAACGCCAATCGATAAGCCACTTCTCCAACACGCTCCAAAATCTCGAAAGGCCCTATGAATCGAGGACTAAGATTGACTCGACTCCCAAAACGAATCACTCCTCTAGTCAGTGATATCTTCAAGAATACCATATCACCAATAACGAACTCTAGAGGTCTTCTCGATGTGTCGGCCCAACTCTTCTGCCGATCTTGTGCTGCCTTCATGTGATTTCGGATAGTATTAACTTTCTCCAGGGTTTGCATGATTAAATCCGGTCCCACCAATCTTCGTTCTCCAACATCGTCCCAACAAACGGGTGAGCGACACTTGCAACCATACAACGCTTCGAATGGAGCCATCTGAATAGTCGCCTGAAAACTGTTATTGTAAGAAAACTACACCAAGTGTAGATGATCCTCCCATGAACCCTTGAAGTCTAACATGCAAGCTATCAACATGTCTTCAAGAGTTTGGATCGTTCTCTCCGACTGGCCATCTCTCTGAGGATGATAAGCTGTGCTAAACTTCAATCGTGTCCCTAAACTTTCCTGTAAACTCCTCCAAAAGTGTGATAAGAATCGAGTGTCACGATCGGAAACGATGCTCACAAGTACTCTATGCAATCTCAAAATCTCCTGCATGTACCGTTCTGCTAACGCTTCCGTTGACTGACCAACTCGAAATGGTATGAAATGAGCTGGTTTGGTCAATCGATCAACAATCACCCAAACTGCACTGTTACCCTTTGGACTCCGCGGTAAAGCTGTCACGAAATCCATGGTTATATGTTCCCACTTCCATTGAGGAATCGGAAGTGGTTGCAATAAACCAGCAACCCTTTGATGTTCAGTCTTAACTTGCTGACACACTAAGCACTTCGCTACAAAGCGAGCAATCTCCCTTTTCATTCCTTCCTACCAGAAATGCTGTCTTAGATCGCGGTACATCTTCGTGCCTCCTGGATGTACGGAATATGTGGAACTGTGCGTCTCCTTCATAACTTCTTCGTGAATATCTCCTTTTGGCACACACAAACGGCTACCATATCGCAACGAACCATCTTCATGAATCAACAAGTCCGTTCGAAGTCCTGCTTCAACTTGTTCTCGATACTTCTGCAATCTTGGGTCCTGTAACTGCGCTTCTTTAATATTATCGATCAACGACAACTGTACTTGCAGCTGCATCAACTGTCCCGAAGAATGCAGTAGTACAATCTCCATCTCGAATCTCCGAAAGCCTTCGATAAGCTCCTTCTGTGCAGTCAACATCCGAATTGCTGGCAACCGATTAAGCGCATCCGACACTACATTAACTTTCCCCGGATGGTACTTAAGATCAAGATCTTAGTCAACCATCAGCTCCAACCATCTACACTGCCTCATGTTAATCTCTTTCTGTGTGAACACATACTTTAGGCTTTTGTGATCGGTGAATACTTCGACCCTTTCGCCCAATAAGTAGCGTCTCTAAATCTTCAAAGCGAAAATCACAGCCGCTAGCTCCAAATCATGAGTTGTGTAATTCTTCTTATGGATCTTCAACTGTCTCGATGTGTAAGCTATAACTTTCCAATGCTGCATCAAAACACATCCCAAACCTTTCCCAGATGCGTCGCTGTGAATCACCAATCCTCCGGAACCTTCTGGTACGATCAAAATAGAAGCGGTTATTAATCTTTGCATCAACGCCTCAAAACCTGACGTACATTTATCCGTTCATACGAACGGTACTTCCTTACGCGTAAGCTTGGTCAAAGGCTCAGCCAAACGAGCAAAATTCTCTACGAACCTTCTGTAATATTCGGCAAGTCCAAGAAAACTTCTGATCTCTGCTACGTTCTTCGGAATCGGCCAATCTTGAACTGCTGCAATCTTTTCAGGGTCAACGGCGATTCCATCTCGGGATATGGAAATATCTTCCCATACAGAATTTGTTTTGTACCTTGGTGATTTTTAATCACCATTGGATTATTGATCCAACGGTGCTCTGATTTATAGAGTACAATCTTTCCTGTTTGGAATGATTCTGAGGAGTACTTTATTATGAATTTTGATGATTTATCATCTTCATTGGATCTTTGATCCAATAGTGGAGAACATTTAGTTCTGGCGCTTGGCGCTCTCGTGCTTTGCACGTGAGGCGCTGCCTCAGAGTCTTTGACTCATGGCGCTGGCGTTCAGCGCCCTCATGCTTTGCACGTGAGGCACTGCCTTAGAGTCTTTGACTCTTAGCGCTGGCGCTCAGCGCTCTCGTGCTTTTCACATGAGGCACTTCCTTAGAGTCTTTGACTCTTTGTGCTGGCGCTCCTGACGCTCAATGCTCTCGTGCTTTGCACGTGAGGCGCTACCTCAGAGTCTTTGACTCTTAGCGCTGGCGCTCCTGGCGCTAGCGCTATCATGAGACGCTGCCTCACTTTAAATTTCAAATTTCAAATTTTGAAATTTGAATAGGGCTTTGCTCTCTGATTGGTGGAAACAAATGCCCCCCCCCACCGTTTCGCTCACGTGGCTCACGCGTGAGTGCAGCGGTGTCAGGTTTTCCACCATTAGATCAACTTGGAAGTTGAACCGGCTCCCAGCGCCTATAAATAGAGTCTTTGGCCCTTGAGATGACTGTTTGTTCGTCTTCCTTCTCGTTTTCTTGTTCTTGAGAACTTAATTCTCCTTCAGAGCCAAACTCTCTGTTTTAAAAAAATTCTTAAAAGTCAAAACTCTGCCTAATTTTGGTAAGATTTAAACTATTTAACAGAGCTTTGCTCTTCCCAGATCATAGATCTTAAATATATATATATATATATATATATATATATATATATATATTTTAGGGTTTTACCCAGTAACAGAGCCATGCTCATCTTTAGATCATAGATCTTCAAGATATAATCTTTTTTAGGGTGATTTTAACCCATGAACTGGAACATTGTTCATGAAGAATTCTTAGAGTTTTGTTCACAGATCTTGAAGATCTTGAAGTTTTTAACTTAATAAAAGCTTTGCTTTTAGGTTTTTTTTTATGGATTATTCCATCTTCTTCATAGAGCATTGCTTTTGGGGGGGAATTTTATTCCCTTCCTCATTAATTATGACAGATGTCATATCTGTTGTTGAGCGCTGCTCTCAAGGGAGATTTACTCCCTGGCCCGAGGGGCCTTCATTAAATGAGAATCCTTTTAGGATTTCCTCATTAATGAGTGACTGTCTCATCAATGATGCGTCCCCTTTGATCCCTTTCCACTGCGTTGTAGTGTGGTACAAACTTAAGGTATCAAGTACTAGGCTTTAGACTATAGCGTTGACGGATAACTTTTGATATTTTTCGCGCAGATACTATGTCTTTCGACATTTCTTTCCCGTTTGTTCGTTCGGAAAGCGGGTTCCTTGAAGCGCCTGTGGATAGGGAAGTCTTTGCACTGATCAAGGATCACGACCCAGAGCAGAGGAATCTTCATTTATGGGGAACGTGGTACAATCAGATCATCAGGGGTCGGCGTAGCTTTTCTTGCACAGCACCTTCGGAGCCCATTTCGGCGATCCATTATGCTGACACACCTCCGGTCAACTATGCTGTGGGGGAGGTCAACTGGACCTCAGAGGGTTGCCTTCAACCTTCTATGTCCGTGATATCCGTGCAGCCGTCGATGGCTTTGGATACTCTGGGGCGGCGCATATGCCAGGGCGAGTCCCGCCCTTGGGGACAGCCTACATGATAGGCTTGACTCCTCTCCATCCAGCTGGGTATTTGCAGTGGGCCCGCTACATTTTGTCGGCCAAGAGATCATTGCTGCTGAAGCTTGGGTTGTACCCCGCTGTTTATGCGTCTCTCTTCCAATATTCCATGCCCCCTGCTTGGTGGGTTAAGGCTTTTCTGGAGCAATGGAATATTCCGACCCACACCTTCCTTCTGTCGGATCGAGAAGTCTCGATCTCTTTAGAGGAGTTTGCGGAGATCTCTGGCTTACCCGTTAGGGGAGAACACTATGAGGAGCTGCTTCCTTCGGACGAGTACATCTTTGCCACCAAATTAGTGGTAATGGGTCTTACCTCGGAGAACGCCATTCAACACCAATTCCCGAGCTTGATCAAGGTGTTGAATATCTACGAAAGTCTATTTCTAGAGTCCGGAGGGCACGAAGTCAGCTACGCAGACTTCATCGCTCGTTTTCTTCGTCTGGAAGTCTTATCGAAGCAAGCTGCGCTGTTCGCCAAGCTTGACGATCCGTTTGGTTTTGGTTTGGATAATTAACCGACGGCAGAGGCGGATTTAAAAAATTTCTTTATTCCGGCTGCTCCTGTCGTTCCCTTCGCGGAACTTGCTGCTCCGGGCATCGATGAAGAGACGTTCGTGTTGGGGTTCATTGGCTTATGGCTAAACTGGTCCGTGCTTCCAATGCACCCTCGTTATATGAGGCTATCAGTCTTTTACCCAACCCATCGTATGGTTGCGGGAATGCAAGTGGCTATCGGGATTGCTGGGTTGGCACACCTGTACCATGGTCTTAGCTTAGCGGTGGACACCACCGAGCCGGAAATACAGCCAGTCACTTTCTCGCTGCACTATTTTATGTCATGGCTCGAGCTGCACCTACTTGGCGCTTTTGGCGCTCACAAATGGCCTCGTTTCTACGACAGTTACAACTTCCCTCGGATTATGCGCCTAGTTGACGCTTCCGTTTTAACTCCGACACAGCGGAAGGCTAGGGGTGTGGTCCTTTGTCCGCGTATGGTCGGAGACGGCATAACCTTTGTCGATAAGGTTTTAACCATCGGCAAAGAGTCCACTAAGATGGTGCAGCCACTGCGGGACACTTTTAAAGACGGGACCTCTACTTTGAAAGCTCGGGAGATTCTTCATTTATATTCAATCAAGCCGGGCTTTCTCGTGTTTAGGCAGAATGATTCGGCATTGTTCATGAGGTACAACCCATGCCGTTTCACCCAGCAATCAAGTTATAATCAGGGCATCTCGCTCGAGGCTTTCCTAGCTGAGCCAGTTGCCACAGAAGAAGGTATACGCACTGCATTACACCATTTTATGCGGTTGAACATCGGCTCCAATTTCTTTATCAGTGAGCCAAGTTGCGTTCCGCGAATCGTGAACGCATATATGGCATGGTATCAGCATTCGGTAGGTGCCATTTTTAGGGAAGAAAGACGGCTCTTGCTTGATCGTAAGGGTACAGCCCTCGCTGGTAATCCAGCCGTTCCCCTAAAGCGGCGGACTATCGTTCATCCTCCCATGAGAGAAGCTTCTGCGGTCGTGGTCCCACGCGCTATACCTGCGCTACCCCACCCCCGTGTGCCTGTGGAAGCGGTGGCTGTAGTGTCTCCAGATTCTGGGGTGGGTAATGAGATCGGGACTCGTCGCCCCAAATTGCCCACCAAGCGCAAACTCGTGTTATCGGCTACCGGCGTTAAGTCGCAGAAGAAAAAGAAGTCGATACTTTCTGCAGACGTTGTATTCGGCCAGGAGCCTCATGCTCCTTACAGCGAGGGCCTAAGTGAGTACGAGACCAACGAGGGTTTATTTATGGCGCCGGATGATACCGATCTAGAGTCGGCCATCGCGGTTTCAAAGACACTAGCTCGCGATGAAGCAGCATTAATCACCATCGCACAATCAGGTATCCTTCGGTCACATCTTTCCGCGGCTATTTTAAATATTATGCTTTGACTAATGCTTCCTTCTTCAACAGGTATTTCTGCCGAAGAGGCTCTCGCAACTTCCCTCAAGACTTTTGAAGAGGAAGAGAGGCTCCGCGCTTCCTTGGGCCTCGGTATACTTCGGCTCACTGTGCCTTCATTCCTTTTTTCTTCATGGGTAGTCTGACCCTTCTTTTTCATCTTATTGCAGGGACTACCTCAACCCAGGTTATCCCGAGTGCAGTGCCGATCCTGCAGGGTGGCGTGGCGACGCTTCCAGGGCCGGCTGCTGAAGTCCCAGCTCCCCTAGTATCACTGAAAGAGGCTTCGCTTAAGCAGCCGATGGCGGACGCCGTAACGGCTCCAGAGGTAGCTCCTAGCTCGGACGATGATGTAACTTTGACGGAGGTCTTGAGGAGGTCTTTTCTTACTGCCAGGGCCGACAAGAAGTGTCGAAAGCGTGCGGCGAGGGAGTGTGATGCTAGCTTGGCTGTGGGTGCGGGTTCAAGTACTATCCCATCTATCGCCAATTCTTCAGAGGATGCTTCAGCTGCCTTGTCCACCGCTCATAGACAGGTTGTGCGCGCAGCTCGGGAGGCAATTGAAAAGCCGCCCCAAGGTAACGTACTACTGGGTCTTTTTATTAGAATTTGATCTTCAAATTCTCACATATCATATCCTGCAGGGTCAAGTCCTGGCGATGAGGCGGTAGGTGAGATGACGACAACCACCGAGCCTGAAGCGGCTACTCTCTCTCGGGAGTCCGGGACTGTCCAAATCGCCGCTCTTTCCCTCTGCGGTTCCCCACCATCGCCTGGCAGTGCGAGTGTCACGACGGCTTTTGTTGAATCAGGGGATGAAGCCACTGGTGCTGAAACTATTCCACTGAAGGAGAGCGAAGAAACCGCAACGCCCAGTGATGCTTCCGTCGCAATTTTGGCTGATGACCCATCAGGTGGGCCCCTGGTCACTGTTTATTTTCTATTTCGCAATCTTTTTCAGCTTTTTTTTTACGGTATTTTATTTGTAGGTGTAGCGAACATTGAGATTGTGTCATCTGAAACACTTGTTGTCGCTGCCATGACGGTTGCTCCCTCGTCTTCTCCTATGTCCTCCAAGATGCTGGAAGGTATAGATTTGCGATCCATTTAATTGAACTATGACCCCCGCCTTTCTTGTACTGACCATGTATCATCGCAACCTTGCAGGAGTTCTCTTTGATCATCTGTATCAAGTGTTGAACCCGCATTTCTTCTTCCAGTCGGAAGTCACTTTGCCTGCCGGTGCCGGTGAGTATAGTTTTTAACCGACGTCCTTTCCTTTCTTTGACGGGTGACCCTACCGTTGTTAATTTTAAATTGATTGCAGCACTACAAATTGAAGGAGGGGATGAGGGAATCGTCGCGCCACCAGTACTCCCAACTCTGCCCCCTATCGCAGCCGGTATAGTAAACTTCATCGCTCGTGTAGTTTTTTTATTTCGCGAGTCAGCTTTTAACCGTAATTCATCTTGCAGCAATCACACCGTCTCCTGCTCCCTTCGAGTCTCGCATCCTAATGCCGGCAGGGCCCTTTTCTAGATGTCCATCTTCCAAAGGCGCTGTGACCAGCCTGCGTATGTTGAGCGAATACATCGAGGAGCTTGATGCAGAGGCCCCTACATTCGCTGCAGATTTTGCTGCCGAGGTTAATCCAATGCTGGTGACGCTCATGAACTTCTATAATGAAGGCATCGTTGAGTCTTGGGTTAATCACTGCAGGAAGATTGAGGCCTGCCTGCATGAGCTTGAGCTCAGACGTCCTGCTCCTGAGGTTCTGGCTCTGAACTCTCAACGGGCTGCATGGGTTGAGCAAAGTGCCCTTTTCCTTCTCCTTTTTGAACAAGAGGCGACCCTAAAGCGAAAGGAACGTGAGAAAACTTCCACTGAGTCCGTCCAACTGCGTGCCCAGGTCGAAGCAAATGCTGCGCAGCTGAACTCCATCTTTGAAAACCTTCAACGATGTATTTCTGACGGGCTGGTGCTGAGGAAGAAGCTTGATTTTACTGAGCAGGTCGCACAGAGTCAGGAGGCTGTTCAGCAGGAAATTGATGAGAAACTTTCATCCTGTCTGCAACAACGGGCTCGAGTCGAAGCGGAGCTGGCTGCAATGGCCGACCATGAAAAGGAGTTGAGAGGAGTGCGCGAGCAACTGGCTGATTTATTGAAAACGCCTCCTTCTCAGTAGCTGTCTTTGTATCGATTGTACACTTGTAACTTATGAATAACATGTATTCATTTTATTCATTCTTTTATTCCATTCATTTTCATATGATGTAACTTGTATCCAATTGAATTCATGAATAAAGGACACATTTCTTTTCTATCTTGTATTATCGCCTTCTTTTCTTTGCTGTGTTGTTGTCATATGATTTGAGCGAATTTGGCCTGTAGATGATAGATAACAGTTCATCTTGAACCCTTTGTAGGGTAGTAATGGCTTAGGAAACAGGTTCAGATCTGCCGCTTAAGACTTTTCAATTTTATGAGCCATGAGGGTCTCATAAAGATTTTTCTTCCTACGAGTCGTGAGGATCTCGTAGGTGTATTTTCTCCTTAGGAGTTGTGAGGACTCCTAAGTGTGCTTTCTCTTGAGAGTCGAAAGGATCTCATAAGAAAATTTTCTCCCTTACAAGTCGAGAAGACTTGTAAGTGATTGGTGAGTTGACTGGTTCCCGATTCGAAGCATTGCTTTACGATAGGGAGATCAGGGGGTGACATGTATCCGTGTCGAAACGTTGCTTGACAACAAGGAGGTCATGAGTTGACATGTATCCATGTCGAAGCGTTTCTTGACGACAGAGAGGTCAGGAGTTGACATGTATCCCTGTCGAAGTGTTGCTTGACGACAAGGAGGTCAGGAGTTGACATGTTTCCGCGACGGGGTCATTGGATAACGTATTTCCGAGACGGGGTCATTGGATGACGTATTTCCGAGACGGGGTCATTGGATGACTTGTTTCCTAGACGGGGTCATATGCTGACGTATTTCTGCAACGGGGTCATGTGCTGACGTATTTCCGCGACTGGGTCATTGGATAACGTATTTCCGCGACGGGGTCATGTGCTGACGTATTTCCGTGACGAGGTCATTGGATGACGTATGTTTACCGCCAGAAGCCGAGAAGACAGACTGTCTTGCCTGAATCTGGGGGCAGATGCTATTTGGTGCTATCCGTCCACCTCTCCGAAGATGCCAAGTTAATTTATGGCACCGTATATCGAAGGTTTAAATAGATGCGGCCGATGTAGCAGACTTCATCATATTCCCCCTCATTTAAGGGGTTTTTGATTGTGGGGACGCTCTTCCCTGCAGGCGCAAGCCCCTGCAGTTAATTACGCTACCGCATCGCGGTAACCACTTTCTCCTTCTCCAGATGGTCACTTCGTGTCGTGGGTGTTTGTTTTGTTTGTGGATACGGAGACTAAGTTATGTTGTCGCCCGTAGGGCGTGGACTAGTCTAAATCCGTATCTTTCTTAGATTTGGGTTTGGGGGTTAGGTTTAAGGATACGTTAGCCTCATTTGAGACTAAGATCAACTTAAACGTTAGTTAAGGATACGTTGGTCTAATTTTAGACCAAGATCAACTTAACGGGATCGTTTAGATCCGACAAGAGAGCAATTGGGCTCTATTGTTTAGTTTAGTGACATTGCGGTCGATAATTAGTTTAAGGACATCTCGGTCCAATGTTAGTTTAAAGACATCGCGGTCGAGGTTAAGGACATCATAGTCCGTGGATTTAAGGACTCCACAGTCCATTGTTAGTTTTAAGACATCACGGTTGAGGTTAAGGACATCATAGTCCATGGGTTTAAGGACCCCACGGTCCAATATTAGTTTGAAGACATCACGGTCAAGGTTAAGGACATCATAGTCCATGGGTTTAAGGGCCCTACAGTCCGTTGTTAGTTTAAGACATCACGGTCGAGATTAAGGACATCATAGTCCATGAGTTTAAGGACCCCCACAGTCCGTTGTTAGTTGTAAGACATCACGGTCGAGGTTAAGGACATCATAGTCCATGAGTTTAAGGACCCCGCAGTCCGTTGTTAGTTTTAAGACATCACGGTCGAAGTTAAGGACATCATAGTCCATGAGTTTAAGGACCCCACAGTCCGTGAAATGTGTGGCTGTCGGGACCCGTCACCTCTTTGAAGACGTTGAGGAATTACAACGATAAATATCAAAGGAGTGAAGAGATGTACCCTTGAACCAAGATGGATCAAATGATCTGTAGTCCGATTTGGAACTAAAATCAATTAATTATATTATGAGCGCATTGGCTCAGTTGAGTCTGAGTTGAGGACTTATGGACAACTTGGGCTAAGTCCAATTAAGTTTGAAGAATTGGCCCTTTGTTGGACCATTAACACTTATCTGGGTTCAAGCCTACATTATTCAGCAATGCTAAACATTTTCATCTTTAGTTTCCTCAATTTTGAGATTCATTTGGAGGAGGGACTTTTGCCTCGGGAAAATTAGCCAATTTGGCTAAAAGTAGTGTTAAACACTAAAGAACAACAGTGTTAAACTTTGGAGACAGAACATTAAAAAACCAGCAGTGTTAAACACTGGAAATATAGAATCCCAAATTAATGTTAAACACTAGAGAATAACAGTGTCAAACACTGGAAATAAGATTTTCAAATTAGTGTTAAACACTAAAAGATAATCAGTGTTAAACACTGGGTATAAGTTCTTTAAATTAGTGTTAAACACTAAATAGGAATGGGTCACGTGAGGGCACACAGAGGTGGGACCAGATCCCCCTTTACTTTTCTTTGCACATAAGTATTAAACATTTATTTTGTATTTTATTTTGAGCATCACGTGTTGACACGTGATGGGGATTTATGCATCGATAATTAAAGCACTTGCTGAGGGTTCACGTGGGGACACGTGAGAGCGCCCAAAGCTTCTTTTCTTCTGTGTTTTTAGAGGTCACGTGGGAGCACGTGAGGCGTTGCCTCAGAACTTTTTCCTTCTCATTTTTGGGGACCTTTTTAGGGGTTACGTGGGGACACGCGACCTTAGTTCTTTGCATGCATGGAGATCTTTTAAGTCTCCTTATTTTATTTTGAGAATTAGATTCTCTGTAGGGTTAACCTTGATCATGATTTTGGAGGAATTAAATTCCTATTGTGAAAGAATTAAATTCTTGTATAGAGTGAAACCCTAATTTCATTTTTAAGAGGAATTAAATTCCTGTGAATTTGAAAGAATTAAATTCTCAATTAGGGTTAAAACCTAGTTCTGTCCATCTTGAAGGAATTAAATTCCTGTAATTTTTTCTTTAGGAGAATTGAATTCTCATATAGTGTTAAACCCTGGTTTCATCTTGAAGGAATTAAATTCCTGTGAGTTTGGGAGAATTAAATTCTCATATAGGGTTAAACCCTAATTTTGTTTTGGGAGAATTAAATTCTCTAAACTCAATTCCCCCTCTAAGTTTTGGATCTGCATGGCAGGATCTCAACCCGATGAGAATTAAATTCTCAACTTATGGGAAGATGTGCTCTTGCAGATCTTCAACCAGAGGAAGAACTAAGTTCTTTTGCAGAAGAGTTAAACTCTTAGATTTTGAGAATTAAATTCTCTGTTTGAAGTTTTGATCCCCTTTCTTTTCTCACCTAGGGTTTTCTTTGTTGAGAATTAAATTCTCCTTTCTTTTCTCTCTGAAATTTCAAGATTCCAAAACTCTATATCAAAATTCTCTCTCTATTTTTTTTTCTCCTCTTGGCTCCTATTTATAGGAGAAGGAAAAGAATCAATTTGTTTAGTAAATCTTTCATTGAAAGATTTTGTTTGTTTTCATACTTAATATGATCCTTTAGATCACACAGTGAATTTTATTCACCGTTGGATTTTAAATCCAAAGATATTCTGTTTGTTATTTCTGGTGAAATTTTTAGGGAAATCTTTCCTTGTCTAAAATCTTTCTATAAATTAGTGATTTTTAATCACCCTTGGATTTTTAATCCAACAGCTCCCCATAACCCTTTTCCATTTGGAAAGATTTAGAGGAATTTAGAATTTAATTCTATTAAACTGTAAGGCTTTCAAAGCCTGTCACGTGTGAGCACGTGACCCCTGGTCACGTGTGAGCACGTGACCCAATTAAGTCTTTTCCTCAGCCGCTTATTTATGCTTCTGTTTTAACCATCACGTGTCAACACGTAACCATTGGTCACGTGTGAGCACGTGATACCTCATTGAGGTAATTTCTGATTTTTAGAATTAAATTCTATTAAGCCGTAAGGCTTTCAAAGCCTGTCATATGCTGGCACGTGACCCTTGGTCACGTGTGAGCGCGTGACCCTTGGTCACGTGTGAGCGCGTGACCCCCAATTGAGTTATCTTTTAGCCGTTTGTTCTCATTTCTGTTTGATGAGATTTTAACCATCACGTGTCATCATGTGACTATTGGTCACGTGTGAACACGTGATACCTCATTGAGGTAATTCCTGATTTTTTTTTAATCAGGAAGCAACGTATTTCCGCGACGGGGTCATTTGCTGACGTATTTCCGCGACGGGGTCATTTGCTGACGTATTTCCGCGACGGGATCATTTGCTGACGTATTTCCGCGATGGGTTCATTGGATGGTGTATTTCCACGACGGGGTCATGTGCTGACGTATTTCCGCGACGGGGTCATTGGATGACGTATTTCCATGACGGGGTCATGTGCTGACGTATTTCCGTGATGGGGTCATGTGCTGACGTATTTCCGTGATGGGGTCATGTGCTGATGTGTTTCCGAGACATGGTCATTTGCTGACGTATTTTCAAGACGGGGTCATTTGCTGACGTATTTCCGCGACAGGGTCAATGGATGACGTATTTCCGAGACAGGGTCATTTGCAGACGTATTTCCGCTTTCTGCGGTGTCAGGGTTTTGATTCTAGGTTGTCTATGAACCATAGAGTCTTGGAATTGGGGACTCTGTCGTGGCTCCGATTGGTGATGTCACGTCTGTATCCTGCTGGGATGAGGAGGAATGTCGTTGTCGGTCTCTAGGCTGTAGATGTTGCCGGTGAGATCTGACTCTCCCTTTGACAGAGTTTGTTGGGACACGGGGTTCCCCTTTCGTTTACGCCCATGGATTGTATACAGGGGTCAGTATGGGCTTATCTGCAAGGAAAAAGTTTCATTCTTTCATCAATTTTTTTTATTTCTTTCTGCGATACTCTATCATTTCAGCTTTTATATCGCGAAAGTCACGATTGCCCAATTGTAACCCTTCGAAAATCGTTTAGGCAGTTTTTTCGGTAATCGGCTAATTTTTCGGCTTTTTCCGTAAAAAGTCAAAAGTGATATTTTTCATTGTAGACCTAATTATACAAAATTTAAATAAGATATTGCTATAATTTTATCACTAAAATGTCATTTATAATTTTCTAGTTAAATAAAAAAAAATTCGTAATTAATTATTTTTTTATTATTTTAAGCCTTTTTAAATACATTTAATTAGGGATAAATACAAATTTAATTAGGTAAATTTATTAATTTGGAGTCTTTATAAGCTAAAATATGGTGTTAATAAAATTATATCATGTCTTGCAAACTTTTAGATTTTTGGTGGGAAAATTATGAAAAAATGGCTTAAAAGGGGGTTTTTTTTGGAAAAAGGTTGATATGAAAGCATGATATGATATCATATGATGTTATAATTAGCTAGAAACTTCCCCAAAATTTCCCCACCTCCTCCTCTTGCTGCAGCCGACCCTCTTCCTGCAGAAATTCCCCACATCCCACTTCATTCTTGCTTCATTTTCATGCTAAAAATCAATAAAAATCCACAATTTCTTTCTCCATTCAAAGCCTAACCCTAATCCCTTCTCTCTTCAACCCAAATTTGTTCAAGAACATGATGAAAGGAGGCTTCTTGGTGACTTGATCAAGCTAAGGTTCAAGCTTGAGAGGTGAAAATCCTAAACTAGTTGTTAATTTGTAGTTTAATAAAGCTAGTTTAGTATTTTAAAATGATTAATTTCATTGAAATGGTTAGTTTTGAAAATTCAAGTAAGGGATTTGATTGTGGATTAGGGTTTGAAGCATGGGGTTAGAGTTAAATTAGGGCTTTGGATTTCTAATTGGTTATAGTGGTTAATGGTGTATTTATATGCTTGTTAAATCGTCAAATTTCGATGTTTGTATCAAATCGGCTAGAAATTCGCTTACTAGATTTTTGTAGAAAATAGAATGCGGTCAATTTGCGTTAGGTTAGCAATATTATTAGCTTCGTATAGGATTATTAGAATGCGCGAACGCGGGGTTTCGTCTAGTCGGGTTGTAGTTTAATCGATTTCCCCGAAATGACGATTTTAGTTAAAGGATTGCGATTTTCGTGCGTTTTTCCGCGCACTGAGTGCATGCTATGATTAATTCGAGAGCGTTAATAATTGTATGTTGTGATTTGCAGTGTGTTAGGTTTTGTAATCTTATGCTTGATATTGTGCAAATATAGGATCGGTTGGAGAAACATCGGACACGGCGCGTAAAGGCAAAGCGGTGGCCGGATCAGATTAGCGGGGATTTCAGGTGAGTAGATGTATTCATCTATGGGGGAATCTTCTGGATGGCGCGAGGCGCCCCCCTTAGTTAGGATTACCCTACTTTATGCAAGATTTATATTGTTAGACAGCTTATCCCTTTATGTACATTGCATACCCTCACAGCGAACAGTATGTTAAATTGCATGGACATTCATCTCTACCTATGCGATATCATTTCGTAGGACACGAACACCTTACCATGGGCATCTATTGCATGCGCACTATTCATGTGACACACACGCCTTTGGAAATTGACATGCCACGTGCACGATAGAACCTGTTTATCTTAATATCGTCACCTGCATTCATACTTGATATATGAAACTGCATCGCATGCACATATCTCGCATCATCATCATATTTACATAGAACTCTAGCCAAAATTCACATCATACACATTGATATCATAGACATTTATCATATATATAACATGTGGACATTATGGTTTTCTTGAGGATTTCAGTATTGCTGCGATTTCTGGATTTTTGGGGAAAACCGCAAGAATTTAACAAAACCTTATATTTATCATTTTCAAAACAAAGTTGCGGTTTTCTCGTGATGTATGTGTCGTCCACCATGAGTTTTCATGTTTTCTGTTGGATTTCGAGACCCGATTCGAGGAGTGGATGAACCGTCTCGGGTACATGGTGGGCCCGGTATGGTACCCCGGGGCAAGAAGATCGAGTTGTAGACGATGAGCCTGGCAGGGGAAGACTACCTACCGGTGATGTCTGGCGCGGCGGATATCCGGAGGATACCGACCTTTGTCGTGAGATTTATGATATGGGCCGATCCGGACTGACGGAGCCCGACATTGAGACAGATATGATTCCTATTTGGTGTCGATGCTTGACACGGGTTTTCTGAGGATTTCTTGATGATATTTAGCTATTATGCAGACATTCGTTTTCTAAAAGTTAAGAATGCAGTAACTTTAACATTTAAAACACTTAAAGAGTTAGAAAAGATATTGCATACATGTGCATGCATACTAGAGTTATTATATCACATATGGACATACATGTTGTTCCGCATTGCGTGCATTCTTACGATTGCCTTATTAGATGTTATATTTACTCACGAGCTGGCAACTCACCCCCGTTGTGCCACAGTGTCTTGCAGGTCGGACCCGTCAGTCTTGTAGCGGCGGGCTATCTTGTCATCAGTTCCTTTTGCTCAGACTCGCGACATCGCCCGTAGGTGGGTTGCGAGTATACTTTATTTCTTTTTTCTTTATCATTGTATCTAGTATTCTCCATCTACCACTTGTATTGTATATGCGACCTAGTGATGAGACTGAGAGATTTGTATATTCGTGGTTTCTTTTGGGTCGAGCTCACTTGAGCCGACGTGTGTTTTCTGGTATTTGCATCTCTTTTATGCTCTTTTTCTTGATATTACTATTATATTGCATGTGGTTGTGATCCGCCTTGGGCGAAGAGCTAGCTCCCGCTTGGGGATGCCATTTTTATAATTACAGGTTTATTATCTTGTTGTACCCATTTTGGGGGATAGAAAATACAGGGGAGACTCTGCCGAAATTTTCAGAAATTTTTGATGTTTTAAAAAGGGATTCTTTGCAACTTAATTGATTTGAAAATCGTCTTCATTAAAGGTTTTTCCTTCACTCTCTTTTGATTTTGGGTTAGATTTCTGGGCTTTGGCTGACTTAGGTTACGGTACGCCTTTAGACGTCTCGTAATCTAAGTGCCAGTCACGTTCCGTACTTTCGGGTCGTGACAAAGTTGGTATCAGAGCGTAGGTTTTACCTTTCTGAGTGTAGGACGACCTTGGTAGATGGAGTAGGTGACTTAAGCAGAGTGGCGTAGCGTGGGTATGATCCGCGGCATACTTACGATACGGTACTCCGCCTAAGTGACCTTAGGATATAATTGCTTGTATTTCCTTTCTTGATTCCTTTCATTCCTTGATTCAATTGCAATGATCTTATCAGTCCTGTTTATTATTCAGCTTCGATGCCGCCAAAGACTACGAGAACTCAGCGGGCTGCCGCTAGGGATGAGATTCGGGCGGGCCCGTCTGAGGCGAGGATCGAGCGGGATGATACACCTGTCCCTCAGGGTCATACTGATCTGCCTTATCCAGACCGTATTGCCGGATTAGAGGCCGGCATGCAAGAGTTGCGACAGATGATGGGATCTTTAGTTGAGTCCAGTCGGGCTCAGAGATCCGAGGATGTTCCTTCCACCGCACAGACCACGATCGTACCTGCTGCACAGATGGTCACTCCTGCTGCTACTACGGAGACTATCCCCGTTTCACTACAGGAGTTCATGAGATTGAGACCTCCAGCTTTTACCGGTACAGATGCGACAGAGGAACCACAGGCATTTCTTGATAGGATGGCTCGGATTTGCCGTTCGTTGAGGTGTTCTGAGGATAGATTGGTGGAGTTTGCGAGTTTTCGTCTGGAGGGTCTTGCCCAGACATGGTACGACTCAGTAGAGAGAGGCCGAGCTGCAGGTCTGCCTTCTATGACCTGGGATGAGTTTACATCTGCATTTCTTGCCCGTTTTCTTCCGGAGAGTGTCCGAGATGCTCGAGCCCGTAGTTTTGAGTCTTTGCGCAAGACTCCTGGGATGACAGTGTCAGAGTATGATATACAGTTTACCCAGTTGTCTCGATATGCTCCGTACCTAGTCGACACTGAAGAGAAGAGAATAAAGAGGTTCGTGCGAGGGCTTGATACACAGCTATTCCTTGCTATCGGCACCCAGCATTTTGACACATACGCAGCCGCGATGGATGCAGCCTTACTATTGGAGGAGCGTATTGCTGAGACTCCGGTCGTTTCTGGGCCGAAGAGGATCCGTACTGATACGCCAGCTCAGCGGCAGATGGGCAGACACCGCGATAGATTATTTCCGGGAGATGGTGGAGGCAGAGGATTGAGACGAAGTCAGTTATTTGGTTCATATCCACAGACCCAGCAGTCGTCTCCAGGATGTTTTCGGTGTGGGAGTCAGTACCACCATGTCAGAGACTGTACCATGGGACGCCAGGGTGCGGCGACAGTCCCGCATGTGACTTTACCACCTTCACCGCCTTCTCAGAGAGCTTTACTCCCTACTCCTGATGATGCTCCATGCCAGTCAGATGCTTCTAGAGGCCGTGGGCGTGGAGGTCCGGTTCAGAGAGGACGAGGCGACAGAGGCAGAGGCAGAGGCCGAGGTAGAGGCAAAGCACAGCCAGCTATTAGTGGTGGACAGGCCCGAGTGTTCGCATTGACTCCTCAGGATGCACAGGCATCCAATGCCGTCGTGACAGGTACTCTGCCAGTATGTTCTTTTGATGCACGGGTATTATTTGATCCAGGCTCCACACATTCCTATGTATCCACGTACTTTGCACCGAGGTTGGGCCGAGAGTCTTCTCCATTAGATCAGCCGCTTGTCGTTATTACCCCGGTAGGCGAGTCTTTTGTTGCCCGTTTTGTGTACCGATCTTGTTCCGTTCGTATCGGGGAGAGAGATTCTTCTGTAGATTTGATTCTCCTCGATATGCTAGACTTTGACGTTCTTCTTGGTATGGACTGGCTAGCCACCTGCTATGCATCCGTGGACTGCCGTGAAAAAGCAGTCAGATTCAGTTTTCCTGGCGAGCCGGTTCCTATTATTCAGGGAGATCGTAGCGCTACCCTTCCCAGCTTGATTTCTTCTCTTCGCGCTAGTCAGCTATTAAGGAAAGGGTGTCAGGGATTCTTAGCTTATGTTTGTGATACTAGCTCCACAGAGGTTCCGTTGGACCAGGTCCCTGTTGTGAGAGAGTTTCCTGATGTATTTCCTGACGAGCTGCCTGGTCTGCCACCAGAGCGCGAGATTGAGTTCTGTATTGACTTGATCCCTGGCACGGGGCCTATCTCTATACCGCCTTATCGGATGGCCCCGGCGGAGCTGAGAGAGCTAAAGGATCAGTTACAGGACTTGCTGGACAAAGGGCTTATCCGACCGAGTGTGTCACCTTGGGGTGCTCCCGTCTTGTTTGTTAAGAAGAAGGACGGAAGTATGCGCTTATGCATTGATTATCGTCAGCTGAACCGGGTTACTGTACGGAACAGGTATCCCCTACCCCGCATTGATGACTTATTTGATCAGCTCCAGGGTGCAGGGTTTTTCTCGAAGGTTGATTTACGGTCAGGTTATCACCAGTTGCGGGTTCGGAAGGAGGATATTCCGAAGACAGCTTTCCGTACTCGATATGGTCATTATGAGTTCTTGGTGATGTCGTTCGGGCTCACCAATGCCCCGGCAGCATTTATGGATTTGATGAACCATTTATTCAAGCCGTATCTCGATCAGTTTATCATTGTGTTCATTGACGACATCTTGGTTTATTCTCGGAGCCGGGAGGAGCATGAGCAGCACTTACGTATCACATTACAGACTTTGAGGGAGCATCAGCTGTTCGCCAAATTCTCCAAGTGCGCATTCTGGTTAGACAGTGTCGACTTCTTGGGTCATGTGGTGACGAGAGATGGTATTTGCGTGGACCCGAAGAAGATCGAGGCAGTTCAGCGTTGGCCTAGACCAGTATCAGTTACAGAGGTTCGCAGTTTTCTAGGTCTGGCCGGCTATTATCGACGTTTCGTCCAGGATTTCTCCCGCATTGCTGCACCGTTGACCGGGTTGACCCGGAAGGGGGTTCCTTTTGATTGGACCCCGGCATGTGAGGATAGCTTCCAGCAGTTGAAGGCTCGTCTGACTACTGCACCAGTGTTAGCATTGCCTTCAGGATCAGGCAGGTTCGTGGTATATTGTGATGCTTCTAGAGTGGGGCTGGGATGTGTATTGATGCAGCACGACAGAGTTATCGCGTATGCTTCTCGGCAGCTGAGGAAACACGAGCAGAACTACCCCACCCATGATTTAGAGATGGCTGCAGTGGTGTTTGCACTCAAGATCTGGAGACATTACCTATACGGTGAGTCGTGCCAGATATTCACTGACTACAAAAGTTTGAAATATATCTTCCAGCAGCGAGATTTGAACCTGAGGCAGCGCCGTTGGATGGAGTTGGTGAAGGATTATGACTGCGAGATTTTATACCATCCGGGCAAGGCGAATGTGGTGGCTGATGCTTTGAGTAGGAGGCCCGGAGGTAGCTTATCTTGTTTGAGCGCAGTACAGATGCAGTCGACGGCGGATTGGCAGGTGTTATGTGATAGCAGAGTGCAGTTCGAGTTTACTCCTACGGGGGGACAGCTGGCCCATTTCAGAGCACGCCCACAGTTACTTGACCGTATCCGCGAGGCACAGTCCGGCGATGCCCGTATCTTAGGGATTATTGAGCAGATTCGGCAGGGCAGAGTTTCTGAGTTCGTGATTGATGATCAGGGGATACTTCGATTTGGGACTCGACTGTGCGTGCCAGATTCAGAGGGACTGAGGCGTGATATTCTCGAGGAGGCACATAGATCAGTATACAGTGTTCACCCAGGTTCCACCAAGATGTACCGTGATTTGAGAGAGGTTTACTGGTGGGACGGGATGAAGAAGGATATTACAGACTTTGTGTCGAGATGCCTGACTTGTCAGCAAGTCAAGGCCGAGCACCAGAGGCCAGCCGGCGAGTTACAGCCTTTGCCCATCCCTGAGTGGAAGTGGGAGCAGGTCTCCATGGACTTCGTTGTGGGTCTATCCAGGACCAGTCGAGGGTACGACTCTATTTGGGTGATTGTGGATCGACTGACGAAAGCGGCTCACTTTCTGCCAGTGAAGACCACTTTTGGATTTTCTCAGTACGCCCAGGTTTATATTGATGAGATTGTGCGACTGCATGGTGTTCCGACTTGCATCGTGTCCGACCGTGGCACCCAGTTTACCAGCCGATTGTGGCAGAAACTACAGGAAGCTTTGGGCAGCCGATTGAGTTTTAGCACAGCCTTTCATCCTCAGACTGACGGTCAGTCGGAGCGTACTATTCAGACTCTTGAGGACATGCTCAGAGCTTGTGTTTTAGATTTCGGTGGTAGCTGGGATCGTCATTTGCCTTTGATCGAGTTTTCCTACAATAATAGCTTCCAGGAGACGATTCAGATGGCACCTTTCGAGGCTTTATATGGGAGGAGATGTCGATCGCCAGTATGTTGGACAGAGCTCAGGGAGAGCAGTATTTTGGGGCCGCAGATTGTGCAGGAGACGACCGAGAAAATACAGCTGATTCGGGACAGGATGAGAGCGGCACAGAGCAGGCAGAAATCTTATGCTGACAGGCGTCGTCGCCGACTCGAGTTCGCTGTTGGCGATCATGTTTTCCTGAAGGTCTCTCCGATGAAGGGTGTGATGAGATTTGGGCGGAAAGGGAAACTGAGCCCTAGATATGTTGGTCCTTTCGAGATCCTAGAGCGTGTTGGTCCAGTCGCTTATCGGTTAGCTCTTCCGCCCAGCTTCCCCGATGTTCACCCTGTATTCCATGTCTCGATGCTCCGCAAGTACCTTCATGATCCCTCCCAGGCGATTCAGCACCAGACGATCCAGCTAGAGCGTGACCTTTCTTTCACCGAGCAGCCGGTTTTCATCTTGGATCGGCAGGTGAAGAAATTGAGGTCGAAGGTCATACCGTCCGTCAAGGTCCTTTGGCGTGGCCCGAACAGCGAGGAGGTCACCTGGGAGACCGAGGTCGAGATGAGGAAGAGATATCCCCATCTTTTTGAAGGTACGCGTAGTTAAATTCTAAATTCGGGGACCGAATTTCTTTAAGGGGGGAAGATTGTAACCCTTCGAAAATCGTTTAGGCAGTTTTTCGGTAATCGGCTAATTTTTCGGCTTTTTCCGTAAAAAGTCAAAAGTGATATTTTTCATTGTAGACCTAATTATACAAAATTTAAATAAGATATTACTATAATTTTGTCACTAAAATGTCATTTATAATTTTCTAGTTAAATAAAAAAAAATTCGTAATTAATTATTTTATTATTATTTTAAGCCTTTTTAAATACATTTAATTAGGGATAAATACAAATTTAATTAGGTAAATTTCTTAATTTGGAGTCTTTATAAGCTAAAATATGGTGTTAATAAAATTATATCATGTCTTGCAAACTTTTAGATTTTTGGTGGGAAAATTATGAAAAAATGGCTTAAAAAGGGGTTTTTTTGGAAAAAGGTTGATATGAAAGCATGATATGATATCATATGATGTTGTAATTAGATAGAAACTTCCCCAAAATTTCCCCACCTCCTCCTCTTGCTGCAGCCGACCCTCTTCCTGCAGAAATTCCCCACTTCCCACTTCATTCTTGCTTCATTTTCATGCTAAAAATCAATAAAAATCCACAATTTCTTTCTCCATTCAAAGCCTAACCCTAATCCCTTCTCTCTTCAACCCAAATTTGTTCAAGAACATGATGAAAGGAGGCTTCTTGGTGACTTGATCAAGCTAGGGTTCAAGCTTGAGAGGTGAAAATCCTAAACTAGTTGTTAATTTGTAGTTTAATAAAGCTAGTTTAGTATTTTAAAATGATTAATTTCATTGAAATGGTTAGTTTTGAAAATTCAAGTAAGGGATTTGATTGTGGATTAGGGTTTGAAGCATGGGGTTAGAGTTAAATTAGGGCTTTGGGTTTCTAATTGGTTATAGTGGTTAATGGTGTATTTATATGCTTGTTAAATCGTCAAATTTCGATGTTTGTATCAAATCGGCTAGAAATTCGCTTACTAGATTTTTGTAGAAAATAGAATGCGGTCAATTTGCGTTAGGTTAGCAATATTATTAGCTTCGTATAGGATTATTAGAATGCGCGAACGCGGGGTTTCGTCTAGTCGGGTTGTAGTTTAATCGATTTCCCCGAAATGACGATTTTAGTTAAAGGATTGCGATTTTCGTGCGTTTTTCCGCGCACTGAGTGCATGCTATGATTAATTCGAGAGCATTAATAATTGTATGTTGTGATTTGCAGTGTGTTAGGTTTTGTAATCTTATGCTTGATATTGTGCAAATATAGGATCGGTCGGAGAAACATTGGACACGGCGCGTAAAGGCAAAGCGGTGGCCGGATCAGATTAGCGGGGATTTCAGGTGAGTAGATGTATTCATCTATAGGGGAAATCGTCTGGATGGCGCGAGGCGCCCCCTAGTTAGGATTACCCTACTTTATGCAAGATTTATATTGTTAGACAGCTTATCCCTTTATGTACATTGCATACCCTCACAGCGAACAGTATGTTAAATTGCATGGACATTCATCTCTACCTATGCGATATCATTTCGTAGGACACGAACACCTTACCATGGGCATCTATTGCACGCGCACTATTCATGTGACACACACATCTTTGGAAATTGACATGCCACGTGCACGATAGAACCTGTTTATCTTAATATCGTCACCTGCATTCATACTTGATATATGAAACTGCATCGCATGCACATATCTCGCATCATCATCATATTTACATAGAACTCTAGCCAAAATTCACATCATACACATTGATATCATAGACATTTATCATATATATAACATGTGGACATTATGATTTTCTTGAGAATTTCAGTATTGCTGCGATTTCTGGATTTTTGGGGAAAACCGCAAGAATTTAACAAAACCTTATATTTATCATTTTCAAAACAAAGTTGCGGTTTTCTCGTGATGTATGTGTCGTCCACCATGAGTTTTCATGTTTTCTGTTGGATTTCGAGACCCGATTCGAGGAGTGGATGAACCGTCTCGGGTACATGGTGGGCCCGGTATGGTACCCCGGGGCAAGAAGATCGAGTTGTAGACGATGAGCCTGGCAGGGGAAGACTACCTACCGGTGATTTCTGGCGCGGCGGATATCCGGAGGATACCGACCGTTGTCGTGAGATTTATGATATGGGCCGATCCGGACTGACGGAGCCCGACATTGAGACAGATATGATTCCTATTTGGTGTCGATGCTTGACACGGGTTTTCTGAGGATTTCTTGATGATATTTAGCTATTATGCAGACATTCGTTTTCTAAAAGTTAAGAATGCAGTAACTTTAACATTTAAAACACTTAAAGAGTTAGAAAAGATATTGCATACATGTGCATGCATACTAGAGTTATTATATCACATATGGACATACATGTTGTTCCGCATTGCGTGCATTCTTACGATTGCCTTATTAGATGTTATATTTACTCACGAGCTGGCAACTCACCCCCGTTGTGCCACAGTGTCTTGCAGGTCGGACCCATCAGTCTTGTAGCGGCGGGCTATCTTGTCATCAGTTCCTTTTGCTCAGACTCGCGACATCGCCCGTAGGTGGGTTGCGAGTATGCTTTATTTCTTTTTGCTTTATCATTGTATCTAGTATTCTCCATCTACCACTTGTATTGTATATGCGACCTAGTGATGAGACTGAGAGATTTGTATATTCGTGGTTTCTTTTGGGTCGAGCTCACTTAAGCCGACGTGTGTTTTCTGGTATTTGCATCTCTTTTATGCTCTTTTTCTTGATATTACTATTATATTGCATGTGGTTGTGATCCGCCTTGGGCGAAGAGCTAGCTCCCGCTTGGGGATGCCATTTTTATAATTACAGGTTTATTATCTTGTTGTACCCATTTTGGGGGATAGAAAATACAGGGGAGACTCTGCCGAAATTTTCAGAAATTTTTGATGTTTTAAAAAGGGATTCTTTGCAACTTAATTGATTTGAAAATCGTCTTCATTAAAGGTTTTTCCTTCACTCTCTTTTGATTTTGGGTTAGATTTCTGGGCTTTGGCTGACTTAGGTTACGGTACGCCTTTAGACGTCTCGTAATCTAAGTGCCAGTCACGTTCCGTACTTTCGGGTCGTGACACCAATCATTTCGGCTATTTTTCGCGATGCCCAATCATTTCGGCTATTTTTTCTTTTTTTTACTCGCTGTTTTTTTTTATTGCGAGTTGCCCAATCATTTCGGCTGTTTTTGTATGCATATATTTTACTTACTAATTTTGTTGCAAGTTGCCCCATCATTTCGGCTATTTCATATGCATTTTTGGCTCGCTGATTTTTATCGCGAGTATGGAACTTGGAATCTGGTGCCAGTCTTAGCATCAGCATCGCTGCGACTGGAATATTGCCAGGAGCGAATCATCATTTGTCGTGAAAGGATTTGGAATTTGATTCCGATTTAGGCATCAACATCACTACCACTGTGACATTGCCAGGAGCAAATCATCATCTGCCTTTGTTGGTTCAAACAAGGGTGGCTTAGCAAACAGGGTTAAGATCCTGTCGACTAAGGCTTTTGACTTCATGAGCCGTAAGGGTCTCATAAAGTTGTTTCTCCCTACGAGTCATAAGGATCTCGTAGGTGTATTCTCTCCTTGGGAATCGTGAGGATTCCTAAGTGTATGTTTTCTTGCAAGTCGTAAGGATCTTGCAAGAGTATTTTCTCCTTATAAGTCGAGAGGACTTACAAGGGTCGTTCACCATGTGAGGATATCCCTTGTCGCTGGTGGGATTCTGTTGGGGAAATGTTTATTCTTGTTCATGGATTGTATACAAGGGTCAGTATTGAACCGCTTGTAGGGCAATCTGGGAAAGGTGATGGCTTAAGAATAGGTTCAGATCCCTATAGCTTAAGGCTTTTGAATCTTATGAGCCGTGAGGGTCTTATAAGAGGGTTCTCCTTACGAGTCGTGAGGATCTCGTAAGTGTAATTTCTCCTTAGGAATCGTGGGGATCCCTAAGTGTGTAGAGCCTGCTGATACCCATAGTGAAACACTGCTTAGTGTGGAAGGGGTTGATGAAACTGTCCCTCTCGCGATAGAGCCTCCTGCGGTGGTTCTTGCTCCTGAAGCACTTGCTCCCTCGGGAGAGGCACCCTTGGTGGTCGCTGTCCCAACGGATCTCCCTAGGGGTGGCCCAGAGTCTAGGATGGAGGTAGTCGAGGCTACCCCCCTTTTGTTGGAGCTCGAGGTCATGGCGGAGGCCGTTGAAGCTGCTATCCCTCCTATTCAGAATGGGAGGAGCATCGAAGGTAACCTTCTACATTTTGAATTAGTATCCTTTCGATTATCTGAACTCTTCTGTCTTTTCAGAGTTGCGCGGATTGGCGGCTTCGATTGCCGACTTGTCTCCCAGGCAGTCTTTTCAGCACCTATTGGAGATGGCTGCTCCACAAGCGATATCTCCTCAACGCATCGTCCTCTCGTCTGGGCAGGGTAAGTGTTGTTCGCCATCTTTTCATTGCATTGTTGTTATTTCACAAAATGACATTGATGTCCTTTACAGTTCTGGAGGACGACGACGAGGTTGAGATTCTCGAAGGGCCAGGGGAGCCTTCAGCTCCTTCTTGCATGACTGTGGGTAAGTGAAGTCTCAATATCGTCCCGCTTGTTCTTTTGCTTAGAAGTTTCACTGACCGTTTATAAATCTGAACAGCCCTGCCAGTTCTCACAGCGCTGGAGTCATGCATCGCCATGCCGCCCGGCCCTTATGCTTTGCGAGCCTCAGAACGGATGGCCAAGCTAAGCCTCACTTCTCTGTCATCTTTGATCAAGGAACTTCGTGCGGGCAGCGTAATTACGACCGAAGCATTTACTGCTGAAGCTAACGGCTCTCTTCCCTTTCTTGCCACCTATCATAGCAAGGCAGTAGTGCGGGTCTGGGTTGAGTTTTGCCGGCATGTGGAGGCTTGTCTGCACGTGCTCGAATGTACCCACCTTTCTTCGGAGGCTGTGGCTGCGAAAGCGAGCTTGCGGGGTCTGATTGAGCGATGTGCGGCAAACATGGTGTCATGTGAGAAGAGACTCGGCCGCAAATTCTCCGAGAGGAAGCTGGCTTCGAAAGCGCTGAACGAGCTCCAAGGCAACCTTACGGCCAAAGCCAACAAAGCGTATGAACTCTGGCGAGTGCTTCAAGAGGCCATCAAGGAGGTGGTGGCCATCGACAAAGCCGCCGTGTTCACTCGTGAAACGGTTGAGGCTCACAAGGCCACTGAGAAAGAGCTTGAAAGCCGGCTTGCCTCATATCAGGCCCAGCAAGCTCAGGCGGAGGCCCGTCTTCTGACGATATTGAATCACGAAGGCGTGGCCCAGCGAAAGGGGGATGAGCTGACCAATCTGCTAAATCGTCCGCTGGCTTGAAGACTTGTATATGTTTTTTTTTCCTTTGTACATACTCCTGAATGAGAGTATATTTTTTGTTCTTTCATGAATTGTACTTTGTATCCATTTTGGTTCATGAATAAAAGACATTTTTCTTCTCAATGGTGTGTCCCTTTTTATTGAATGTATTCTGTGGATAGTCTATCTTGATCTCTTTGCAGGACAACGATGGCTTAGGATTCAGGGTTAAGATCTGCCTCCTAAGACTTTTCAACTTTATGAGCCGTGAGGGTCTCATAAAGAATTTTCTCCCTACCGGTCGAGAGGATCCCGTAGGTGTAATTTCTCCTTAAGAATTGTAAGGATTCCTAAGTGTGTTTTCTCTTGAAAGTCGTAAGGATCTCACAAGAGAATTTGCTCCCTTACGAGTCATGAGGACCCGCAAGTGATGGGTGAAGTTGCCCTTATCCGCATTTCATGGGGTCAGGGGTTGCTCTGGATTCTTCCCACGGGTTCACTGCTATGCCTAGCGAGGACCAGGCTCCGCTCTGGAGGCTTTCCAGGATATCATAGTTTAAAGACATCGCGGTCGAGGTTAAGGACATTGTTGTCCGTGGATTTAATGACTCCATAGTCCGTTGTTAGTTTTAAGACATTACGGTCGAGGTTAAGGACATCATAGTCCGTAGATTTAAGGACTCCACATTCCGTTGTTAGTTTTAAGACATCACGGTCGAGGTTAAGGACATCATAGTCCGTGAGCTTAAGGACCTTACAGTCCAATTTTTGCTCTGGATGCTTCCCACGGGTTCACTGCCGTGTTCGGCGAGGACCAGGCTCCGCTCTGGATGCTTCACACGGGTTCACTGCCGTGCTCTGCGAGGACCAGGATCCGCTCTGGACGTTTCCCACGGGGTCATTGCCGCGTTCCACGTAACCAGGAATTTTTCTCTGGATGCTTCCCACGGGTTCACTGCTGTGTTCGGCGAGGACCAGGCTCCACTCTGGATGCTTCACACGGGTTCACTGCAGTGCTCTGCGAGGACCAGGATCCACGGGTTCACTGCCGTGCTCTGCGAGGACCAGGATCCTCTGTTGACGTTTTCCACGGTGTCAGGAGTGACATAATCCGCGTTCCACGTTCACTGCCGTGTTCGACGAGGACCAGACTCCGCTCTGGACGTTTCCCACGGGGTCATTGCCGCATTCCACGTAACCAGGAAGGGTTGACTTTATCCGCATTTCACGGAGTCGGGGTTTGACTCTCGGTCATCTGAGCACCGCCGAGTCTTGGAACTGGGAGTTGTCGCTGTTCCACTTTGGTTGATGTTGTGTCTGTTGTAATGAGACGAATGTTAAGATGATCTCCAGGCTACCTGTGAACCGTCGAGATTTGGCTTCTTCTTCCGATGAAACCGGGGGAGGAGGAGTGTGATTCCTTCTTTTTTTGCGCCCCTGGTTTGTATACAGGGATTGATGTGATATCACCCGTAGGGCATAAATTTCATTCATTCATTTTTTTTATTTCATTTCTTTCCGCGATGCTCTATCATTTCAGCTTTTTATATCGCGAAGGTCGCGGTTGCCCCATCATTTCGGCTATTTTTCGCGGTGCCCAATCATTTCGGCTATTTGTTTTATTTTTACTCGCTGCTTTATATTGCGAGTTGCCCAATCATTTCGGCTATTTTGCATGCATACTTTTTTTTTACTTGCTGCTTCTGTTGCAAGTTGCCCCATCATTTCGTCTATTTCGTATGCATGTGTGGCTTGCTGGCTTTTTACTGCAAGCTTGGGATTAGACACCGATTTCGGTATCAGCACCGCTACAATTGGGATATTGCCAGGAGCGAATCATCATTTTCCTCTGTCGATGTCAAACAAAGGTGGCTTAGCAAACAGGGTTAAGATCCGGTCGACTAAGGCTTTTGACTTCATGAGCCGTAAGGGTCTCATAAAGGTATTTCTCCCTGCGAGTCGTGAGGATCTCGTAGGTGTGTTTTCTCCTTAGGAATCGTGAGGACTCCTAAGTGTGTGTCCTCTTATAAGTCGTAAGGATCTTACAAGTGTGTTTTCTCCCTATAAGTCAAGAGGACTTATAAGGGTTTTTCAGCGTGCGAACATATCCCTAGTCACGGGTGGGACTTTGTTAGGGATATGTTTATTCGCGTCCGTGGATTGTATACAAGGGTCAGCATTGAGCCGCTTGTAGGGCAGTACCGGAGGTTGTGAGGGGCTTCTTAAGAACAGGTTCAGATCCCTGTAGCTTAAGACTTTCAAATCTTATGAGCCGTGAGGGTCTCATAAGAGGGTTCTCTTTACGAGTCGTGAGGATCTCGCAAGTGTGATTTCTCCTTAGGGATCGTGGGGATCCCTAAGTATGTTGCTCCCTTGTGAGTCGTAAGGATCTCACGCAGGTGGTTTCTCCTTACAAAGTCGAGAGGACCCTACAAGTGTCTTTTAACGAGGTTGCACCCTTTCGGGTTTTCACAAACACTTGCCGGTAGCCCTGCTGTTTTTACTCACGGAGCCCTTTCGGGTTTCCATCCGTGCCCTTTTTGCTTATGGACATACCGTTTCTTTTTTCTTTTTTTCTCTTTTTTTTTATTCGAATGAGGTTGCGCCCTTTCGGGTTTTCACAAGACTCGCCGGTAGCCCTGCTTTTTTTACTCACGGAGCCCTTTCGGGTTTTCATCCGTGCCCATTTTGCTTATGGACATACCGTTTCCCTTTTTTTTATTCTTTTTTTTGTGTCAGCTTTGGGATGCTGCAATCCACCGCAGTTTATCGATATCTCGGTCAACGGCTAGTTTTAGGACATAGTGGTCCATTGTTAGTTTAAGGACGTTTCGGTCCGTCGTTAGTTTAAGGACGTTTCGGTCCGCTGTTAGTTTAAGGACGTTTCGGTCCCATAAGCCGGCTACTACTTATAGAGTTTGGGCTTAAGAAGATAGCGAGTGGACATAGTCGTCGTCATCTATCATTGACCTAAGCCGTGACTCGTTAGGCATAGTATTTCTTCAGGAAGCGACCGTTTATTGGCCTAAAAGGTCTTTCACCATGCATGTCCATAAGTAGATAGGCCCCATCCTGGTAGACCTTGTCTATGATGTACGGGCCTTCATAGTTCGGCTCGAATTTCCCCCGCTTGGCGCGATTGGGGATCATAGGTCTTTTGACTATTAGCACGAGTTCGCATTGACGGAATGTCCTCGGCCTGGTCAATCTTTCATATGAGCGTGTCATCTTCGCTTTATAAGCTTCCAGATTTTGCTGCGCCAAGAGCCGGGTTTCATCAAGGGCATTGAGCTTCTCGAGGCGAAGGTGAGCGTTCTCTTCGTCTGTTAGCTCGTAATGAACTGCCACTCGTAGAGAGGGTAACTCTATCTCGAGGGGGAGTACCGCCTCTGTACCAAATACCAATGCGTACGGCGTTGTGTTCGTGGCCGTTTTGAACGTAGTTCGATACGCCCAGAGAGCTTCATGCAATCTCTCATGCCAGTCCTTCTTATTTCGAGGCACCGTCTTTTTCACGATCTTCGTCAAGATCTTTTTGAAAGCCTCAGCTAGACCGTTAGCTTGGGATTATAGACCGAAGAGTATCTCCAGTCTATGTTATGCCGTTGTGCGAAGTGGCTGATCTTGTGGCTTCTATAGGCTGGCCCGTTATCGGAGATGATCCGTCTCGGAGTTCCAAACCGATAAATGACGTGTGTCTTGAAGAAATGGAGGATATTCTCCGTCTTCATTTCCCTCAGCGGTACTGCTTTTGCCCATTTGGAGAAGTAATCAGTTGTCGCCAAAATGAATCGATGCCCTCTGGACGATGCTGGTTCGATGGGGCCGATTATGTCAGTTCCCCACATTTCGAATGGCCAGCTAGCCACCGTCGGATGCAGCGGATTCGGATGCTGATGGATAAAGTCCCCGTGAATCTGGCACGAATGGCACTGCTTCGCGTACTCTAGGCAGTCTTGAATCATCGTGGGCCAATAATAACCCATCCGTTTGATTTTCAGTTTCATCTTCGGCCCGGCTTGGTGAGAACCGCAGAGTCCGTCGTGAGTTTCTTGGACGACTCTTTTCACTTCTTTAGATCCAAGTTATCTTAACTACAGAGAATCAAATGACCTCTTGTACAGAGTATCATTGACGAAAGTGAAAGATAGGGCTCGCTTCATGAGTTGATGTTTTGAGGACGCATCTTCAGGCGTTCGACGGGATTTGAAGTAGTCTATAAAGACTTCTCTCCAATCTTCAACCTTTTCCTGGTCTTTTACCTATAGAGCCATTTGCTCGGTCGCTCCCTTTTTTTCGGACGACTCCGGAGATATTTCTGCCGGTGCAAGAACCTGACGGCTTTGTACCACGATTCTTACGTCATCGAGGTTCTCGTCGGCTAATTCTTTAGCGAGCTTGGCTAATGCATCCACTTTGCTATTTTCCGCACGCGGTATGCTTTCTAAGGTGTAGGAAGGAATTTGAGTCAGCAGTTGTTGTACTCTCTCGCCGTACATCACCAGTTCTGGTTTGCACGTTTGATAGTCGCCGTTTACTTGACTGACGACCAGCTGGGAGTCTCCGTATATGAAGAGGTTCTCGATCCCCATGTCGATAGCGATCTCGAGACCTTCTATCAAAGCTTCGTATTCAGCTTCATTGTTCGTCCTCGGCTCTGTTAAGGAGAAGGCGAAGCGCACTATCCCTCCTTGTGGAGTTACGAAGATGAGGCCTACCCCTGATTTGATTATGGGCGTGCTTTGTTTGCGCTTCTTCATCGAAGATACTCCATCGAAGTAAAGTTCCCACCGGGTATCACTTCCGTCGATCGTGTCAAACGCGTGTTCGTCTGGCAGTTCGCAATTCAGAGGAGAATCGGCAGGTATCGGATGATCAGCGAGGAAGTCGGCGATGGCCCGGCCTTTCACTGCCTTAAGGGGCTGATAAGTTATTGAGAACTCCATTAAGAGTAAGGCCCACTTAGCGAGTCGCCCTGTCAATATGGCCTTTGACATCAGATACTTGAGGGGATCCACCTTCGATATGAGACGGACTTCATGCGCCAACGCATAGTGCCTGAGCTTCATTATTGCGAAGATCAATGCCAGGCAGTGTTTTTCAATGGGAGAATAATTGCTTTCTGCCCCCAGGAGAACCCGACTCAAATAGTAGATGGCTCTCTCCTTCCCTTGGTCATTTTCCTGCACCCATAGTGCGCCTAAAGAACCTTCAAGGTCAGTTGTGTACAGGATTAGGGGCTTTCCCTTGACCGGAGCGGTTAGTACCGGAAGATTCTGCAGGTATTGCTTGATTTCGTCTAATCCGCTTTAGCATTTGCGATCCCAGACGAACGGGGTCCCCTTCTTCATTAGATGACTGTAGGGACGGCATTTTCGGGAGAGATTAACTATGAACCGTCGGATATATGTGAGCTTTCCTTGAAAAGATCGCAATTGCTTGAGAGTTCTAGGCGGAGGCATTTCCATGATTGCCTTGATCTTCGACGGGTCCATCTCGATGCCCCGGTGTCGTACGATGAATCCTAGGAATTTGCCTGAGGAAACTTCGAACGCGCATTTGAGAGGGTTCATTTTCAAGTTGTATTTCCGAAGGCGCTGAAACACGATTTTCAGATGCTCCCAATGTTCCTTGTACGATTTGCTTTTAACCACAAGGTCGTCGATATAGCATTCAACGATTTCATGTATGAGGTCATCGAAAATATTTGTCATGGCTCTCTGATAGGTAGCTCCAGCGTTCTTCAGACCGAAAGGCATCACTATATAGCAGAATATACCCAGTGGAGTCCGAAAAGCGGTATGCTTCTGGTCTTAGGGATGCATTTTTATTTGATATACCCTGATGAGCTGTTCATGAAGGAGAAGACTTTGTGAGTGGACGCGTTGTCTATCATTAGCTCGGTAACCGGTACAGGAAAATTATCCTTTGGGTAAGCTTTGTTGAGGTCTCGAAAGTCCACGCATATGCGCACCGTCCCATTTTTCTTCATCACTGGGACGATGTTGGCAATCCAGTCAGGGTACTGAACCTCTTAGATGAAGCCGGAGTCGATTAGCTTCTTGACCTCGGCGTTGATGCTCATTTCAAGTTCGAGCCGCATTCTTCTCGGCGCTTGTTTGATCGGCTTGACGTCCAGAGATATCGTCAATTTGTGCACGGCGATTTCTGGATTTAATCCCGGCATCTCAGAGTAGTTCTATGCGAAGCAGTCTTTATACTGCATGAGCACGTCTTTGAACGTAGCCACCTTTTCTTCAGACAACTGCTCACTGACGAACGTTAGCCGTGGGTCGTTTGCCATCCCCAAGTCGATTTTTCTGAAGTTATCTGCAGAATGTATCCCATCTTCCAGCTCTTTTGGCACCGGTGGAAAATTCTGAGATCATTTCGTCATCATCGTTTTCGAAGCACCAGGGAAGGTCAGCAAAATCCTCGCGTACTCCTTCTCCTGACAGCGTTATCGCGTGACAGGTACGAGATCGTTTCCAAGACCGATGTTGATCTAGTTCTACTCTCGCCATATACGTTGCTTTCGGTTCATGCTTATGTGGCGGGGTTACCCTCCAACTGCTGGATAAAGCGAACCTGCCTTGCTGATACTGGTCTTCTACCCGGTTTTTGAATGTGAAGCAGTCTTCGAGAGGATGTCTTATCGCTCGGTGATAGGAGCAATAATCCGGATGAGAGACCTCGTCTGCTTGTTCTGGGTTCTTGGACTCCAAGAGCGTAATCATTTGATGTTTCATGACAAGATCGAATATCTTCCTTGTCTTGTCCTGAGGAAAAGAATATGCTCGACCCATCTTCTTTATAAGAGACGAATCCCGGTTGCTCAATTCTCGATCGCGTGGCTTCTTGGACCCGCTTTGCCGCTGTCGAACGTTTTTTCCGTTCTTTAGCTTGTCTTTACCTCTGCATCGGGTCTTCTGTATGATGGGCTGGCGACGAAGAGCATCGTCATTCTCCGCAGCCTGCTGAAGGAGGCGCTGCGTCCTGGCTTTCTCGTAAATGGCCATTTCGCAGTTGTGGTCATCCCGGACTTTTTGACCCGCTTCCCTTATTAGCTTGTCCATCTGTTCTTCAAACGACGGACTTAGCACCTTCATGGCGGGACCTCGTTTTGGTTCAAGGTTAGCGTCTTCTAATAGAGCATCTCCTTCTTCATCAAAGTCATGTATAACGAAGCAACCATGGAATCGCTCCCGTTTCTTGGATTGAACATATCCAAGCCCGATTGTTTCCATTTTCCTGTTAGGAAATTTTTTCTGAGTTCCAGGGACGTTCCTGATCCTGTTTTAGAACTGAGCTTGTCGAGCAGTCTGTTTGAAGGGTACGCCTTGGCGCCTTAATAGCCTTTTTAATCCTTCCGTGTAGTATTTGGGCAGACGGATGGGCTGGAGCCTGTCAAGTGTAGAATCGGCACCATGCCAGATTTCTTTCTCTACTTTGGTTTCTGTGGATCGATAAAATAGGATCGCCTTTTCATCTCATCACCCGGGAGGGACGTAGAACGTCTGCAGTTCATGCACACTATAGGTATCAAGTGTGTCGAGCTCTTTGTAATGCTCTTGCGGAACCATGGCGATTTACAAACTCCGTTCATCGCCAGTGAAGGCTTATATTGATGGCCGAACAGAAAATACTGCATTAATCTCATCTTCAGAGTCGCTGCCGAAGACCAGAATATGGGTGGACGGTCCCGGCTTGTTGCATTCGGGCGGTCCTGAATAGACTATCTCTTCCTCCTCTTCAGTATCGCTCCTAAAGACCGGAATAGCGGTGATAGCTTTCTGCTTATTCTCCGGCTTATGGCATCTTTCCGTGTCTTCAAAGTCTGGCAAAAAGTACTTTGCGTCCTCGTATTTACGGACTTTGTTCACAGAGAATGGGTTTAGCTCCCCCGTTATGGTGTACTCAAGACCATACTTGAAATACTTCATACACTGATGTTGTGTAGAAGGGATGATGTTGTATTCGTGTAACCAAGGACTGCCGAGCAAAGCGTTGTATCAAGTCTTGGCGTCAATGACATGAAATTTGATGTCAGTGACGAGCGACCCGAAGCATAATGTCAGTATCACAGACCCGAGCGTCCGTGATGACTGGGAGTCGAACCCGGAGATGGTGATTTTATCCCGAGCGAGATGCTGGATGCTCATGCAGATTTCTTTTAGTACCCTCACATTTAGGAGATTGACAGAGGACCCGTTGTCAACTAGAATCTTCCCTATCTTGATGTCATGGCAGTATCCGGTGACATACAGGGGACGGTTGTGCTCGCACGTCCCGAGGAGGAGATCTTCATCGCCGAACGTGACGTCAGCAGTGTGCAGTTCTTCTAGCTCGTCCTTCATCTTTTCTTCGGCAAGGAAAGCTTGGAACTGCTCGGGCTCTTGTAGTGCCTTGATCAAAGAATCTCTCGCCTCTTTAGATAGCAGAAGGGCATCGAGAATGCTCAGTTGCGAGGGTATCTTCCTCAGGTGTGCCAGAACGTTGTAATCCACCTTGTTTTTCTTTGGCGGATCCTTGGGTTCCAACTCCTCGACGACTCGATCATCGAGGGTGATATCCTCAGGGACTTTTTCCTTCCCTTTATCTTTTTTACTCGACCCCTTGTTTGTGGGTCCGAGATTCTTTTCGGGTAACGTGCGATTACGCAGCTGAATGTTCTCGCAAGTTTTCATCTCTTCTGCTTCGGAGGTGAGTTCTTTGAAGAGAGGGCCGAGGGCTATTTCCTCATCAGAATCGCTTCCGAAGGTGGGAACTTATGATATCCCAAAATCGACCATGTGACAGTTACTGGCAGTTCTTTTGTGCTCATCTGTCGCATTTTTTCGCTGTCGACGAGTTTCAAGCTTCATCCTCTTGAAATGTTATCGGTTGGCGACATATCCCTGCCACAAGTTTTTAAAGGTGTTGCACTCTTCAGTAGGAGGCGCAATCCTCTGATGGTATAAGCAGTAATGTGGATGTACATCCTTTTCATCAAGGTGTATCCCACCAGGAGTGTTTCCTTTGGAGAGTGGCAACTTCATTCCTCTTGACATGGCTTTGGCGAACCGTTTTCTCGTCTTATGTTTTCTTTTGTTTGCGACGGATGTGCTTTGATCTGGTGGGAGTGTTTTAACCCTTTTTTCCAGCCGCCGACATTTGGCTTTTTCGAATATGGCCATTTCGCGCTCCCGATCGGCTTTGCTTTTCTGACGGGCTACGTTCAGCAGCAGATCGATCATCTCGTCAGACGGTTCTAAGGGTTTCGGTTCGGGATCTGCCCCCAATTTCTCTGCATCAGGAGCTTCTTCACCATCTATTGACGAGTGAGAGATCACGTGGCAGCTCGCCATATAATCCTCAGATTCATCTAACGAGTCTTCTCCCTCATCTTTGTTGCCATCTTTGTTTTCAAGGATGTGGTTGAGAAACTCTTGGAGTGTGACCGGGGTTCGCGCCTTCTGGTTGTATTCCTCTAGCACGTCAATGTGTTTTTGCAGGTCCGTGCGCTTGTCATCAGGCTTCACAGGCTTTTTGGTCTTCTTATTCTTCTTTGAAGATTTTGACGGCTGGGCATGGGCGTTTTGACTATCGCTACTAATTCTTGGAGTCGAGCGCGGCTTCAGCATTCCCTCAATGACTTCGGGCTCCAGCGGACTTTTCCACCTGATCACCGGGCATGTTTGGAGATCCTTCAGCATTCTTTTCGTTTTGGCTGAAAGAGCGACCTCCCTTAGAGCTTCTTCTATAAATGAGCATGATGCCCCCGGCATATCTACCTTTTTAGGAGCGTGCGGCTGGGGTGGGCTTACTTTCCAATTCTCGGACAGTGCGAATTTGCCCTGTTGGTATTGGTCCTCAATCCAGCCTTTAAAGATAAAGCAATCTTCGATTGGATGGCCTACTACTCTGTGGTAGGAGCGGTAATTAGGATTGTTGACGTCATCTGGCTGCAGTGGGCGTCTCAGATCTGGTTGAGTGATGAGCCTGTTGCGCATCGCCAGTTCGAACAGTCTCCTTGTTTCATCCCGAGGGAATAAGTAAGGACGCTTTAACTTTTCGTCGATAAATCATTGTCTGTCGTTTAGGCGATCAGCTGGTTTTGGACCACTCGGCCGTTGCTGAGCATTGGCGACAAAGGTCACTTTCCTTTTCCCCTTTTCATTCTGAGGCTCCGTCTTTGAAGAGGAAGGCCTATGGCCCATCTGGTCCATTTGGGCCAGCTTGTCGATCAAGGCTTGGAAAGTGGTCGACTTGAAGAACATCATAAATTGGGATATGGTCACCTGCGGATCGAGGGTTCCCACAAACATGCCTACTGCAGGAGCCTCTTCTATACGCTGTTCGCACTTCGACCATAAGTTCCGCCACTGTATCGCGTACTGAACCCATGTTTCTCCAGGCTTCACCCTGGCATTGATCAATGCCGTAATTGGGGTGCGTTCGCTAGCGCTTGTGAAACGCTGGGTGAATAGCAACTCCATCTAAAAGTTTTGATAGAATTGTTGGGAAGCTCTGAATACCATTCGAACGCCGTTTCCGCCAAGATGCGGACGAATTGGCGAAGCAGTAGCTTATCGTCACCTCCAGTGTTGCCGCACAGAGCCCTGAACTGAGCGACATGCTGGTGGGGGTTGCCTGTCCCCTTATATACATAAAATTTAGGGATTGTGTATCCTGGCGGGTACTTAATTTGATCGTACCAGCTGGGATATGGTCGCCCCGTTCTGACGACTTGGCCAGCAGCTTCGTTCGCTTGATGAGCTCGTATCTGTTGAGCTATATAATCATCGAGCGTAGCTTTTGAGATTGTTTCCTCCTTTGCTGCTGAAAAGGCCGGAAGGGGGTTTGATGTCTCCCCTCTGTCCTCTTCGATTATTATTGGCGGATCTTTGGCTGGAGGGTCTGACTGGATCATCATGCCCACCATATCCTGGAACAATAGCGCCATTTGTTTTATATTGGCCGCTTGTTCCGCTGCCTCTTGATCTTTCTTTTCTAGCATCCTCCGGAGGAACTCGGCATCGGTTTCCTGTTCCTGGCGCTGATCCGAAGATGCTTCGGGGCTTTCTTTATGTCCCGTGAGTGCAGCCATCTTCGCTAACATCTCCTGGAGCTTTTATTGTTGCTCCTGAGCTTTTGTTACCGATCGGGTGAGTGGTCGATGACCCCCAGAGGCACGACTCTCTTCCTTCCCAGAAGCCATATAAACAGTATGCACCACCATGCCCCCAGACTTGGAGCGTCTGGGTTCAGTGCCCTTGAGATTCATCGCAGGCATAGGGATCTTCCCCGCCCTCCTCTTTTTATAGATGATTGAAGTTGAGGGGGCTGTTGCAATAGGTACCTGAGCATACGATACTTTGCGTAGCATGGCAGAGGGATGTTCATCTTCCTGTTGAGTCTTCATCTTCTTCTGTTGGCGGGAATAGTTCTTGTTGATCACATAATCCTGGACTCTCCGCCAGACCTTGTGGATTTTGGAAGACAGCCGCTGAGGGGGCTGCTCCGGCTTCGACTTTGTAACATTCTCCACAGGTGGAGGAGATCTTTTCAATACAGAAGTCGGAGAATTCTTGCGGACCCTCTTGAGTGGTTCAAAGATGTTCCCAGTTGGAACAGCAGCATCGACTTCAACCATCAGAGCTGGTGGAGTCAATCCCGAAGGGGAACTACCCCCAGCTTTCCTCACTCGGCACCAGTGGCGACGTCGAGCATGTCTTGCAAATGGCACTGGCTCGGTTATGGGGGTGGCTTCATCATGCCCCCTGTTTTGGTGAAAGGTTGCTGCTGGTGCCAGCCTATCAAAGAATGACGTCCGTTGAGAAAGGATGGTCAACCTGTCGAAGGCAGACTTTCGAGCAGGGGTAGCGGCTTTGGTGACTTCGCCTGGAGCGGGAGTTAGCACGGCCAGTCTTGTGAAGACCGACCCCTTAGCAGGAGAAGCCTCTCCGACAATTTCATTTACTGGAGCAGGGATGGCTATCCATTTCGGGATAACCCCTTCAGGTATGGTAGGTTTCTTCATAGGCCCATTGGAGTTTTGGCCCAGTTTGTTAAAGACTGAGGCGTTGGATCTGGGCTACCCGTTGAGAGGGGCCGGGATAGTTGCAAGCCGATCAAAGACTGACTTCTTTGGAGCTTCTTGCGATGGCACTGGGGTGTTGAAGCTTGCTGGTGGGAGCATGGTCCCGAAGAACAGTCCAGTGGTGGCCCGAGTCACCTGTTCCACTGGCATGGCGAAGATGGAGGCCGTTTGGGGCCCATAAGTCACTCCTCCAGCGATAACGAAGTGGGAATTGTTGTTGCAGCTAGTGCAGTTGGAAGCCATTTTCTCTGCACGAGAGAAAGACACCAAATCTTGGTACCTCGAATCCAGGAGAAACCACATTAAACCGCGATTCGTTCGCGAACACGATACACGAAGTGTGGAGTGGAAAGAGAAAAAGATCCCACCGGGCGTGCCAGAATCTGTTCTCCGCTAAAAAGACGCTACCGGGACGTTGGGACGTCAGGCCTGAATTTCGGGGGCAGATGTTATTTGGATTTATCCGTCCACCTCTCCGAAGATGCCAAGTTGATTTATGGCACCGTATATCGGAGGTTTAGACAGATGCGGCCGATATAGCAGATTTCGTCAGATCTCCCTCGTTGTGAGGGGTTTTTTATTATGGGGACGCTCTTCCCTGTAGGCGCAAGCCCCTGCAGTTAATTACGCTACCGCATCGCGGTAACAATTTTCTCCTTCTCCAGATGGTCACTTCGTATCGTATGTGTTTTTTTTATTTTCAGTTTCCCGTGTATCGTATATGGAGACTAATTTATGTTGTCGCCCGTAGGGCGTGGATTAATCCAAATCCGTATTTTCTTAGATTTGGTTTTCGGTTGGGTTTAAGGATCGTTAATCTCATTTGAGACTAAGATCAATTTAAACGTTTGTTAAGGATACATTAGTCAAATTTTAGACTAAGATCTACTTAACATGATCATTTAGATCCAACAAAAGAGCATTTGGACTCTATTATTTTAGTTTGGGGACATTGCGGTCCATAAGTTTAAAGACATCATAGTCCGTGATAGTTTAAAGACGTCATAGTCTGTAAAGTTTAAAGACATCATAGTTTATGAGTTTAAGGACCCCACAGTCCATAAAGTTTGAGGACATCATAGTCCATGAGTTTAAGGGCCCTACAGTCCGTAAAGTTTAAGGACATCGTAGTCCAGTTTAAAGACATCATAGTCTGTGTAATTTTGGTTCAACTGTTTTGGGATGCACCAAAAGTTATTGGTTATTGGGACCCTCCATCTCTCTGAAGACGTTGAAGAATTACAACGACATATATTAGAGGTATGAAGAGATGTACCCTTGAACCAATGTCGGTTGGGAGATCTGTAGTCAAGTTTGGGACTAAGATCAGAGATTTATGAGCATATGAGCTCAATTAGGGATCTGTGGCCAACTTGGGCTCGGCCCATTCAGTTAAAATGTTGGACATTTAATTAGGCTCGGTTTTTTTCATTTAACAATGCTGAGCATTGGTTTGGGTTCTGACAACATTTTTTGTCTTTTATTGAATGCTGAGCACTCATTATGGATCTGGGACTTTATTTAAAGAACAATTTATGTTCCCTCAGTGCACACGTGAGGAGCACGTAGCGCGCTTGGCGCTAAGCGCCAGATTTAGATCGCTAAGGCGCTTCCTGTGAGATAGCGCACACGTGAGGAGCACGTGGCGCGCTTGGCACTGAGCGCCAGTCAATGAGTGCAGAGCGCTCTTTATAAAATAGTGCACACGTGAGGAGCACATGGTGCGCTTGACACTGAACGCCAACTTTAGAGTGTTGGACGCTTCTTTTAAAATAGCACTTGGAGCGCTGGGCGCTGAGGGCTGAGCGCTAGACTCAGAGCGCTGAGGCGCTTCTTTAATTGGAGTGCGAGGAGCGCCGTGGCGCTGTGCGCCAGTCTTAGAGTGCTGAAGCGCTTCTTTTCAATTGGAGCGCTAGGAGCGCTGTGGCGCTGTACGCCAGTATTAGAGCGCTGAAGCGCTTCTTTTCAATTAGAGCGCTGAGGCACTTCTTTTCAATTGGAGCGCTAAGGCTCTTTTTAAGCAACTTTGATCAGTTTTGCACTCTGAGAATTAAATTCTCGTTCATAGGAGACTTTGTCTCATAGATTTAAGAATTAATTTCTTATTTTAATAAAAGATTTTATAATCTCTTCTGTTCTTGTGAAAGACTTTCGTCTTTATTTTATAGATCTATGATCTGAAGAGAATTAAGTTCTTCCCCCTCACTTTTTATGATGAGATGCTATGATCTCTTATGTGAAAGACCCTGGTCTTATAGATCTATGATCTAGAAAAAGAAATAGGTTCTTCTTCTCTTATGAGATGATTTTATCTCTCTGTTTTATTTACCTTGAAGAAATTCTTCTTCCGAACTTGCTCTTCTCTTTGAAATTTCTCAAAGCTTTTTTTTTGGGGGGGGGGGTTTCCTCTGTGCAAGACTTGAAGTCTTGGGTCCTTTATATAGGGGAGGCTGATTTGTTGAATCAGTTAAGGAAATCTCTCATTGAGAGATCTCCAATTGATTTGTGGAATTTATCCACCGTTGGATCTTTGATCCGAGGGCTTCTGTTTTACAGAAGATAGTTTTCTTGTTATTAACAAGATTGGGAAAATATCTTCCCATACAGAATTTGTTCTGTACCCTGGTGATTTTTAATCACCATTGGATCATTGATCCAACGGTGCTCTGATTTACAGAGCACAATCTTTCCTATTTGGAAAGATTCTGATGAGTATTTTATTATGAATTTTGATGATTTATCATCTTCGTTGGATCTTTGATTCAATGGTGGAGAACATTTAGTTCTGGCGCTTGGCGCTCTCATGCTTTGCACGTGAGCGCTGCTTCAGAGTCTTTGACTCTTTAGCGCTGGCGCTCAGCGCTTTCGTTCTTTGCACGTGAGGCGCTGCCTCAGAGTCTTTGACTCATGGCGCTGGCGCTCAGCGCTCTCGTACTTTACACGTGAGGCGCTGCCTCAGAGTCTTTGACTCTTACTCCTGGCGCTCTGCGCTCTCGTGCTTTGCACGTGAGGCGCTACCTCAGAGTCTTTGACTCTTAGCGCTGGCACTCCTGGCGCGAGCGCTATCATGACGCGCTGCCTCACTTTAAATTTCAAATTTCAAATTTTGAAATTTGAATAGAGCTTTGCTCTCTGATTGGTGGAAACAGGTATGTCTACAAGCAAAATGGGCACGGATGAAAACCTGAAAGGGTGCTGTGAGTAAAAACAGCAGGGCCACCGGCGAGCTTGTGAAAACCCGAAAGGGCGTAATCTCGTAAAATTTTCACTACGAGATCCTCTCGACTCGTAAGGAGAACTCCCCATATGAAACCCTCACGGCTCATAGGATTCAAAGCCTTAAGCTACAGTGACCTGGACCTGTTCTTAAGCCGTCGTATTCCCTAAGTTGCCCTACAGGCGGTTCAATATTAGCCCTTGTATACAATCCACGGGCACAAATAAACAATTTCCCCACCAAGTTCCACCAATGATGAGAAATGTTCTCATATGGTGAATGACACTTGTAAGTCCTCTCGACTTATAAAAAGAAAATACCCTTATGAGATCCTTATGACTTATAAGAGAACACACACTTAAGAATCCCCACAATTCCTAAAGAGAAAATACTCATATGAGATCCTCATGACTCGTAGGGAGAAATAACTTTATGTGACCCATACGGCTCATAAAGTCTAAAAGTCTTAGTCGACAAGATCCTAACCCTGTTTACTAAGCCATCTTTTTTCAAATCGACAAAGGCAAATGATGATTCGCTCCTGGAAATATTCCAGTAGTAGCGATACTGATGCCTAAACAGGTATCAAACCCCAAGTCTTCTCAAAGCAAATGATGATTCGGTCCTGGCAATATCTCAGTAGTAGCGATGCTGATGCCAAGATTGGTATCAGATCTTAAGTTCCATACTCGCAACAAAAAAATCAGCGAGCAAAAAATATGCATATAAAAATAGTTGAAATGATGGGGCAACTTGCAATAAAAATCAGCGAGCAAAAATATATGTATATGAAATAGCCGAAATATTTGGGCAACTCGCAATAAAAAGCAGCGAGTAAAAAAATATACAAAAATAGCCGAAATGATTGGGCACCGTGATAAATAGCCGAAATGATTGGGCAATCGTGACTTTCGCGATATGAAAAGCTGAAAATATAGAGCATCACGGAAATAAAAATAAAATAAAATAGAATTTCCTTTGCCCTGCAAGTGAGTCTACACCGACCCCTGTATACAATCCATGGGCACAAATGAAAAAGAGAACCATATTTTCCCACCAGGCTCCGTCAAAGGGAGAGCCAGATCTCGACAGCAACAACCACAATCTGGAGATCAGTTCGGCGTTCCTTCTCACTCCAGCAGGATGCAGAAGCAATGTCAACAAAGACCCCTGGGTCAAAACAAAACGGAACCATGGCAAATTCCTAGTTCCAAGTCTTGGCGGTTCATATACGACCTAAAGACTACCCCGGCGTTCTTTCTCACTCCAGCAGGATACAGATGCAACGTCAACAAAAGACCCCAAGGTTGAAACAAAACGGAGCCATGGCAAATTCCTAGCTCCAAGTCTTGACAGTTCACATACGACCAAAAGACTACCCCATCCTACCTTCTCCTCATTCCATCAGGGTGTAGACGTGATGCCAACAAAGGCTCCAAATAGCCGAACCAAAAAGGAGTGACGGCAAAATCCCAGCTCCAGCTCGATATTCTTCTCATTACAGCAGACGCAATGTCAACAAAGGCTCCAAATAGCCAAACCAAAAAGGAGTGATGGAAAAATCCCAGCTCCAGCTTGACATTCTTCTAGTTACAGTAGACGCAATGTTAATAAAGGCTCCAAATAGCCAAACCAAAAAAGAGTGACGACGAAATCCTAGCTCCGACTCGACATTCTTCTCGTTACGGTAGACGCAATGTTAACAAAGGCTCCAAATAGCTAAATCAAATTGAAGCAACGGCATATTTCTAGCTTCAGGGTCTCAACGGCAAGTCATATAAAGCCTAAGAGACTATAAGAGATCATCCCACACCAGCGCGGAGTGGTTATGACTCATCGAGGCTCCAAACTGAGCCTAACCTTAAGTAAAAATTGACGTGGCAAATTCCTAATGCTTACTCTTCCGACGGTCATATAGCCTAAGGAGATTACTTAAAGACGTCTTGTCCAGCCCTCGAAGGGATCAGAGACACGACAGTCGCGGAGCTACTCGAACACAGCGTAAAGACTGCATATCGGGGAATGCATTGGCCAACGAGACGGTTCCACGGACTAAAACCCTAGTACCACAAAACCTAACGGACCTCTGTCGTAAAGAGCAGGGGTTATCTATAGTGTTAGGACAAGTTTGCCTATAAGCCCAAGGGAGGTAAACTAAACAAACTCCGAAATGAGTCCATAAACTGGAGACTCCGGAATGAGTGAATAAACTACAAACTCCGAAATGAGTCCATAAACTAGAGACTCCGGGATGAGTGAATAAACGACAAACTCCAAAATGAGTCCATAAACTAGAGACTCTGAAATGATTGAATAAACTACAAACTCCGAAAAAAAGTCCATAAACTAGAGACTCCAGAATGGGTGAATAAACTACAGGCTCCGAAGCGAGAGCATAAACTACAAACTCCGAAACGAGTAAGTAAACTAATTAGCACCACATTAAGGCATCAGAACACGAATAAGCGCATAAGAAATGCAAATTCTTATTCATGAATCAAAATGTTTAAGAGATACAACTAATGCAAAATGGGGAATACGGTTACAATTAGGAAGGAGGGGTTTTCAAAAAATTGGCGACCCGCTCACGTGCTCCCCGCAACTCCTCTTTGCATTTAGCTACTGCGGCCAGCCCCGCTTCGATTTGAGCCCGTTTTTGCAAGCAGGATGAAAGATTCTCAATGATTTCCTGCTTCGCAATCTTGCGTGACCCGCACAGTAAAGTCGAGCTTCTGCCTCAGTGCCAACCCATCAGATATACATTGTTGGAGTTTTTCAAAAATAGCTTTCAACTGCGTAGCATTTGCTTTGATTTGGGCACGCAATTGAATGGATTTCCTAGAAGCCGTCGCATGCTCGTTTCGCTTCAGGGTCAGCTTTTGTTCGAAATGTTGAATGAAGTCGCTGCTTTGCTTGATCCACGCGACTCGCTGAGCCTTCAAAGTCAATACTTCAGGAGCGAGACGCTTGAGCTCGATCTTATGCAAAAAAGCCTTGATCTTCTTACAATGATCGACCCAAAAGCGAACGAAATCTTCGTTGTGGAAATTTGCAAGCGTCGTCAGCATGGGGTTGACTTCGTCAGCGAAATCCACAGCAGAGGTAAGAGCCTCGGCATCAAGATCTTCGATAAATTTGCTTAACATCCACTTGCACCGCGCCCCTGGAAGATTGACGTTTAGCAAAAGGCCTCGTAGGCATAGGAATGCGAGACTCAAAATGAAGCGAAGCCGGTATAATTGCTGCAAAATAAACCACGCATGAATAAGGGTTAAATTTCAACTTGAAAGATAAAGAAGGAAGCTGATGGACAAGAGATACCGTACCAGCTGTTGAAAGTGGCAAGACAAGGAGCACCGGAGGCTTGGCTATTCCTTCACTCCCTCCTTCAAGCCATGATACTGTGGTCAATATGAGGAAAGCTTAGCAACAGAAGGTCTACTCGTGAAAAGGAGAAACACCAAGCGAAGAATATACTGACCAATACTGGAAGGGGGAACGACTTCCGATTGGAAGGAAAAATGTGGGTTTAGCACTTGGTATAAGTAGTCAAAGAGCACTCCTGCAAGGTTGCGACAATATATGGTTAATGCAAAAAATGGTATCTACAGTGAAGCAAATAAATGAGAAGTCTTTACCTTCCAAACGGGGAGACTCAGAAGAGGGAGAAGGAACCGTGACAGTCAAGGCAACGGCCGGCGGTAATTCTTCAGCCAGTACAGCTTCAGGGTTTACTGCGCCTATGCTCAAGACAAAGGAAATATCATCAGAGATGCTTAGCAGGATTAAAAGCTCAAAGATAATAACCCAAGGAGTACCTGACAAGTCGGTAACCGAACCGTGCCCGAAGCGTCACCGGTTGTGACGACTTACTCGGTTTCCATTGGGAGAATAGATTCAGCACCCACGGCTTCATTCCATGACTCGACAAGGACCGTCGTAACACTTGCGTCACCCGCCGATATCAAGGATCCACAGGGAGAAACAGCGGCAGTTGGAACGGTCCCAGATTCCAGAGAAAGATTGTCCACTTCAGGCTCTTTAATTGCCGACATTTCACCTATCACGCCGTCACCCAAATCTGGCTCTGTAAATAAAAAATGCGTATGTTATGATATAAAAAAAGGGGGAGGGGCTGTTGCTAAGAGCCGTGCGTTGTTCTACCTTGAAGTAGCCGTTCGCCCTTTTCCTGAGTTGCACGCGCAACCTGTCTATGGGTAGTAGACAGGGAAGAAGGAACGTCCACTGGAGAAATGTCAGCAGGTGGAATATTACTCGAACCTGCACCCGCGGCCAAGACAGCTTTGTGTTCCCTCACAACGTGCTTTCTACGCTTCCTCTCAGTCTGGATCGTGTGAAACGACCTCCTTAAAACTTCTGACAGGGGGACGTCGTCGTTCGAACCGAGCTCGGCCTCTGGAGCCGCTATGGCATCCATCATCGGCTGCTTCAGCAACGTCTCCTTTGGTGTCCTTGGGAGGGCCTTGGCTGTAGTCGGTGGCTCTAGAAGCTTTCCTGCATCACCACCTAGGATTGGCACTACACTCGGAACAACATGGGTTTTGGTAGTCCCTGTAATAAGATAAAGAAAAAGAGCCAGACCATGAATAAAAGGAATTAAAAGAGGAAAGGTGTAATGAAACGAATTATAACAAGGCCCAAAGAGGCACGAAGCCTCTCTTCCTCCTCAAACGTCTTGAGGGAAACCGCGAGAGCCTCTTCAGCAGAGATACCTGTTAAGAAAGAGAGCGTTAATAAAGCATAATAAGGAGGGAAGGGGATATATGCAGAAAAGTGTAAATGAAGTATACCAGACTCCACAATAAAGACCAACGCTGCCTCTTTATGGGCCAGTCGTTTGGAAGCGTCAATGGAAGCCTGAAGGTCAGTATCGGTCACAGGCACATCAAATAAACCCTCGTTAGTGCCATATTCGCACAAGCCTTCGGTATAAGGGCATGAGGCTCCTGGCTGAATACGATGTCAGCATAAAATAGGGACTTCTTCCTTTTTTGCGAAACGACGCCCGCCGCCGACGATAAAAGCTTTCGCTTAACAGGTTTTTTCGGATGACGGGTCCCGATCTATGAACCGATGCCCGAGTTCGAAGACGCCACTGTTACCGTGGTGGTGGGAACATCCGGTCGAGGCCACTGGGAAAAGCGCGCGGGACTATAACCGGGCGGTTTCTTTCAAAGAAGGGAGCACGGCTGCCCGTCGCTTCAAAGGGACTGCTGGATTACCGGCTGGGACGACATTCTTATGGTCGAGTAGCAGCCGCTTCTCCTCCCTGATAACAGCACATGTCGCATGCTGGTACCATGCGACTTAAGCATTCGAGGCTTTTGGCACATGGCTTGGCTCGCTGACAAAGAAATGGGACCCCATATTTAATCGCATAAAATGATGCGTTGTGCTGCGAATACCCTCCTCCGTAGCAACCGGCTTAACTAAGAACACCTCAAAAGGAACATCTTGGTTATAACCCAATTGTTGGGCAAAACGATGCGAGTTATACCTCATAAACAGCACCGAGGCATTCTGTCTAAATACTAGAAGCCCGGCCTGATAGAATACAGGTGCATAACCTCCCGAGCCCTCAACGCCGAAGCCCCGTCCTTGAAAGTATCATGCAACGGTTGGACCACCTTGGAAGATTCTTTGCCGATAGTCAGGACTTTATCGACAAAAGTCATACTATCCCCAACCATACGTGGGCGAAGAAGCAATCGTCGAGCCTCTCGCTGTGATAGGTCTGGAGCGGAAGCGTCAACTAGATACATGACCCAGAGGAAGATGTAGACTTCGTAGAATCAGGGTCGTTTATGAACACCAAAGGCGCCCAGCACATGCATCTCGATCCATGATGTGAAGTAGTGCAATGGCAGATACACGGGCTTTACCCCCGGTTGAGTGGTGTCAGCTGCTAAGCTCAGGCCATGATATAAATGAGCCAACCCCGTGATCCTAATGACCACGTGTGTCCCCGTGAAGATGCGATGAGCCGGATAAAAAATAGATGGCCTCATGTAGTGGGGGTGCATCGGAAGCGCAAACCAACTCAGCCACAAGCCAATAAACCCTAGAAAGAACGTCTCTTCGTCAATATCTGTGGCAGCAATCTCTGCAAAGAGGACGACTGGAGTATCCGGAATAAAGAATTTCTTTAAATCCGCCTCCGCAGTCAGCAAGTTATCCGAACCAAACCCAAACGGGTCGTCAAATTTGGCGAATTTCGCAGCCTGTTTAGACAGAACTTCCGGATGAAGAAAGCGGGCGATGAAATCTGCGAAGCCAACTCCGTGCCCGCCAGACTCCAAGAATAAACTCTTGTACATGTTCAACACCTTAATCAAGCTTGGGAACTGATGTTGAACGGTGTTTTCCAGAGCAAGGCCCATTCCCACTGATTTGGTGGTGAAGACATACTCATCGGGGGGAAGTATCTCATCATAGTGCTCCCCTCTGACGGGTAAGCTGGATATTTCCGCAAACTCCTCTAATGAAATCGAAACCTGCTGATCTGATAAGAGAAAGATATGGATCGGGATGTTCCATTGTTCCAAGAAAGATTTAAACCTCCACACATGAGGCGCGGGGTAGTGAAAGATGGACGCGTAGATTATGGGGATATAGCCCGATCTTTAACAGCAGCGACTTCTTGGCCGACAGGATATATCGGGCCCACTGTAGATAGCTGGCCGAATGACGAGGAGTCAATCCTAACATGTAAACCTACCCCCAAGGATGCGACTCTCCTTGGCATATGTGTCGCCCTAAAATGTCCAAGGCCATCGGTGGCTGCACGGGTATCGACGCCAAAGAAGGCTGAAGATGACCTTCCGAGGTCCGGTTGACCTCTTCTACGACGTAAGTCACTAGAGGCGGGTTAGCATAATGGACCGCCGGGATCGGCTCCGAAGGCGCTGCGCAAGAAAAACTGCGCCGACCCCGGATAATCTGACTATACCATGACCCCCACAAATGAAGAGATTTTTGCTCTCGATCATGATCCTTAATAAGTGCGAAGACTTCCCGATCTACGGGCGCGTCGGCAAAAGTGTTCTCCGAACGTACGAAGGGAAAGGAGGAATCAAAATCCATAATACTACACAAAAGGGGAAGGGTTAGCTATCGACATAATGTTCAAGACTTTAACATTCTAAAATTGTACTGCACCGCAGTTCAAAATGAAAGGGACAAGGGGCCCTACAAAATCAAGGTAACGTCCCATCAATGATGGGGCAGCCACTCATTAAAAATAAAATCCAAATGGATTCTCACTTAATGAGAAAACATTATTAAACTCTGGAGTTAAACTCTCTCGAGAACTGTGTTCTGCAAACAGATTTCAAATCTGTCAAGAAAATTAAGAAGGGAATAAAATTCCCAGAAGAATTTCTTTAAAAGAAACTTTTCAGAGCCAAACTCTGTAGAACAATGGGATAACATCCCAGAAATTCGCTCGAGAAAGGGAATTAAATTCCAAATAACCTTCTGTTCCCGCCAAAATTTTTGACTAAAATCTACTTGTTCGCTTATAAAAAAAATGGACGAGAGTCCTCAAAATTTGGCCTCACGTGTTAAACACGTGAGCGCTCATATGCAAATTATATAAGCGCTGAAAGCAAATGACAAGGGCCAAACATGCCTCACGTGTAAAACACGTGAGCGCTCATATGCAAAGCATATGAGCGCTGAAATAAACAAACAACTAAGGGCCAAACATGCCTCACGTGTAAAACACGTGAGCGCTCATATGCAAAGCATATAAGCGCTGAACATAAATAACTAATGGCCAAACATGCCTCATGTGTAAAACACGTGAGCGCTCATATGCACTAAACACAAATAACTAATAACCAAATAGGCATCACGTGCTAAACACGTGAGCGCTCATATGTAAAGCATATGTGCGCTGAAAATAAACTAAATAAAACAATTAATGGCCAAACAAGCCTCACGTGTAAAACACGTGAGCGCTCATATGCAAAGCATATGAGCGCTGAACATAAACAGGCTAAAACCCACAGCAGGGGTCACGTGTTAAACACATGAGTTCTCTTGCCTCTCACATGCAAAGCATGTGAGCGCCCCAATTTAAAATGTTCCCATTAAGTTCTATGTGATAAAATTAAATTCTATTTAGGAAATATTTTCCTTCACCTTTCTAATATGGAAAGATCTTTCTCTAATAGAGAATCCTGGATTTAAAATCCGATGGTGATAAAATATCACCAAATAAATCATCTGGTAGAATACAATTCTATCATAGGAAAATATTATCCTAATTTTGTTAAACTAACAAGATATTCATATGAGAAGAATAAAATTCTATGTTAAACTAACGAGATATCCATATGCTAGAATTAAATTCTATATTAAGAAAATATATTTCTGATCTTGTTAAACTAAAAAGATATGATAGAATAAAATTCTGATCTTGTTAAAACTAACAAGATATTCATAATCCTGTTAAACAAACAAGAAATCTTCTCTGTTACACAGAGAGCCTTTGGATTAAAAATCCAACGATGAATAAAATTCACCGATTGATCTAAAAGATCATGGAATCAATCATGATCTCTCAATGAGGGATTTTCCTAACAATTTGATTCTTTTTCTTCTCATATAAATAGGAGTAAGGAGAGAGGGGAAGAAAAATACAGAGAGAATTTAATTCTCTAAAAGGAGGAGACCACCCCATAAGCTTTCCAAAAAGCTCCCACAAAAACAAAAGAGAATTTAATTCTCAAATAAAGGGTTTAACCCTTCAAAAAAGAACTTAGTTCTTCCTCTGGTTAAGGTCTGCAGAAACAGATCTCCCCACAATTTAAGAATTTAATTCTCATTGGGGAGATTCCGTTTTTCAGATTCAAAACTTAGGAGAAAGAACTAAGTTCAAAGAATTTAATTCTTACAAAAGTATATAGGAATTTAATTCCTCTGTTAAAACTAGGGTTTAACTCTGTAAAAAGAATTTAATTCTTTAAACTTAGATCCCAGTATCGTTAATATGAGATCAAAATTTTCATGTACATAGAAGGAAAGACTGGTGATTCATTAGTGTTCGACACTATAACGAAACCTCACGTGTTTCCCCACGTGAGTACCTCTGATGAACAAAAAAGAATGACTGAGACCGAGTCACGTGTTTCCCATGCGAGCGCCTAAAAGAAGAACAAGAAGTGCCTCTTAGGGCAATCAGGTAATTTTCACGCGACCCCCAATCAAGTGCTTAGCGCTTATATGAAGAAGGGAATAGAACCCAAAAAACAGCTCCCACTTTGGAACGCCTCACGTGTCCGCACGTGAGCACCACAGGGCCCAAGTGCTTAGCAGAGGGAAGTAAAACCCAAAAAAGGCAGTGCCCAACTTTGGGGCGCCTCACGTGCTCACACGTGAGTGCCACAAGAATTAAGTATTTAACACTTATATAAACGGGGATTTGAACCCCATGTACAGCGCCAGGTTTGAGATGCCTCACGTGCCACACGTGAGCACCCCCCGGAATTCAGTGTTTAACACCGCTTTAGAACCTCATGTGGGAACACGTGAGTGCTGAACGTATACTGGTGCTTAACACTATAGGAAATCAACTCCAGCCTTAAGTTGGCTAAGTCTTCTTGAGATTAAAACATCTTCGATCTCCAAATAGACCGAGCCTCTATGCTCATGACAGGAAATTGGTTCAAGGGTACATCTCTCTACACCTCTGATATATGTCGTTGTAATTCTTCAACGTCTTCAGAGAGGTGGAGGGTCCCGACAACCAACAACTCTTTGGTGCACTCCCAAATCGATGGGCACATCCCAATACAGACCGCAACGTCCTTAAACTATAACGGACCGCAATGTCCTTAAACTAACAATGGACCGAAACATCCTTAAACTAAAACAATAGAGCCCAAATGCTCTTTTGTTGGATCTGAATGATCCTAAAATCTTGTTAAGTAGATCTTAGTCTAAAATTGGACTAACGTATCTGTTCCCCTCCGAATGGCGGCGCACAGGACTGCGATGTCCTGACGCTGAGATTCGGGGCAGATGCTATTTGGTTTTATCCGTCTACCTCTCCGAAGATGCCAAGTTGATTTATGGCACCGTGTATCGGAGGTTTAGACGGATGCGGCCGATGTAGCAGACTTCGTCAGATTCCCCCTCAGGGTGAGGGGTTTTTGATTGTGGGGACGCTCTTCCCTGCAGGCGCAAGCCCCTGCAGTTAATTACGCTACCGCATCGCGGTAACAACTTTCTCCTTCTCCAGAATTTCACCTCGTGTCGTGTGTGTGTGTTTTGTTTGTGGTTGCCTGTGGATTGTATACGGAGACTGAGTGATGCCGTCACCCGTAGGACGTGGATTAGTCCAAATCCGTATTTGCTTAGATTTGGGTTTGGTGTTTTTAGTTTAAGGATGCATTAGTCGCGTTGCATCTAAGATCGACTTAAACGTTTGTTAAGGATACGTTAGTCCTGTTTTAGACTAAGATCAACTTAACGTAGTGATTAATTTAATGTATGGCCATCGGGACTCGTCACCTCTCTGACGTCGTCGAAGGATTACAACGACATGTATCAGAGGAGCTCGGAGATGTACCCTCGAACCAGAGTTGATTGGGAGTTTTATAATCCATTTGAATGTTTAAGGATACGTTAGCCGTGTTTGGGGCTAAGATCAACTTAAACGGGACCGTTTAGATCCGGCAAAAGAGCGTTTGGAGGCTCTATTGTTTCAGTTTAGGGACGTAGTGGTCCGTTTTCCAGTTTAGGGACATGGTGGTCCGTCGCCAGTTTAGGGACATAGTGGTCCGTCGTCAGTTTAGGGACGTGGTGGTCCGCATTCCAGTTTTGGGGATGTGGTGGTCCGTACTCCAGTTTAGGGACGTGGTGGTCCAATATTAGTTTAGGGACGTTTCGGTCCGATATTAGTTTAGGGACGTCTCGGTCCGATATTAGTTTAGGGACATTTCAGTCCATCATTAGTTTAAGGACATTTCGGTCCAATATTCCCATTTTGGGGTAAATATTAGTTTAAGGACATTTCGGTCCACGAGTTTAAGGACCCCGCAGTCCATATGGGTGTGTGGTCGTTGGGACCCTTCACCTCTTTGACGTCGTTGAGGAATTACAACGATGGATGTCAAAGGAGTTCGGAGATGTACCCTCGAACTAGATGTAGATTGATTTAGGAGAGCCATTTTGCTCAATCAATTTAATTTAAGGACTTATGGCCATGATTGGGTTAAGTCCAGTTGAAAATGTCCAACGTTTATTTGCTTTTGCATTGCATTTCTTTTTATTTTTATTTGGGCTTTGCCCAAAAAAAGATGCAGAGCATCAATTTGATTTTGGGCTCTGCCCTTTATAAATGATGCAAAGCATCAATTTCATTTGGGCTCTGCCCTTTTTATTGCTTTGCAATTTATTTTGGCGTGCTAGGTCTTTTTAATTTGGGCCTGGCCCTTCAAGTAATGCATTGCATTTGTGCAAAGCACCAAGAATCTTTTAGATTCAAGAACAGAAGTGCAGAGCACTTTTTATCCCCTGATTTGGATCAAAGAAAAACAAGTTTTTCTTTGTTTCAGAGAACCAAAGGTTCATAGCAAGTGCAAGGCACTATTTTTTTATTATTTTTATTTATTTGTTGAAGATCATTGATCTTTTTCTTTGATCAATGATCTATTTTTAAGAGAATTCTCTCTGCTTTTAAAGGTTTTTACCTTCTTTTTTGTGTTCTCAAGGAGTTCTCAAGAGTTCTCTTCTTTCTTTTTTTTTTAAAACCCGCTCTCTATTAATTGAGGTCTGGGGTCCTTTTTATAGTGCTCAAAAATCAGTTAAATTTGTTAAAAAGATCTTTTCTGAGTGATTTGGGGAATTTTCCCCACCGTTGGATCTTTGATCCAAAGGCCCTTGTTTTACAGAAGAAATCTTCTTGTTTCAACAAGAACAGCAAAAATTTCCTTAAATCTTCATTCTGTTGTTGCGCAACTCACCAGCGCGTGACACGTGTCGCGCAGTAAGGCGCTTGCGCAGCTGTGCTTGCGCAACTGCGCAGACACGTGTCGCTCAACGGTGCACTTGCGCAACAGTGTTTGCGCAACTGCGCAGACACGTGTCGCGCAGAGGTGCGTTTGCGCAGTTGTGCTTGCGCAACTGCGCAGACACGTGTCGCGCTGCAGTGCACTTGCGCAACAGTGTGTGCGCAACTGCGCAGACACGTGTCGCGCAGCGTTGTGCTTGCGCAACTGCGCAGACACGTGGCGCGCTGTGGTGCACTTGCGCAACAGCGTTTGCGCAACTGCGCAGACACGTGTCGCGCAGCGGTGCGCTTGCGCAATTGTGTTTGCGCAACTGCGCAGACACGTGTCACGCAGCGCAGCTCTTGCGCAACTGAGCGTTGCTTTTGCTTTTTTAAAGAGCCTTGCTCTGATTGGACGCACTGCCTTGGGCGTTGTGCTGCCGAGTCAACTTCTGACACGTGGCAAATTGCGCGCAGCGCACGGGGTCTGAAGCGTTGCTTCAAAATTTTGAATTTTTGAAATTTCAAACAGAGCCTTGCTCTGATTGGGGGAACAAATGCTTCCCCACCGTTGCGCTCATGTGGCGCGCACGGGAGTGCAGCGGTGGCAAGATCCTGACTGTTGGATCATGGGGGTCAGTTGAAGGGGTGCAGGCACCTATAAATAGGACCTTTGGTCCTTAGAAAATTCTTTATTACTTCAAGAATTTTGACTTAGAGCCTTGCTCTTGCTTAAAAGTTTTCAGAGCCTTGCTCTTGATTGATTTTCCAAGAACTCCAGAGTTCATAACCATCTTAGGTATTTAATAAAATTAAATTAACTTAAATTAAAACTGATTAATAGAGCCTTGCTCTTATAGATCTTTGATCTAAAACCCTTTTGGGGTTTCCTCAACAGAGCTTTGCTCTTATAGATCTTTGATCTAAAGAAAACCCCTTTGGGGTTTCTTCAACAGAGCCTTGCTCTCAAAAAATTACAGAGATCTTGTTCCTGGGTTTTAACCTATGAACAGAGCCTTGCTCCTAGATTAAATGTAGATCTCCCCCCCTTTATATATATATATATAAAAAATGGAGAACTCTTAAAGGTTTTCCTGGATCTTTAAGGTCCCAAAATTTTTCTTTTAATCCTTAGGGGTTATAGTTTTCATTACTATTACAGAGCTAGGCTCTTTTTTAAGAAGTTTTATTCCTTTGAGACCAGAGTTTGACAAATGTCACTCTGTGACAGAGCTTTGCTCTAAAAGAGGAGATTTTCTCCTTGTCTCTAGAGATTCCCCCCCAATGATGTATTCTCTTGGGGGTCTTTTTCATTGACTGACAGTCTCATCCAATGATGGGTCTGTCTTATCAAATGATGCGCCGTCATCTTGATTTTGTGGGTCCCCCTTTGGTCCCCTACCCACTGCATTGCAGTGTGATGTAGGACTTTGAAATGTGAAGCATTGGAACACTAACGATTATATTATTTTATTTTTCTTTCTTTTCTACAGGAAACATGTCTGAAGATCTGTCTTTCCCTTTCGTTCGCTCAGAAGGAGGGTTCCCACATTCACCAGTGGACTGGGTGGTGTTCGCCTTGATTAAAGATCACGATCCTGAGTGCAAGAGACTTCACCTATGGGGAAGGTGGTACAGCCAAATTATCCAAGGCCGTTGCAGCTTTAGCTCCGCCTCGCCCTCTGAGCCCATAGCCGCGATCCCTTATGCGGACAAGCCCCCGGTGGAGTATGCCGTGGAGGTTAAAAATTGGAATTCCGACGACCTCCTTCAGCCTGCAATCGGTGCCATTCCGGTGCAGCCGCCGCCGGCTATAGATATCTTGGGGAGGCGAATCTGTCAGGGTGAAGCACGCCCTTGGGGACAGGCTTATAACATTGGACTGATCCCACGATCGCTTGCTGGATATTTGCCCTGGGCCCGCTACATCTTAGCAGCGAAAAGGACTCATCTGACGAAGATTGGTTTATACTCGGCCGTTTACATTTCACTTTTCGAATATCCCTCTCCTCCAACATGGTGGATAAAGGCCTTTGTTGAACAATGGAATATCCCCACCCACACCTTCTTAACAGCGGATAGGGAAGTCTCCGTCTCTTTGGAAGAATTTGTTGAGATTTCAGGTCTACCAGCGAGGGGGGAGCACTACGAGGAGCTGCTTCCTCCTGACGAGTACGTCTTTGCCACCAAGCAGTTGGTATTTGACTTAACTCCGGAAAATGCCATCCAGCATCAGCATCCGGGCTTGGTGAAGGTGTTGGAGATTTATGAGGAACTGCATTTGGAATCAGGCGACCGGGGCGTCAGTTTCGCGGATTTCATTGCTCGTTTTATCCGCCCGGAGTTCCTATCAGAGCAGGGCGAGAAGTTCGCTCAGCTTGCTGACCCCTTTGGTTTCGGCTTGGACCGCCGACCTTCATCGGAAAATGACCAGCGGAATTTTTATCTCCCCGGTACTGCCAGCGTCCCTTTCTCAGAGATCGCCGTTCCTGGCATGGACGAGGAGACTTTTTTCATAGGGTTCTTGGGTCTATGGCTATGGAGCTTCGCGCTTCCCATGCATCCACGCCTCATGCGGTCCTCCGTCTTTTACCCGGCGCATCGAATGGCGGCTGGTTTGCAGCTATCGGTAGGGATTGCTGGGCTGGCTTACCTTTATAATGGACTTAGCATAGCGGCGGACGCTAATGAGCCTGGGGTACAGCCTGCTAACTTTCCGATGCACTACTTCACTTCTTGGATGGAGCTGCATGTGCGAGGGGTGTTTGGTGCCCAAAAGACTCCTCCGTTCTTTGAGAAATACAGACTCCCAAGAATCATGCGGTTGGTCGGGGCTTCAATTGTGGTTGCACCTCCGCGGGAGTCTAGGGGACTGCTCCTGCGTTCACATCTAGTCAGAGCGAAGACCTCTTTTGTGGATAAGGTCATCACCATAGGCTCAGAGACCACTAAGTCAGTGGTGCCGCTGCGTGATGACTTTAAAGGCGGGGCTTCTGTACTGAAGGCTCGGGAAATCCTCCATCTTTACTCCATTCGGCCGGGCTACCTAGTATTTAGGCAGAATGAGACGGCTCTCTTTATGAGGTATAACCCACATCGATTTGCCCGACAATCGAGCTACAATCAAGGGATCCCGATGGAAGCCTTTCTGGAAACACCCGCAGCCGACCAAGGGGGAATAAGGAATTCTATGCATCATTTCACCCGGCTCAATACAGGCTCCTATTTTTTTATCAGTGAGCCTAGCTGTGCCCCTAAAATAATCCATCCGTATGTAGCCTGGTATGCGCATGCTATGGACCCAATCATCTTAATGGAGAAACGTCTGCTGGTTGACCGTAGGGCTGCGCCTCCTGGCGGTGATCGCAAGGCTCCCTTGTAGCCAAGGATCCAGGTCACCCTCCCGATAAAAGATGCCAGAGCTGACCGACCGCGCGTGTTGAGCCCCCCGCGTGGATTGCCATTGCCCACTACGATGGATGCACCGCCGGCGCCCCGCGTTCCCACGAAGACGGTTAATGTGGTATCACCAGGATCTGGCGGAGGGGCAGAGATCGGGACTCGCCGCCCTAAAGTGACTGCCAAGCGCAAATCCGCTCCGGGTGGATCTAAAGCTGGTGGACAGCAGAAAAAGAAGAAGTTCGCCCTTTCCCTTGATGCGATCCTTAGCTCAAAGCCTGCGGCTCCTCCTGCCGAGGCCATATGTGAGTATGGCAGCAATGAGGGCTTTGTGGTGGACCCTGAGGACACCAATTTAGCTGCCGCCATTGCAGCTACGGAGCGATCGGCAAGGCTCGAAGCAATGTTAAGCAGAGTTGCTGAGTCAGGTAATCATCAGCCGCTTTATTTGTCATTTTACTGCATTTTTATTATTATCTTTAGCTAATATTTGCTTCATTCTCAACAGGTATTTCTACTGAAGAGGCCATTGCTACCTCTTTGAAGACCTTCCAGGAGGAGGAGAAGAAGCGTGTCCCAGCAGGCATTGGTATGTCCCACCCTTTTCCCTTTCATAAGGAAAGTTTGTCATCTTCTCTGATGGTCAACCTAACCTTCTTTTGTTTCTTTGCAGAGGTTATATCAGTTGACGCGGGGATCCTTCCTGAGCCTGTTACAGAAGTCCCAGCTTCGTCGAAGTTGCCGCAAGAGCCTCAGCTTGACAAAATGACGAGCGATGCCCTGAAAAACCTAGAGGCCTCCCTATTCACGGACGAGGACACCTCAATTAGGGAAGCTCTAGTGGCATCCGTCTCAACGGCTCGGGAGGAGCGGAAGCGGTTGAGACGTGCAGCAAAGGCGCGTAGAGCTGCTTTGGCTGCGGGAGCGGGTCCCAGTACCATTCCTCGCGCTGACACTCCTTCTGAAGAGGCCCTTGTCGCCCTATCTACTGCTTATAGGCGAGCGGCGCGCGCGGCCCGAAATGCAAATGATAAATCTTCTTCAGGTAGTACTTCTTTCAGAGCTTTGTTGTAAGAATTATAAAGCCATTGGCTCATATGCGTTTCATCTGGCAGGGCCTAGTCCGACTGAGGGGGAGGCGGAGACCGTTGGACCCCAGGAAACGGCGGAAGCGGCGCCTACCGAACCTGAGCCGACAGTGAGGCGCATCATTGGGGCCACGGGATCCGTCACAGAGGTTGAGGAGTCCACCGCCGAGAGGGTCATTGATACCGCTCCTGACGTGGCGGTAGATGAGATGATTGTCTTAACCGAGGCGAAGGCGGTAGAAGGCGAAGCGCTCGAGGCTGAAGACCTCGCGGTGACGGTGGATGAGACAACCGTGACCGCAGGATCCGTAGGAGTAGCGGCTGAGGTCGTCACGATTCCTGAGGACGAGCCAGCTGCTCTTTCTCGGGAATCTGGCAACGCTCCAATCATGACCCTCTCTGCCTATATTCCCCCGCCTTCTCCAGGGCCTGCAAGTGTAACAACGGTCCCTATTGAGTCGGGTGACGAGGCTACGGGTGGTGGCCTGATGTCAATGGAGGAAGGAATTGCCTCAGTCTCGGCTGGCAGTTCGTCGGGTAAGTTTCGGGCTACTATCGTTTCCTCCCTTTTTTATATATCTTGCGATCTATTCTAACAAGCTTGTCTTTGCAGGTGCGGCCAGTGCCGACGCTCCATTGCTTGAAGGAGCACCGTCGACTACTGCTTTGGCGGTGGTCACTTCCCCGTCTTCCCTCGTGCCATCGCGGATGTTGGAAGGTATGGATTTGCGACTCACAAGTTAATCTTTTAAACGTGTAGTTCATGGACTAACGCCATACCACCGCATCTTTTCAGGAGTGCTCTTTGATCATCTATATCAAGTGTTGCTCCCACACTTCTCCTTCCCATCCGAACTTGCTTCTCCCTCTAGTGGCGCTGGTGAGTGTACGTTCACTACAATATCTTTGTTCATCCCCTTTTTTCTAGCAATTGAATGATTTCTGACTTTTCCCTTTCTTTATTGCAATGCCACAAATCGAAGGAGGGGATGCAAGACCTGCCGCGCTACCGGCCCTTCCGGATTTGCCGTCTGTTGCTGCTGGTATAGCAAATTCCTTTTTTGGTAAACCTTAAACATCTCTTGAACCATCGTTTAACCATGTTTTGTTTTGCAGCTATTGTTCCGGCTCCGGTCCCTTTTGAGTCTCGCGTCCTTCCACCGGCAGGCCCTTTCTTGAAACGCCCGTCTTCAAAGGGTGCTGTGATGAGTTTGGGCATGATGAGCGGGTAAATCGAAGAGCTCAACATGGACGCTCTCCCTTCTGCCGTAGATTTCGCTGTGGAGGTTAATCCAATGTTGGCGGCGCTCGTAAATTTTCATAACGAAGGCGTCGTCGAATCTTGGGTTAATCACTGCAGGGAGATCGAGGCATGTCTATACCGGCTGGAGTCGACACGCCCTTCTTCCGAAGTTTTAGCCCTGAGCACCCAACGTACAACTTGGCTCGAGCAAAGCACTTCGCACTCCCGCCACTTGGAGCAAGAAGCAGCTTTAAGACTAAGGGAATGCCAAAAGACCTCGAACGAAACGGCCCATCTGCGCGCTGAGGTTGAGGCAAATGCTGCCCAAGTGAAGACTATCTTTGAGGGTCTCTTGGAGCGCATCTCCCATGGGCTAAACTTGAAGCGGAAGCTTGACGTAGCTGAGCGCAATATCCCAAGTCGGGAAGCTGCCTATCAGGTCATCAGGGAGCAGCTTGCGTCGGTCTTGCAGCAACGAGCCCAAGTGGAGGCAGAGCTGGCGGTGGTAGCTGACCAAGAGAAGGCATGGAAGGACATATGCGAGCAATTGCTACACCTATGCAAGACGCTTCCTTCCCAATAATTCTCCTTGTATCATTTGTCTTTGTAAAGTATATGTATATATTTTTTATTCTTTAGCACAATGTATCCTGTACCCGATCAATATTTATGAATAAAAGATACACATTTTTGTAATTTCCTGTGTCACTTCTTCGCTTTTTCTTCCTTTTCAGCATGACATCTTTAATGCACCTTATTGGCAGATAAATTCATTTCTCCCAGAGATAACGATGGCCTAGACTGCAGGTTCAGATCTGCCGCCTAGGACTTTTCAACTCTATGAGCCGTGAGGGTCTCATAGAGGCTTTTCTCCCTACGGATCGAGAGGATCTCGTTGGCGGATTTTCTCCTTAGGAATCGTGAGGATTCCTAAGTGTGGTTTTCTCTTATAAGTCATAAGGATCTTATAAGAGAATTTTCCCTCTTACGAGTCGAGAGGATTCGTAAGTGGTTGTTTCCCTCCTCGTCGAAATTCGACTTCGGAGAGTGAGACCCGTGAATAGTATGCAAGAGACCGGTTTGGATTGACTTGCAGGGCCCCAATGCTTAGGAAACAGGCTTCTTTTATGCCCACTGCCTAAGGCTTTATCTCACGAGTCGAGCCGCCTCGACAATTTTTCACAAGTCGAGACGAATCCAACGTTTCTCGCAAGAACATCTTAACGTCGCATTTAACCTCTGCTCTTTACGACAGAAGCCCATTAAGGTTGGTGGTACTTAGGGTTTTGGCCATCGTACCGTCGCATAAGCTGATATAGTCCTCGATAGGCAATCGTGCTGTTCGAGTAGCCCTGCGACTGCCGTGTCTCTGATCCCTTCGGGGGCTGGACAAGACGTCTTCAAGCAATCCTCCTTGGCAGTTTGACCGTCGGAAGAGCAAGCGTTAGGAATTTGCCATGTCGCTTTTTACTTGAGGTTAGGCTTATTTTGGTGAGCCCCGATGAGTCATAACCACTCCGCGCTGGTGTGGGGATGATCTCCGATAGGCTTTCGGGCTTTATGTGAGTTGCCGTCAAGACCCTGAAGCTAAGAGTTTGGCCTTTGCTTCGTTTGCTGGCATTGCGTCTGCTGTATTGAGACGAATGTTGCGGTGGGAACTACGGATTTTGCCGTGGCTCCGTTTGTTTGATGACGTTGCGTCTGCTGTGTCGAGACGAACGTTGGGGTGACATCTCGTCTGCTGTATCGAGACGGACGTCGAGGTTGTCTCTAGGTTACTGGTGAACCGCCGAGGTTTGGAACTAGGGATTTTGCCGTGGCTCCATTCGTTTGATGACGTTGCGTCTGCTGTGTCGATACGAACGTTGGGATGACATCTCGTCTGCTGTATTGAGACGGACGTCGAGGTGGTGACCATTCTGTGCTGGTGCGAGATGATCTCCGATTGTCTTTCTGGTTTTATATGAGTTACCGTCAAGACGTCGAAACTAGGAATGTGGCCTTCGCTTCGTTTGCTTTGGTGTGTCCAAATCCTGTTGGAGGAAGAATGCTGGGGTTGACATTTCGTCTGCTGTATCGAGACGAACGTCAAGGTGGTGACCACTCTGTGCTGGTGCGAGATGATCTCCGATTATCTTTCCGGTTTTATGTGAGTTACCGTAAAGACGTTGAAGCTAGGAATGTGGCCTTCGCTTCGTTTGCTTTGTCACGTCCGAATCCTGTCGGAGGAAGAACGCTGTGTTGACATCTCATCTACTGTATCGAGACGAATGTCGAGGAGGTGACCACTTCATGTGAGATGGTCTCCGATTGTCTTTCCGGTTTTATGTGAGTTACCGTAAAGACGTTGAAGCTAGGAATGTGGCCTTCGCTTCGTTTGCTTACACTGCGTCTGGTGTATTGAGACGAATGCTGAGGTGGAGCTAGGATTTTGCCATCACTCCGCTTTGTTTCGACCATGGGGTCTTTTGTTAACTTTGCATGTACACCCCGCTGGGCTGCGAAGGAACGCCGTTGTTGACATTGCGTCTGTTGTAACGAGACGAATGCTAAGGTGGAGTTGGGATTTTGCCGTTACTCTGCTTTGTTTCGACCGTGAGGTCTTTTGTTGACGTTGCATCTGCCTCCAGCTGGACTGCGGAGGAACGCTGTTGTTGACATTGCGTCTACTGTATCGAGACGAATGCTGAGGTGAAGCTGGGATTTTGCCATCGCTCCGCTTGATGGTGTAACATCTGTGTCCTGTTGGAATGAGGAGGCACACCGTTGTTGGTCTCCAGGCTGTAGACGTGGCCATTGAGATTTGGAACTAGGGACTTTGTCATGGTTCCGTTTCGTTGCGATTCTGAGGTCAGTTGTTGACGTCATGTCTGCATCTAGTTGGAGTGAGGAGAAACGCCGTTGGTGATTTTTAAGTTGTCGATATTGACGTCGAGACCCTGAAGTTAGGGACCTTCCTTTGCTTCATTTGTTGACATCATGTCGGTAATATTACGACAAATGTCAAGATGGTCTCTAGGTTATCTATGAACCGTCGAGATTTGGCTTCGCTTTCTGGTGGAGCCTGTTGGGAAGGTATTGTTCCCTTTTTATCTGTGCCTCTGGATTGTATACAGGGATCGATGTGATTTCACCTGTAGGGCAAAAAGTTTCATTCTTTCATTTTTTTTTATTCTTTTCGCGATGCTCTATCATTTCAGCTTTTATATCGCGAAGGTTGCGATTGCCCAATCGTTTCGGCTATTTTTCGCGGTGCCCAATCGTTTCGGCTATTTTTTTTTACTCGCTGCTTTTTATTGCGAGTTGCCCAATCATTTCGGCTATTTTGCATGCATACATTTTTACTTGCTGATTTTGTTTGCAAGTTGCCCCATCATTTCGGCTATTTCGTATGCATTTTTATTTTGGCTTGCTGATTTTTTTTCTTTGGCGGGTAGGGGATTTGGGATCTGATACCAATCTTGGCATCAGCATCGCGGCGACTGGAATATTGCCAGGAGCGAATCATCATTTGCCGTGAAAGGACTTGGAATTTGATAGCGGTTTAGGCATCAGCATCGCTACCACTGGGATATTGCCAGGAGCGAATCATCATTTGCCTCTGTCGATGTAGAACAAAGGTGGCTTAGCGACCAGGGTTAAGGTCCTGTCGACTAAGGCTTTTGACTTTATGAGCCGTAAGGGTCTCACAAAGCTATTTCTCCCTACAAGTCGTGAGGATCTTATAGGTGTATTTTCTCCTTAGGAATCGTGAGGGTTCCTAAGTGTATTGTTCCTCTGTAAGTCGTAAGGATCCTACAGGAGGGTTTTCTCCTTGTAAATTGAGAGGATTTACAAGGGTTGTTTACCATGCAAACACATCCCTAGTCTCAGATGGGACTTAGTTAGGGAAATGTTTATTCGCGCCCGTGGATTGTATACAAGGGCCAATATAGGACCACTTATAGGGCAATGTCGAAAGTTGTGGGGGTTGCTTAAGCACAGGTTTAGGCCTCTGTAACTTAAGACTTTCAAATCTTATGAGCCGTAAGGGTCCCACAAGAGAGTTCTCCTTACGAGTCGTGAGGATCTCGCAAGTGTATTTTCTCCTTAGGAATCATGGGGATCCCTAAGTGTGTTGTTCCTTTGTGAGTCGTAAGGATCTCACGCAGGTGGTTTCTCCTTACAGGGTCGAGAGGACCCTATAAGTGTTTCTTTAACGAGGTTGCGCCCTTCGGGTTTTCACAAACACTCGCCGGTAGTCCTGCTGTTTTTACTCACGGAGCCCTTTCAGGTTTTCATCCGTGCCCATTTTGCTTATGGACTCACCCTTTTTTTTTATTCTTTTTATTCCTTTTATTTTTTTTTTCTCTTTCTCTTTTTTTTTTACGAGGTCGCGCCCTTTCGGGTTTTCACGAACACTCGCCGGTAGCCCTGTTGTTTTTACTCACGGAGCCCTTTCGGGTTTTCATCCGTGCCCTCTTTGCTTATGGACATACCGTTTTTTTTTATTATTATTTATTATATTTTTTTTTTATAATTTTTTTTATCTCGTCAGCCTAAGGATGCTGCGGTAGTAGTTTAAAGACGTTTCGGTCATTTGCAAGTTTTAGGACATTGCGGTCCATCATTAGTTTAAGGACATCTCGGTCCGTTGTTAGTTTAAGGACGTTTCGGTCCGTTATCCAGTTTTAGAACGTAGTGGTCCGTTAGGCTTTCTCTATGAATGAGCATGATGCCCCCGGCGTGTCCATATTTTTCGGAGCATGCGGTTGTGGCGGGTTCACCTTCCAAATTTCGGACAACGCGAACTTGCCCTGTTGGTATTGATCTTCAACCCAGTTCTTGAAGACGTAGCAATCCTCGATCAGATGACCTACCGTTTGGTGGTAAGGGCAATAATTAGGATTATTAATATCGCCTGGCCGTAATGGACGTTTTGGACTCGGCAGATTGATGAGTCTGTCGCACACTGCCAGCTCGAACAGTCCCCTTGTTTTATCTTGCGGAAACGAGTAAGGACGTTTCAACTTTTCCTGGAGGGGTTGCCGCTTGTTGCTTTGGAGAGCAACCGGCCTAGGGTCACCTGATTGTTGTTGAGTGCTGGCGACGAGGGCCGTTTTTCTTTTTCCTTTATCCTTATTGTTCGATCCTTTGTTTACGGGGCCAAGATTTTTTCCGAGTAGCATGCGGTTGCACGGCTGAACGTTCTCGCAGCTTCTCAATTCCTTTATTTTTGAAATAGATTCCCCGAGGGAAAAGCTGGGGATAGCTTCTTCGTCAGAGTCGCTTCTAAAGGTGACAATTTGTGATCCCTTGAAGTCGGCTATATGACAGTTTGCGGCGGCTCCTTTGCGCTCATATATCGCATTTTTCCGATGTCCACGAGATTCACACTTTGTCTTGTCGAAGTGTTGCTTTTGAGCGACATACCCTTGCCACCAACAGTTAAAGGACTCGCAGTCTTCGGTAGGATGTATGATCTTCTGATGATATAAACAGAAGTTAGGGTGCATCTCTGCCTCAGCGAAAGAATTTTCTTCAGAGGGCGGTAGCTTCATTCCTACTGATAGAGCTTTGGCGAACCGTTTCCTCGTCTTGAATTTGTTTTTACTCGCAGTGTATGGCTTTTGATTTGACGGGAATACCTTGGTTCTTTCTAGTATGGCCATTTCATGCTCTTGATTGGCTTTTGCTTTCAGACGAATTTCATTTAGGAAGGCATCGATCAACTTGTCTGACGGCCGCGGAATTTCTGTTTCAGGGTCCGCCATTGATTTCTCAGCGCAAGGATCCTCCTCATCATCCGTCAGTGAATGAGAAATCACATGACAAGTTGCTACGTAGTCTTCGGATTCATCCGATAAGTTTTCTCCATCGTTTTCATCCTCGACGAAAGAACAAGTTGCCCCCGGCGTGTCCGTCTTCTTTGGAGAGTGCGGCTGTGGGGGGTTTACCTTCCAGCTTTCAGACAGCGTGAACTTGCCTTGCAGGTATTGATCCTCGATCCATCCCTTAAAGACGAAACAATCCTCAATCGGGTGACTTACCGTTTGGTGGTAAGGGCAATAATTGGGATTATTAAGATCGCCTGGCAGCAACGGACGTTTTGGATTCGGCAGATTAATGAGTCTGTTGCGCACTGCCAGCTCGAACAGTCTTCTCGTTTTATTCTGAGGAAACGAGTAATGACGTCTTAGCCTCTCTTCGAGGGACGGGCGTGGACGCACGTTGTTTTGGCGAGCGACCGGCTTTGAGTTGCTCGACTGTTGCTGAGCGTTGGCGACGATGATCGCTTTTCCTTTCTCATTTAGGGGATCGGGTCTTGGAGGAGACGGTCTATGGCCCATCTGGTCCATTTGGGCTAATTTGTCGATCAAGGCCTGGAAGTTGGTCGGCCTGAAGAACATCATGAATTGCGAGATGGTCGCCTGTGGATCGAGAGTGCCCACAAACATGCCTACCGCAGGTGCCTCTTCTATGCGTTGTTCGCATTTCGACCATAGGTTTCGCCATCGTGTTGCGTATTGGACCCACGTTTCGCCGGGCCTTATCCTGGCATTTATCAGTGCTGTAATCGGGGTGCGTTCACTAGCACTTGCGAATCTTTGTGTAAACAGCAGTTCCATCTCCGCAAATGTTTTGACAGAGTCGTTAGGTAGCTCCGAATACCATTCAAAGGCTGTTTCTGCTAAGCTGCCGACGAATTGACGTAGCAACAATTTGTCATCGCCTCTAGTATTGCCGCATAAGGCCCTGAATTGAGCGACATGCTGATGCGGATTCCCTGTCCCTTTATATACGTGGAATTTAGGGATCGTATATCCTGGCGGGTAATTGATTTGGTCATACCAGCTCGGATACGGTCGTCCGGTTCTAACAATTTGCCCAGCCGCGTCATTCGCCTGATGAACCCGGATCTGCTGAGCTATATATTCGTCTAGGTCGACTTTGGAGATTGCCTCCTCCTTGGCTGTTGATAGAGCCGGCGGAGGATTTGACGTTTCTCCCCTGTCGTCTTCAAGGACGATCGGAGGATCTTCAGCAGGAGGGTCCGGCTGTAACTTCATCCCTACCATATCTTGGAAGAGGAGCGCCATCTGTTTTATGTTAGCCGCTTGCTCTGCAGCTTCTTTGTCCCTCTTTTCGAGGACTCTGCGTAAAAAGTCAGCGTCGGTTTCTTGTTCTTGACGTTCATCCGAAGACGTTTCAGAGCTTTCTTTTGGCTCAGTGAGTGCAGCCATTGTATTCATCATTTCCTAAAGCTTTTGTTGTTGCTCCTGGGCTTTCGTCACGGATCGGGTGAGCGGTCGGTGGCCCGTAGAAGTGCGGCTTTCCTCCTTTCCAGAAGCCATATAAACAGTGTGCACCACCATGCCCCCAGACTTGGGGAGTTTGTGTTCAGTGTCTTTGCGATTTGCCAAAGACACAGGGGCTTTTTGCGGCTTCCTTTTTTGAGTGATTGTAGTTAAGGGAGCCATTGTAGTGGGCACCCAAGTAGCTTTTGCTTTTTGTGGTTTGACAGAGTAATCCTTCTCCCGCCGAACCTTCATCTTTTTCTGTCGTCGGAGGCAGTCTTGATCGATCACCGACTCTTGGACCTGTCGCCAGACTTTGTAAATTTTAGAGGACAGCCGTTGAGGGGGCTGCTCTAGCTTCTTCTCTGGAGTATTCTCCACAGGTGAAGGGGTTCGTTTCAACATCGCAGTAGGAGAGTTTCTGCGCACCTTGTTGAGCAGTTCAAAGCTGTTCTTGGTTGGAACAGCAGTATCGATCCCAACCATTAGAGTTGGACGAGTAAGTCCAGAGGGGGAGTTGCCCCCAGCCTTCCTCACTCGGCGCCAGTAGCGACGTCGAGCATGTCGTGCTGATGGAATTGTTTCGGATATAGGGGTGACCTCCTCATGCCCCCTGTGTTAGTCAGAATATGCTGGTACCAGCCTTTTAAAGATCGACGTCCGTTGAACGGGGACGGCCAACCTGTCAGAAGCGGGCTTCCGAACATGGGAAGCAACCTTGGTTACTTCGCCAAGAACGGGAGCTGGGATGGCTATCCGCTTCGGGATAACGCCTTCTGGTATGGCAGGCTTCTTCATGGGCCCGATGGAGCTCTGGCTTAATCCATTAAAACCTGAAGCAGTGGAGTTGGGCGACCTATTGAGAGAGGTCGCGGCAGTGGTAAGTCGATCGAAAACCGACTTCTTTGAAGCTTCTTGCAATGTCATAGGGGCGTTGAAGCTTATTGGTGGGAGCATGGTCCCAAAAAATAGTCTAGTGGTGGCTTGAGCCACCTGCTCCACCGGCATTTTGAAAAGGGAGGCCGCTTGGGGCCCATAAGTCACTCCTCCAGTAATGACGGAGCGAGAGTTGCTGCTGCAGGCGATGCAGTTCGAAGCCATTGATCTTCTGTTTTCTGCACGGAGCAAGACACCAAATCTTAGTACCTTGAATCCACAGGCAATCACAGCAAACCGCGATTTGTTCGCGAACACGACACACGAAGTGTGGAGTGGAAAGAGGAAGAGGTCCCACCGGGCGTGCCAGAATCTGTTCCCCTCCGAATGGCGGCGCACAGGACTGTGATGTCCTGACGCTGAGATTCGGGGCAGATGCTATTTGGTTTTATCCGTCTACCTCTCCGAAGATGCCAAGTTGATTTATGGCACCGTGTATCGGAGGTTTAGACGGATGCGGCCGATGTAGCAGACTTCGTCAGATTCCCCCTCAGGGTGAGGGGTTTTTGATGGTGGGGACGCTCTTCCCTGCAGGCGCAAGCCCCTGCAGTTAATTACGCTACCGCATCACGGTAACAACTTTCTCCTTCTCCAGAATTTCACCTCGTGTCGTGTGTGTTTGTTTTGTTTGTGGTTGCCCGTGGATTGTATACGGAGACTGAGTGATGCCGTCGCCCGTAGGACGTGGATTAGTCCAAATCCGTATTTTCTTAGATTTGGGTTTGGTGTTTTTAGTTTAAGGATGCATTAGTCGCGTTGCGTCTAAGATCGACTTAAACGTTTGTTAAGGATACGTTAGTCCTGTTTTAGACTAAGATCAACTTAATGTAGTGATTAATTTAATGTATGGCCATCGGGACTCGTCACCTCTCTGACGTCGTCGAAGGATTACAACGACATGTATCAGAGGAGCTCGGAGATGTACCCTCGAACCAGAGTTGATTGGGAGTTTTATAATCCATTTGAATGTTTAAGGATACGTTAGCCGTGTTTGGGGCTAAGATCAACTTAAATGGGACCGTTTAGATCCGGCAAAAGAGCGTTTGGAGGCCCTATTGTTTCAGTTTAGGGACGTAGTGGTCCGTTTTTCAGTTGAAGGACGTGGTGGTCCGTCGCCAGTTTAGGGACGTAGTGGTCCGTCGTCAGTTTAGGGACGTGGTGGTCCGCATTCCAGTTTTGGGGACGTGGTGGTCCGTACTCTAGTTTAGGGACGTGGTGGTCCAATATTAGTTTAGGGACGTTTCGGTCCGATATTAGTTTAGGGACGTCTCGGTCCGATATTAGTTTAAGGACATTTCAGTCCATCATTAGTTTAAGGACATTTCGGTCCAATATTCCCATTTTGGGGTAAATATTAGTTTAAGGACATTTCGGTCCACGAGTTTAAGGACCCCGCAGTCCATATGGGTGTGTGGTCGTTGGGACCCGTCACCTCTTTGACGTCGTTGAGGAATTACAACGATGGATGTCAAAGGAGTTCGAAGATGTACCCTCGAACTGGATGTAGATTGATTTAGGAGAGCCATTTTGCTCAATCAATTTAATTTAAGGACTTATGGCCATGATTGGGCTAAGTCCAGTTGAAAATGTCCAACGTTTATTTGCTTTTGCATTGCATTTCTTTTTATTTTTATTTGGGCTTTGCCCAAAAAAAGATGCAGAGCATCAATTTGATTTTGGGCTCTGCCCTTTATAAATGATGCAAAGCATCAATTTCATTTGGGCTCTGCCCTTTTTATTGCTTTGCAATTTATTTTGGCGTGCTAGGTCTTTTTAATTTGGGCCTGGCCCTTCAAGTAATGCATTGCATTTGTACAAAGCACCAAGAATCTTTTAGATTCAAGAACAGAAGTGCAGAGCACTTTTTATCCCCTGATTTGGATCAAAGAAAAACAAGTTTTTCTTTGTTTCAGAGAACCAAAGGTTCATAGCAAGTGCAAGGCACTATTTTTTTATTATTTTTATTTATTTGTTGAAGATCATTGATCTTTTTCTTAGATCAATGATCTATTTTTAAGAGAATTCTCTCTGCTTTTAAAGGTTTTTACCTTCTTTTTTGTGTTCTCAAGGAGTTCTCAAGAGTTCTCTTCTTTCTTTTTTTTTTTAAAACCCGCTCTCTATTAATTGAGGTCTGGGGTCCTTTTTATAGTGCTCAAAAATTAGTTAAATTTGTTAAAAAGATCTTTTCTGAGTGATTTGGGGAATTTTCCCCACCGTTGGATCTTTGATCCAAAGGCCCCTGTTTTACAGAAGAAATCTTCTTGTTTCAACAAGAACAGCAAAAATTTCCTTAAATCTTCATTCTGTTGTTGCGCAACTCACCAGCGCGTGACACGTGTCGCGCAGTAAGGCGCTTGCGCAGCTGTGCTTGCGCAACTGCGCAGACACGTGTCGCTCAACGGTGCACTTGCGCAACAGTGTGTGCGCAACTGCGCAGACACGTGTCGCGCAGAGGTGCGTTTGCGCAGTTGTGCTTGCGCAACTGCGCAGACACTTGTCGCGCTGCAGTGCACTTGCGCAACAGTGTTTGCGCAACTACGCAGACACGTGTCGCGCAGCGTTGTGCTTGCGCAACTACGCAGACACGTGGCGCGCTGTGGTGCACTTGCGCAACAGCGTTTGCGCAACTGCGCAGACACGTGTCGCGCAGCGGTGCGCTTGCGCAGTTGTGTTTGCGCAACTGCGCAGACACGTGTCACGCAGCGCAGCTCTTGCGCAACTGAGCGTTGCTTTTGTTTTTTTAAAGAGCCTTGCTCTGATTGGACGCACTGCCTTGGGCGTTGTGCTGCCGAGTCAACTTCTGACACGTGGCAAATTGCGCGCAGCGCACGGGGTCTGAAGCGTTGCTTCAAAATTTTGAATTTTTGAAATTTCAAACAGAGCCTTGCTCTGATTGGGGGAACAGTATCCTTAACAAACATTTAAGTTGATCTTAATCTCAAACGAGATTAACGATCCTTAAATCAAACCAAACCCAAATCTTAGAATATACGTATTTGGATCAATCCACGCCCTACGAGCGGCAACATAAATTAGTCTCCGTATACAATCCACGGGCAACCAAAAATAAAATAAACACACACGACACGAAGTGAACTTCCGGAGTATGAGAAAGTGGTTATCGTTACGTGGTGACGTAATTAATTGCAGGGATTTGCGTCTGCAGGGAAGAGCGTCCCCACAATCAAAAACCCCTCAGAAATGAGGGGCAATCTGACGAAGTCTGCTACAACAGCTGCATCCGTCCAAACCTCCGATATACGGTGCCATAAACAACTTGGAATCTTCGGAGAGGTGGACGGATAAACCCAATTAGCATCTGCCCCCAAATTTAGGCAAGACGATCCATCCCGGCCCGTCTCCATTTTCGGCGGTGAACACCTTAAAAAAACAAAGTTTCTAACAGGGTAAAACCCTAAAAGAACTTTAAGATCTATGTTTTATTCAAGTAAATTTTTATAGATCTCTAAGAGATCGTTGCAAAAGAAGAGAAAGCTCTGTTAATGGGTTAAAAACCCTAAAACATGAAGAGATTCCTTCGAGAGTTTCCTAAGACATTAAGACATGGTCATGATTCTTACCAAATTTTGACAGAGTTTTGACTCTAAAAGAGTTTCTTCGAACAAAGATTTGAGATCTGAAAGGAGAATTAAATTCTCAAGAAAAGAAGAAGGCTAGAGAGAAGATGAACAACAGCCATCTCAAGGGCCAAAGGACCTATTTATAAAACTTTAAGAGATGGTTCAACTCCCCAGGAAATCGAACGGTGGAAAAGATGCCACCGCTGTACTCACGTGCGAACCACGTGAGCACAACGGTGGGGAGGCATTTGTTTTTCCAATAAAATAGCAAAGCTCTGTTTAAAAATTAATGAGGCAGCGCCTTACGTATTTCCCATGAGGGCGTCAGCGCCAAGACTAATCTGATAGGAATTAATCCTATGGTGGTGCCTCACGTGCTCCTCACGCGAGCACCAGCGCCAAGACCAAACTGATAGGAATTAGTCCTATGGTGGTGCCCGACGTGCTTCTCATGCGGGCGCCAATGTGCAAAGCACATGAATACCCATTATAAGAATTAAAACCTTGAGTAGCGTATACGTATACAACACGTGAATGCCGGCGCCCAGGTAGAATTAAATTCTACTCTCTGTTAAACAGAGTCGTTGGATCAAAGATCCAACGGAGACGATAAATCATTAAAAATACAGAATTAAATTCTGTTGGGTGAAAACATCCCCCAAATTGGATTATACAATAAAATTCTAGTTTGGGATATATTCTCTCAATCTTTCTAAAATAAGAAAGATTGCCCTCTGTAAAACAGAGAGCCGGTGGATTAAAAATCCAACAGTGATTAAAAAATCACCGTTTTACAGAATAAATTCTGTGTAAGGGAAAAATTTCCCCAATCTTGTTAGAACAAGAAAATATATTCTGTAAAACAGAAACCTAGGATCAAAGATCCAATGGTGGGTAAAAATCCCCAAATCAATTAAGATCTCTTAATGAGAGATTTCTTCAGAGTTGATTAACAAACTTGCCTCTACTATATAAAGGACCCAAGACTTCAAGTCTAAAGAGGAAGAACCCCCCCCCCATAAGCTTTAAAAAAAAAGAGAAGAGAAAGCTTCAAAAGAACAGAGAATTAAATTCTCGAGAAAGAAGAACTCTCTTCTTGGAAATTTTAGGTAAATAAATAAATATATATATATATATATATATATATATATATATATATATATATATATATATATATATATATATATATATATATACCTACTGGGGGATTTAGCCCTTCTCAAAGAATCGAGTTCTTTCTCCGGATCTGAGATTCACAAGACAAGTCTCCCATATGATGAGAATTTAATTCTCATTGGGAAGAACTCATTCTCGAGAACCAAAAATTCATCTACAAAATAAAGATCCTGTTGACCATTCAAGAAGAAAATAACACAGCGCCCCGCGTGCCTCTCACGTGGGCGCTACAAAAGAAAAGAGTGCTTAGCACTCAATGAGTGGCGCTCAGCGCCCCACGTGCCCCTCACGTGGGTGTCACAGAAGAAAAGAGTGCTTAGCACTCAATGAGCGATGCCCGGCGCCTCACGTGTCTCTCACATGGACGCCACAGAATGGAAGAGTGCTTAGCACTCATTAGGCAACGCTTAGCGCCTCACGTGCTTCGCACGTGGGCGCCATAAAGAGTGCCTAGCACTCCATACAAAAACAAAAAGGGGTAAAGTGTTCAACACTTATTGGGCAATCCCCATGACTAAAAGCCCCACATGATTATATGTGAGTGTCAGAACTTATATAAGTGCTCAGCTCTTTTTGTACAAAAAGGGGACTGATTAAACAGAGCCCAAAAAAGTGCTTGGCACTTTTCAATAAAAAAAACTGAGTGGACCAAGCCCAAATTGGCTAGGTCCCCTGAGGATAGAACCTCCCTGATTCAGATCAACCGAGCCCATAAGCTCATGATTTCCCAAACTGATCTTAGTCCCAAATATGACTATTGATCTTCCAATTGATGATATCCAAAACGATACTCATCCCACATCCTCCCGAGTAAATCTTAGTCTCAAAATTTGACTAATGATTTTCGGGTTTACCACTAACTCCTTTTTCCCTCAAATAAGGGAATTGGTTCAAGGGTACATCTCTCTATACCTCTGATCCACGTCATTGTAATTCCTCAACGTCTTCATAGAGGTGGCGGGTCCCGACAACCGACATCTTTTTGGTGCACTTCCAAACTGATGTGCACACCTTAAATCAGACCGCACCCCAAACTGGATGCATCCCATATTATCGTTGTTCATCCGGTCACATAACAAATACACGTGCGTGTAAGATGGACAACGGACCGAGACATTCTTAAACTAAAATCTCACCTCCAAAATGGTGATCAACAGACCGAGACATCCTTAAACTAAAATCTCACCTCCAAAATGGTGATCAACGGACCGAGACGTCTTTAAACTAAAACCTCACCTCCAAATGGTGATCAACGGACCGAAATGTCTTTAAACTAATATTCGCCTCAAAAATGGCGATAATGGACCGAAATATCCCTAAACTAAGACAACAGAGCCCAAATACTCTCTTGTTGGATCTGAAACAAAAATGATCCTAACACCTTGTTAAGTAAATCTTAGTCTCAAATTGGACTAACATATCCTTAACAAAACAAAACCAACCAAGACCCAACTGCTCACATATATTTAAGTCGATCTTAATCTCAAACCAGATTAACGATCCTTAAATAAAACAAACCCAAATCTAAGATATAGTGAGTTGGACTAATCCACGCCCTATGGATGACAACATAAATTAGTCTTCGTATACAATCCTCGGGCAACCTAAACAAAAATAAAAACACATACGACACAAAGTAAACTTCCGGAGCAGGAAAAAGTGGTTATCGTGATGCGATGATGTAATTAACTGCAGGGGATTGCACCTGCAGGGAAGAGCGTCCACACAATAAATAAAAAAACCTCGCAAACGAGGAGGAATCTGACGAAGTCTGCTACAACGGCTGCATCCGTCCAAACCTCCGATATACGGTGCCATAAATCAACTTGGCATCTTCGGAGAGGTGGAAGGATAAATCCAAATAGCATCTGCCCCTAAAATTCAGGCCAGACGTCCTAACGTCCCGGTCGCGTCTTTCGGCGGTGAATACCATCGCTCCGACGCCCTCCGCGTGCTCACTCCCCCAGAGGAGGTGTCGGTCAGTTCGCCTTCTTCCAGGCGCGACCGGAGCCCCCACCCCAGCCGAGGCCGCACGAACGGTGAACGTCGGGACTACTCGAGAAGGGTCTCGCCTGAGGATTTAAGAAACGTGATAGAGTGGAATCAAAGCCGCACCCTCGTGCAGTCCCGGAGCGGGGATGCCGCCGCTCCAACTGTGCGGAATCCTCGGAGTACCACCACCGGATCCAAGCCCTCGAAAAGGAAATTCAAAGCATATGACGAGATGGCCATATGTCCGGCGAAGGGGCTATATACTCCACTGATTCGCTTACAAAGCCATTTACAGAAAGGCTATTGGCCGAGCGCGTCTCGTCCAGAAACAAGCCGCCTAAAGTGGCCATCTTCGACGGGAAGTTCGACTCGAAGTTCCACTTGGACGCATTTACGGCGGGCATGAGCTTCCAAGATAACTCAGACGCGGCTCAATGCCGAGCTTTTCCCACTACCCTGATCTGGGCTGGCCGGGACTGGTTCCTAGGGCTTGCTCCACGCTCCATCTCAACCTTCGCCGAGCTGGCTACCCAATTCCTCGGTCATTTCATCGGAAACCGGCTACTGAAGAAGACGATCGATCACCTGTTCACCGTCAAGAGCGGAGATAAGGAATCTTTCAAAGGGTGTGTCACTCGCTTCTACAATGCCCTCTTGGAGGTTCCTGAGCATCGCGATGAAACGGTTATCACCGTGCTGAGATTGGGTCTTAGGCAAAAAGAGTGGCTCCGCTCTTTTGTGTTGGCGCAACCTAAGACCATGGCCAAAGTGAAGACATGGACCGAGAGAGAGATCCAACTCGAGTCAGAGGTGAACTCCAACCTACTCCATGGCGACCAAGCAGACCGAAAAAAGAGGGACGGGGAAGAGAAAAAGAAAGTCGATCGCCCGAAACCTTATTCCCCGAGGTTCCAGGAGTACACCCCTCTGAACATTTACCAGACCGAGCTACTGGAGGAAACTAAAGGCGAAAGGTTCTTCAAGTTCCCGTCGGCTACCCAAAGGACAGGTAAGCGTCTTCGCGGCCCGTACTGCGCCGATCACAGGTCGCAGGGTCATGCAACTGAGAGCCGCAAACAGCTCCGTGACTACATAGAGGAGTTGATCCGCTCCGGCCACCTGGCGAAGTACCTACGGGACAAGCAGCGGGCGGAGCGGGAACAAAAGGACCAAACCCCTCCCGGGGAATTAACGATCAGGCAAATCATGGTTGTTACTGAGAATCCAGCTCGAGAAAGTGGAGGATGCCACCGCCTCCTATCGATCGAGAGAATAAATGATCCTCCGCACAAGAAATGCATGAAGGATGATCCGATCATTTTCACCGACGAAGACCTTCACGGCATATCACTTCCTCATAATGGCCCCTTGTGATAGTGGCCCGAGTCCACCGTTACGAGGTCCAGAGAATATTGATCGATTTTGGGAGCTCGGCGGACATCAAGTTCTATGACTGTTTCCGGCGTATGGGGTTGGATTCATCCAGCCTTCAACCGACCTCCCATGTCCTCTCCGGTTTCACCAACCATTCCATCCCGGCAGAAGGATCGGTCACCCTCCTCCTCAACATTAGGGAAGCGGGCAAGACACGGACTATACCAGTGAACTTCCTCGTTGCTAAGGTCCCGTCGTCCTATAACATACTCCTGGGACGTCCTACCCTGAACGCCCTCCGGTCTCAGATCTCGACCTATCACCTCACGTTCAAATTCCTTTTGGATCAAGGGGGATATGCCGGGTCTATGGGGTCCAGCAAACCGCCAAGATTTGCCTCGCCTCGACGGGCCTAGGCGGAGAGCAGGGCAGCGATTTTGGAGACACGCACGACTTCTAGGAATCTTTAGATACACATGACAACTAAAAGGATGTTCGTGGTGCCCCGGTGGAAGCGTTGACGGAAGTCCCCTTCGTAGAGGGGACCGATAGCCGGACAGTCCAGATCGGCTCACTTTTGACAAGGGACCACAATGAAGACCTGATCCGGTTCCTCCGAGAAAACTCGAATGTATTCGCTTGGGCACCGGTGGACATGCCCGGAATCGACCCCAGAGTAATCTCCCACAAGCTCGGGGTTGACCCGAAGGCCCAGCCCATCTGACAGAAGAAGGGAAGTTTCACGCCAGTTAAACAAAAGGCGATAGAAGACGAGGTGGATCGACTGCTCGTCACCAACTTCATCAAAAATCTGGACTACTCAGATTGGCTGGCAAATGTGGTCATGGTCATGAAGGCAAACGGGAAATGGCGCATGTGCATCGATTTCATGGACTTGAACAAGGCTTGCCCTAAAGATGACTATCCACTTCCCCGGATAGACTAGCTAGTGGACAGTTCGGCAGGCCATGAACTACTAAGCTTTATGGACGCTTTCTCCGGTTACAGATCCGGATGAACCCGGCCGAAGAAGAACTTGCCGTCTTCACCACGGATCGGGGGGTCTACTTCTACAAAGTGATGCCTTTCGGACTCAAGAACGCCGGGGCCACATACCAGCGGCTTGTCAACAAGCTGTTCAAACCGTAGATTGGTAGAAACATGGAAGTCTACGTCGACGACATGCTCGTGAAGTCCACTTCGTCGGCTGGGCACACTAAAGACCTCGGCATGACATTCGACGTCCTGCGCGAGTACAAAATGAAGCCGAATCTAGCTAAATGTGCTTTCGGAGTCACCAGTGGGAAGTTCCTCGGGTTCATGGTTACCCACCGAGGAATCAAAGTAAACCCTGAAAAGATCAGCGCCATCCTCAATATGTCTACACCCAAGAGCAATGTCGACATCATGAGACTCAAGGGGAGGGTGACTGCCTTGAGCCGCTTTATTTCCAGATCCGGAGAAAAGTGCCTCCCATTTTTCAGGGCCCTAAGGAAAATTCCTAAGTTCGAATGGTCTGAAGAGTGTCAGAGCGCTTTCGAACAACTCAAGTCACACCTGGCGACCCTACCGCTACTCACCCGACCGGTCGAGGGTGATGAGCTATTGCTATATCTAGCCATCTCCGACCAAGCTGCAGGCTCAATGCTCATCAGAGAATTCGAAGGCACACAGAGACCGATCAACTATGTGAGCCATGTTTTCAAGGACCGATCTACCCGTCCATAGAGAAAATAGTTCTGGCACTTGTCGTTGCCTCCAGAAAACTTCGACACTACCTCCAAGCACACACAATCCTCGTCCTCACCGAGCGACCTTCAGGGTCTATTCTCGCCTCCCCCGAATCGTCAGGTCGTCTGGAGAAATGGAGGTGGAATTGCACGTAGCGCACATGGCGCTTGCGCATAAGTACATATATTTTTCTTTACACATGTGTCTTCATTCTGCAAGTGCTTTTAGCTCGCAAGTCTTTTTATCTTACTAGTGTTAGGCCGGTGTCCACCCTTTCTAGGCAACGACCGCGCATCGAGTATGAATTGAATGATAGCCAAGTGTAAGAAGGTCGGTATCCTCCCTTTCCCCGGAGTCAGGGTGACGATCGCGCATCTAGTATGAATCGAACGATAGCCAAGTGTAGGAAAGTTGGTATCCTCCTTTTTCCCGGAGTCGGGGTGACGATCGTGCGTTAGCCAAGTCTGGATAGGCCGGTGTCCCTCGACTCTTTTCTTGGTGCCGGTCTTGGACCCGTGCCTTTGTAGGGCCGGAAGATGCTCAACGACCTCGTGACGAGGGCTTTAGATCCACTTCTTTATAGGGCAGGGAGCTACCCATTATGGATGGACCGAGCAGGAATTTGCTCGTTGGCCTAGCGATGAGGGCTTTGGATCCACTCCTTTGTAGGGCAAGAAGCTACCCGTTGTGGATGGACCGAGCAGGAATCTGCCCGGTGGCCTCGCGATGAGGGCTTTGGATCCACACCTTTGTAGGGCAAGAAGCTACCCGTTGTGGATGGACCGAGCAGGAATCTGCCCGGTGGCCTTGAGATGAGGGCTTTGGATCCACTTCTTTGTAAGGCAGGAAGCTACACATTGTGGATGGACCGAGCAGGAATATGCTCAGTGGCCTCACGATGAGGGATTTGGATCCCCTTCTTTGTAGAGCAGGAAGCTACCCATTATGGATGGACCGAGCAGGAATCTGCCCGGTGGCCTCACGATGAGTACTTTGGTTCCACACCATTGTAGGGCAGGAAGCTACCCGTTGTGGATAGACCGAGCAGGAATCTACTCGGTTGCCTCGCGATGATGGTTTTGGATCCACTTCTTTGTAGGGCAGGAAGCTACCCATTATGGATGGACCGAGCAGGAATCTGCTCGGTAGCGTCACAATGAGGGCTTTGGATCCACGGCTTTGTAGGGCAGGAAGATACCCGTTGTGGATGGACCGAGCAGGAATCTACTCGGTGACCTCGCGATGAGGTCTTTGGATCCACTTCTTCGTAGGGCAGGAAGCTACCCAATGTGGATGGACCGAGCAGGAATCTGCTCGGTGGCTTCACGATGAGGGCTTTTGATCCACTTTTTTCGTAGGGCAGGAAGCTACCCATAGTGGATGGACCGAGCAAGAATCTGCTCGGTGGCCTCACGATGAGGGTTTTTGATCCACTTCTTCATAGGGCAGGAAGCTACCTGTTGTGGATTGACCGAGCAGGAATATGCTCGATAGCCTCGTGATGAGGGCTTTTTGAGCTCCCTAGTGCCTCCGTGGGGCGTCGTTCAACCTTCCGTGGTCCATATAGGTGGGAATGGTGACCGGCATGGACGACACGTGGCAGCGCTATATCGGGAAATTGAGATATTTCGTGATTTGCGTCACCGCGCGAATAGATCTCGGCCGTTGGAAGATATTTGTTGAGGCTATTATTTACCGCCGAAAACAGAGACGAAATCGCATAGGTCGTCTTGCCTGAATTTAGGGTCAGATGCTTTTTGGTTTTATCTGTCTACCTCTCCGAAGATGCCAAGTTGATTTATGGCGCCGTGTATCGGAGGTTTAGACGGATGCGGCCGTTGTAGCAGACTTCATCAGATTCCCCCTCGTTGTGAGGGTTTTTTTTTTATTGTGGGGACGCTCTTCCCTGCAGGCACAAGCCCCTGCAGTTAATTACGTTACCGCGTAGCGATAACCACTTTCTCCTGCTCCAGAAGGTCGCTTCGTGTCGTGTGTGTTTTTTTTATTTTTGGTTGCCTATAGATTGTATACGGAGACTAATTTGTGTTGTCGCCCGTAAGGCGTGGATTAATCCAAATCCGTATATTTTTAGATTTGGGTTTGGTTTGATTTAAGGATCGTTAACCTTGAGATTAAGATCGACTTAAATATTTGTTAAGGATACGTTAATCCGATATTGGACTAAGATCTACTTAACGGGGGTTCAGGATCATTTTTGATCTAACGAAAGAGCATTTTGGCTCTATCGTTTTAGTTTAAGGACGTTACGGTCCACAGCTAGTTTAAGGACATTACGGTCCACAGCTAGTTTAAGGACATTACGGTCCGTATTGGGATGTGTCCGTCCATTTGAGAGTACACTAAAGGGTTGTTGGTTATCGGGATCCACCATCTCTCTGAAGACGCTGAAGAATTACAACGACATTTATCAGAGGTATGAGGAGATATACCCTTGAACCGGTGTCCGTTGGAAGATCAATAGTCGTGTTTGGGAATAAGACCAATTTGGAAAGATTGTGAGCACATGGGCTCGGTTGATCTGAATTAGGGACTTTTGGTCAACTTAGACTCAGCCCACTCAGTCTTTGAATAAAGTGTTAAACACTTATTTGGGCTCGGTCCCTTTACTATGTAACAATGCTAAGCATTGATATGGGCTCTGGCGCTCACCCTCTTTTTTTTGTTTTTTATAGAGTGTTAAACACTTTTTATGGTGCCCACGTAAGGGACACGTGAGACGCTTGGCGCTGAGCGCCAACCACTGAGTGTTAGGCACTACTTGTTGAGCAGCGCCCACGTGAGGGGCACATGGGACGCTTGACGCTGGGGCGCCGACCACTGAGTGCTAAGCACTCTTTATTAAGCAGCGCCCACGTGAGGGGCACGTGGGGCGCTTGGCACTGGGCGCCAACCACTAAGTGCTAAGCACTCTTTATTAAGCAACGCCCACGTGAAGGGCACGTGAGGCGCTCGGCACTATTTCTTTCTTTGTGCTTTTTTCTAAAGTGTTTGATTATTTGTTCCCCCCTGGATCTTCAATCCCCAAGAACAAATTCATCCCCACGAGAATCAAATTCTCATTTGTGGGAGACTTGTCTCATGGATCTCAGATCCAAGGAAAGAACTATGTTCTTTTATGAGGGTTAAACCCTTAGATATGCAGATGAGATGCTCTGATCTCTATTATCTTTATTTACCTTGAAGAAAGTTCTTCTTCCTTCTTCTCTCTTAGAACTCTTTTTTTTCTTGCTCTTCTTTTTAAACTTGAAGTTTACGGGGGGGGGGGTTCCTCTGTACAAGACTTGAAGTTTTGGGATCTTTATATAGTGGAGGCAAGTTTGTGGATTTAGTTAAAGAAATCTCTCATTGAGAGATCCTTAATTGATTTGGGGATTTTATCCACCGTTGGATGTTTGAACCAAGGACTTCTATTTTACAGAAAATATTTTTCTTGTTTTTAATAAGATTGGGAAAATATTTTCCATACAGAGCTTATTCTGTAGCTTAGTGATTTTTAATCACCATTGGATCTTTAATCCAACGATGCTCTGTTTTACAGAGCGTAGTCTTTCTTATTTAGAAAGATTGGGAAAAATATTTTCCCCTACAGAGCTTATTCTGTAGCTTGGAGATTTTTTTAATCACCGTTGGATTTTTAATCCAACGGTGATTTGTTTTACAGAGAGTAATCTTTCTCGTTCAGGAAGATTTGAGGAATATTTCCTCAACAGAATTTAATTCTGTGTTTTGATGATTTATCATCTCCGTTGGATCTTTGATTCAATGGCGGAGAACTTTTAGGTGCCAGCGCCCTCGTGCAGGGCACGTGAGGCGCTGCCTCAGAGTTTTTAACTCTCGACGCTGGCGCCGTCGTGCAAGGCACGTGAGGCGCTGCCTCAGAGTTTTTAACTCCTGGCGCTGGTGCCCTCGTGCAAGGCACGTGAGGCGCTGCCTCTTTACTGAAGGTGTCTTTTCGCCTTCTTTCTTTGCTTTCCTGAGTCAGACTTTTCTTTTCCAATGCTTGGAAATAGTTCCATCATACACAACATCTTCTGTGCCTAGACTTATATGTCTCCCTTCATAATCTGAAGCAATTCTTCTTTTCTCTCTCACTTTCAGAGAATCATTTTAATAGAGAAGAGCTATGGCTTGTAATCGTCCACATGCTTGCCGGCAGCCATAGGAGGTGCCTATTGAGGAAATTGTTCCTCATTTTCTGCACGCTTGGTGAACCCTGCTCTTACGGATGACCAATATGAAACGGTGTTGTACGAGCTCTTAACTCGTAGAGGATCTCCTCTCCCCATCGGCTCCATTTGGCTCCAGATGGTCTTCTTGTCCGTGCCGATGACATTCCCCTTCATCCAGTAGAGATGACTCTGGCGATACTCGACGCAGCAGAAGACAAGATCGAGTGATTTCATGAGGCGCTTTTGATTACCACGGCTCTGAGGGATCGCTCTGTTCAGCTGCTAAGCCAGATACGGGCTCAGCGGGCCTTCATGTCTGCCTTCGCTGATGGGTACGGTGTTGACCGATGGGAAGCGACTCTTCGTGAAGATCGCCGCTTTGACATGGTGGAGAAGGCAAAGAGGGAGTTAAAGAATTTTATCCATAGTTTTGTGAATCCTTGTACTTTCGATCCCATGTTTGGTGATCTATTTCCTGTAGAATAAAATGTTCAATTAAATGCTTTCTTTTTGTCGTTGACCACCAAATGCTCCCTTTCTAACTCTTGTTCTTCCTCTGATGTGTACATGTGCATATATGAATGAGCCCGATTTCACACATATCTGTAAACGAAACTTTAACCGGTGTAAACAGGAACAAATAGCTCTTGGCCGAAGAAGACGTACGAGGCGGTGATAGGCTACTTGGAGGGCCACTGTGGACACTTACTTCCTCGACGATCTCCTCTCCTCCAAGTGCTAATTTACGCGATATAGAGGACTTCCCTGGGTCTGTACAACACCATATCTCCGCAGTTGATGGACGAGGCATTTGACAAGATGCATATGGCCTACGATCTTGGTTTGATCTCGAAGAGCAGGAGGGACCGCTCGATGGACCTTCTTCTTGAGAGTTTTCAGCAAAGGTTGGTCATTACATCTTGCTCAGCGGATGGGGTCCCTGGTGATTCTGTGGCTTCTAGGGTCCACGTGCACCATCAGAGGGAGCGGGTTGAGGCTGCTTGGGTTCGGCTGGAGGAGATTTCTTCTGAGTATCACCGGCAATGTTTTCTTAATCCTCGCCCTCCTCTACTGTAATCGTTGTAAGGCTGGGGAGCCCCTAATACCTCTGAAATAAATAAATTTGTCTTTGTTTGTAGTGTATTGTCTCTTTTTCTCCCCTCTATACATTTTATATTAAAGCTTAAAAAACCTTGGAGTCTCAGAACCGAGAAAAGAAACAAAAGGGCTGGAGCCCCATGGTGGTGCAAAAGCCTCTTCTGTGAGAGTACCTAGCTCGGAAGACTTAGTTTAATGCTGAAAGGAATTACATTATTTAAAGGAAGGTACATGCTTATTTATACAATTTGAGCTTTTCTGCGTTATAAGGCCGAGGAAAATTACGTCCCTGGGCGTCCTGCAGGCGGTATGCTCCACCAGGAAATGCTTCGATTACGAGAAATGGTCCGTCCCACTTCGGGGAGAATTTTTGCAATCTCCCTTGGTCTACGAACTCGTTTCTTCGTAAGACCAAATCTCCCGTCTTGAAGGCCCGATGTTTAACTCGGGCATTATAGAAGCGAGCGGTCTGTTGCTGATAGGCGACTGTTCTGATTTGCGCTCGATCTCGCTTTTCTAACAAGATGTCCAAGTTGCTTCAGAGTGCCAAAGTGTTAGCCTCGTCATTAAAGTATGCGACCCTATAACTGGGTAGTCCGATTTCCGCGGAAACCATCGCCTCGCTTCCGTAGCAGAGGCTAAATGGGGTTTCTCCCGTGGGTGTCTTTTTCGACGTCCACAACGTCCATAGCACCCGTAGTAATTCCTCGACCCAGCTGCCTTGCCTTCCTTCCAAGTGGGCTCTGAGACCAAGGATGACGCATCGGTCGCTACCGCAGCCTGCCCATTGCATTGCGAATGTGCGACCGCGGCAAACTTCATCAATATGTGGTGGTCATTGCAAAACTCTTTGACTTTATCGTTTTCGAAGTTAGTCCCATTGTCGGTAACCAAGCCCTCGGGATTCCAAATTGAGAGGTTATGTTGTTCTGTAGGAACTTTATCATAGAGGCGGCGGCCGGTTTCCTGATGGGCACGGCCTCTATCCATTTCGTAAAGTAGTCCACAGCGACAAGGATGTATCTGTGTCAGCCCGAGCCGGTGGGGAGTTGGCCCACCATATCCATCGCCCATTGTGCAAACAGCCAAGGGGAACTGAGTGGAGTTAGTTCGGTGGCAGGGAGACGAGGTATGCTGCCGAAGAGTTGGCAGTTCTTGCATCTTCTAACCAGCTTCTCGACATCCTGGTGTATTCTCGGCCAGTAGTACCCTTAGAGTAGTGTTTTCTGGACCAGGATGTGGGCCCCTTGATGCGCTCCCCCGATCACTTCATGTATTTCTCGCAGAACGTAGTCTGCCTCGTGGGGGTCGATGTACCAGAGCAGAGGCTGAGTGTATGCCTTCTTGTACAAGTTTCTGTTGCTCCAGACGAAATGGCGTGCTTTGGCTTGAAGCCGGAGAGCTTCTCCTCGGTCTTCAGGGAGTACACCGTCTTTTAGGAATTCCACGAGGGGCTTTTTCCAATCTCAACCCTTTTCCTGTGTTGTGTAGATCTAGTGCGTTACCTCTCAGTCTTCCACATTGGGCCATGGCAAGACTTCGAAGAGGATATTCCTTTTATGGTTGGTCGAATAGGAAGAAGCGAGCTTGCTCAAGACGTCGGCCTGGGTGTTCAAGTTCTTGGGAATATGCTCCACTTGGACTTCGTCGAAATTTTTCCGAAGCCTTTTTACCTTGGCCAGGTATTTTATCATGAGTGACTCCCGGGCCTCGAAACGCTCGGTTACTTGGCCGACGACTAGTGTGGAGTCGCTGCGAACCCTGATGGTCTTCAGCCCTACCCCGGAGGCGAATCGCAGTCCTGCCAATAAAGCCTCGCATTCCGCGGCGTTGTTTGATGCTCTGAATCCGAGCTTTAAAGAGTATTCCATTTCCGCTTCTTCTGGGCCCCAGATGATCAGGCCAGCCCCGCTCCCCTCCTCGGTGGAGGATCCATCTACATAGAGCACCCAATCCGGGATGGGGTTGGGCACCTCATCGACCGAGGGACGTGGTTCGGGGGCATGTGCCGTCGTTTCTTCTTTGGCGGGGATGGTGCATTTGACAACAAAATCCGCTAAGACCTGTGCTTTGATGGCTTTTCGGGGGTGGTATTTGATATCGAATTGTGAAAATTCCCACCTCCATTTCTCCAGACGACTTGACGATTCGTGGGAGGCGAGAATAGGCCCTAAAGGTCGCTCGGTGAGGACGAGAATTGTGTGAGCTTGGAAGTAGTGTCGAAGTTTTCTGGAGGCGACGACAAGTGCCATGACTATTTTCTCTATGGCCGGGTATCTTGTTTCCATGTCCTTAAAAACATGGCTCACGTAGTAGACCGGTCTCTGTGTGCCTTCGACTTCTCTGACGAGCACTGAGCCTGCAGTTTGGTCGGAGATGGCTAGATATAGCAATAGCTTGTCACCCTCGACCGGTCGGGTGAGTAGCAGTAGGGTCGCCAGGTGTGCCTTGAGTTGTTCGAAAGCACTCTGACACTCTTCAGACCATTCAAACTTAGGAATTTTCCTTAGGGCCCTAAAAAACGGGAGGCACTTTTCTCCGGATCTGGACATAAAGCGGCTCAGGGCAGCCACCCTCCCCGTGAGTCTCATGATGTCGACATTGCTCTTGGGTGTGTCCATATTGAGGATGGCGCTGATCTTTTCACGGTACGCTTTGATTCCTCGGTGGGTAACCATGAACCCGAGGAACTTCCCACTGGTGACTCCGAAAGCATATTTAGCTGGATTCAGCTTCATTTTGTACTTGCACAGGACGTCGAATGTCTCGCCGAGGTCTTTAGTGTGCCCAGCCGATGAGGTGGACTTCACGAGCATATCGTCAACGTAGACTTCTATATTTCTACCAATTTGCGGTTTGAACAGCTTGTTGACAAGTCGCTGGTACGTGGCCCCGCCGTTCTTGAGTCCAAAGGACATCACTTTATAGCAGTAGACCCCCCGATCCATGGTGAAGGCGGTAAGTTCTTTGTCGGCCGGTGATTGATTCTGTATTTAGAAAAGTGTTTTGTAAGTAACCGCAATCAATAACGGTGTCGCTTGTAGCTAGCCGAGATGAGTACGGGTCGTCCTCATGGAAACGTCGAACCTTTTACTTGCTTTAGACGGGTTGATTGAAATATGGATGGTTTGTTCTAGATCTATGATATATGGATGTATAATTTATGAAGAAAAAGGTTGTAGGGTTCATAGAATTTGGTAGTAATGGATGATTAATTAAAGATGACTCCTTTTATCTTTTAATAGATTTAAAACTATATCGATAGTGATGAATGAAGATTATGGTTTTTGGAGGGAATAGGGTTCCCACTCTTAACCCTTATCTTTTCATTGACCTATATTCCTGTCTAGGCTTTACCAAAATAATTGTTAATCTAATCTGAAATCGCGGTCGGTACTATCAATAAATTGATAGCGCGTCCGATTAGGATGTTAACAATTACTTTGCTAAAGTTTATAAACTTTAAAAGATGTAAAATAAATTAAGAGATTTTTATCATCCATTGATCTACCCTAATTTTATGAACCCTATCAAGCGAAGAATAATTCACGCGTGGTTGAGATAGAAGAGAATATGAAGAAGGATATCATAATGTAAATGCAGAAAGTAATACAGAAATTAAATGCAGAATGCAAAGAACTAAACTAAAGATCTACCTTTTTATTAATCAACTATCATTTACAAATCCGTCGAATTTAGAGTACAAGAACCCTAGTTTATGCTCCCGATTTCTGTTTTCGTTGAAAGTAGATGAACAACTGATGATCAACCTGGATGCGTGGATCGTCTAAGACTTCTTGATCTCTTCGGTTTTGATCTATTAAGTGATAATTTTCCAAGAGTAGCTCTCGGTCCTTTAAATAGTTGCAGAAGCAGAAACCCGAGATCTTATGTGTGATGATTTTCTGTTGTAATCATACTGAAGAAATCTCAAATCCAACGGCCACAAATAGGCCGCGAATCCGCCGCGAATATGGGGGTTTGGCCACGGTTAGGCGGCGGTATGGTGGGATCTTGTTTTGAAAATTCTTCTGCTTCTGCGTGTTGACACGTGGAGATTGTTTCAATGTCTGGATTCTTCGTATCTCTTTTGAGTCTCTGTCATTCATGATTTTATGATTTGTTTCAATATTTCGGCAGATTTGATTCCCGACATCTCGGATCTTCTGATCTCCACATCTGAGCTCATATCTGCATAATATCTCAATTCATATTGTTAGTAGCATTTGTTATTATTTTGAGATATTATCCTAACCATTTTATATGATACAATATTTTAAGAATATTGATTAGGGATATTTGGTATGATATGCATATTTTAATTATTAATATTTTATATAAATATTTTATGTAAATATTTTCCTTCATAATGTTAATTATAATGTAGAAACATATGATAAAGAATATTTTACAGATAAACTCACACATGTTCCATATTTACTATAAACACCTTTAAGTACTTAATAAAAGTAAGGAAAATATTCCATCAAATGTGTGATATTATCGACTGAACAAATACCCCCAAACTTAACTTTGATCGTCCCGAGCAAACTAGTTATTCAAGTGAGAGGGAGAAAAAAGGAAAAGAAAAAACCTAGCACACTTTCGTAGGCAACACGATTGCACTTAGCACGTGCAACATTCCTTTAAACCTCTAGGTGTCTCTAGTAGGAGGAGTGTTGTCTCCTGAGAGTTTTCAACGGATTACACCCACAAAATCCCATAATAAAAGAAAGAAGATGAAAGTTACATACAAAGATAAGAACAATAAAAAGAAGAACTTGAAAATAAGAGTTTCAAACTACACTAGCTTTTCAGTTTCCATGAGCCCTATCTTAATGGTCATGAAAAGATGTCATAAATCACATCATCCCTCAATAAAATCGCCTTTAGTCTTCCTCCCTATCTTTCTTCCAAACACCGATCATATACCCCTACGTGTGTGTAAAAGACATCCCTGCACTTAGAGAATTCAATTCAAGCCATCATACTCTTGTCTATTTTTCTTAGTACTTTTTAGTCGGTGAATATTTTAGATAGAATTGCTCACACATTCTTCATGTGACCGTTAATACTTCTTGAGGTAATAACCAACCGATTACCGAATGTGCTCACCCATTTAGACGTAATTAGCAATTTTCTCGTCTTGCAACACCTAAGGCTTAGCAGTGGCTCCCAAACTAGTTGGTCTAAGGCACTAGGTGATAAAGCACCCTCGCTATATTTTTTTATACTGACTTAAGTAATTACAAAACCAGTGTTCATTTTTCTTCACCATTTTTTACATTTATATTTTACCCTTTTTTCCATTGATCTTCATACTAAGGATTTTAGACAAGAGCATTTCAAGGTATTCTCTACTAACCTAAGTTTCAAGATGTGTGCAAGTGCATATAGTAGGATATCAACGTTCAAAAAAGTTTGGACTAAAAAATAGGGATTATTTTTCAGACTCAATTCTATCCTCAAATTAGTGATTCGCTTCATCTTACTAACCCTTGAGACAACAGCTCATGACTACCTATTACTAGTTTTATTATAAAACATCTAATTTTCTTGCTTTTCTTAAACTTTTTCTATCTTTCATATGTAATTTTTCACTTTTTAATCTTTTATTATCAAAGAAATTTTTTTGTGCTTTTATGTAGTTTACTGCAAAAATTGATCTGCGAATAAGCACAAACCTTCTCCAAACCTATTTGCAGCGGTGTCCTCACTGATGTCATCTTTTAAGCTTAAAAAAACTTGTAGACTTGGAAGGAAAAGTTAGTAACGGGTACATGAATTAATGACAGTGAAAACTTCCCCCAAACTTATTTTTGGCTCATAATTTTGTAAAAAATTTATTTTCTTTCAAGAGCCAAAATATTCCCCCCCCTAAACTTGAGTAAAATAAAAAGTATTAAGCATTTTAAAATCATAAGAGGGGGGTTAAAGTTATTGGTCTATGCAAAACTTTATAAAGACCAAAAGTCAACATCAACCATTCGAAAATTTTATCAATATAACACACTGGTTGGTGGAAAATTATAGATGTGAAGAAGTGGGGAGATAGGAGGCAGAATCGATCGGGTTTAAGTCTTGGTTGGTAGAGACGAAATGGTGATGGTGCGCTACTCGCATTCTCATTCTTGATAAGAAGATAGGGTGGCGGTTCGATTTCTTTAGGTGGGGGTTGATTCATCTCAACTCCCAAGTCTTCTAGGAATGCGAATTCATCAGCAAAAATGTCTTCAAAACTTCCATCGATATTCCGAATGATAGTCTCATCGGAAAGGAAGTCATGATATTCGGATAGCTTGACTAAGTCATTCGACAAGTCAAAGGGTTCGGACTTATATGTGGACTTGTCGACAGAAGGGTCTTCACATGTATAATAAATAATAGGATCGGTATCGTGAAAGTCCTCGAATTCGCAACTGTCGGAAGCTATCTTTTCGACAGAGCACACATAAGCATAAGTATCTGATGGTTGACTTCCTAACTTGTAGATGTTAAGCTCAATTGTCATCTTCCCGAAAGATAGATTCATTAAACTTTACGACAATTGATTATCGCGTTTGAAGTTGCTAGGAAAGGTCGACCAAGAATCACCGAAATTTGGTGTTATGGGTTCGCTACAGGCTGTGTATCTAGAACTATAAAGTCCACAGGAAATATAAATTCCCCGATTTTTATTAACACGTCCTCTAGCTCACCTCTAGATTAGGTAAGAGATCGATCAGCCATCTGGAGAGTACATTGCATAGGTTTCAACTCTCCAATCCCTAATTGCTCATAAACAGAATATGGAAGCAGGTTAACACTAGCACCTAAATCGAGTAGAGCACGATCGATAATTTTACCCCTAATGGTTATAGATATTGTAGGACAACCGGGGTCCTTACGTTTTGTGGGCACCAATTGGGTAAGAGAATTGCTCATATTACTCGCTAAAAAGACATTTTTAGGTACTTGAGTTTTCCTCTTCCTAGTGCACAAGTCCTTTAAAATTTTCGCATAGGACGAAACTTGTTTAATAGCATCTAGGAGAGGGATATTTATGTTAACTTGCTTAAAAATGTCCACAATCTTCTCCATTTGGGGACTTAGTTTGTTGGACCTTAACCTATGTGGATAAGGAGCTTTATCAATAAGGGTTGGGTCCAATTTTGGAGAAGTTTGTGGGGATGGAATGGATCCCAGAATTGGAGTTGGGATCGTTTTAAATGGTAATTCCTTCAAGGAAATGGGATGAGGGTTCGAGCCTGGTGGAAAATGGAGAATAGGCTCGGAAGAAGATGGGTGACTAGACGAAGTAGGATTAGAAGTAGAAGCCGGGGTATCATCAATATCATCAACATCAACCTGTTCACCGACTTAGTTGTTCAGCACTCTTCCCGATCTCAACGTGGTTACGACACACACATTATGACTTTGTGAGTGGCCAGGATTCGGTAGAGGTTTTGATGGAAGTTTCCCTTTCTTTCTCTCGCTCATCGCGACATTTAACTGTGCAAGTCGTGCTTCTATCGATTTTATGCTTTTACTATGGGTAGCAGCGTGTTGCACTAATGTTTAGATAGAAGACGTTAAATTAGCCGTCGTTTGCGTTGATTGTTTAATAAAAGTTTCTAAGTTACGTTCGAGCGCAGAGGTTTTATCGGTACCGCCCATTGGGAAAGAATTATTACAAGGAACAAAATTATTGGCCGGGTTTTGAAAAGGTTGCGGTTGAAAGGGGTGCTGATTTTGTTGTGGTGGCTGCTATTGCTGTGGGGGAGGCCTTTGATAGTTGCTTGGGAACTGGTTTTGATTTTGAATTTGGTTTTGGTTCCAAGCAAAATTAGGATGATTCTTCCATCCCTGATTGTATGTGGAAGAATAAGGATCGTTTCTAGGTCGTTGTTGAAAAGCAGATTTTTTTGTTCTTGACCTTGAAACGAAGGATTCAAAGAACATTCTTCCGTTAAATGCGATGAGTCGGAACAGCAACCACACACGGTTTTGGGAAGCGTAACCTGGTTTAGGGAGGCTGAAGAGACTTTGGTTTCTATGGCTTCAATTTTCTTTGCATCGCGGCCATTTCGGTTTTCACTGCGATGGAAACATCGAGCTGATGGATACCTGCCCTGGATGAAGTTGGTCTAACGCTTTCCCACTGTAAGGTTTATTCAGCGAGATCTTCCAGGAATTGCCAAGCTTCACCATCGTTTTTAGACATGAAATGACATTGAAAAATGGTTTCAAGCATCTGTTTTTTCGCTGGATTAACGCCCTCATATATAATTCGGCAAAATTGCCATCTATCGATTCCCTGATGAGGACATTGGACAAGCAGATCTTTTAACCGTTCAAAGTATTTCCAAAATGGTTCGTTGGAAAGTTGGGTAAACTAGTTAATCTCGCTTCGAACACGGGTGGTCTTATGATCAGGATAAAATTTCTTAAGGAATGCTATAACGAATTCATCCCATTTGGCAATAGAGTGTGCGGCAGTGCTATAAAGCCATTTTTATGCTAGATCGAACAAGGTAAAAGAGAGAAGACGTAATCTCAAAGTATCCACAGAAAGTTGTGTAGTGCCTATCATTGCGCATACTTTTTCGAATTTGGTGATAAAAACGTATGCGTCTTCGGATTCAAGCCCGTGAAATTTGGGCAACAGGTTGAGAAGTGGGGTTTAAATCTGAAATTATCCCCATTGGCTGGTGGAATAAACAGACAAGTAGGAAGGGGACCGCGTATCGGGTAGCATCTTTTTTGAAGAGGCATGCGCGGTGGATTCTGTGCACCTATGGGTGGTGGCAGGAGTGTGTTGGTAAAATCTGATGGAGAACCGTCTATCTCGGTCGATGTGGTGGGTGGAGGGAAAATAGAAGATGAAGAAGTACCGATTTCGGAGTCGATAGCAGAAACACGGACAAGACGGGCACTAGAATCCCGTGTCCAGCCGATCATGCACTAAGCGGGTTTAGCGCACGTGGCAACGTGTGTGAGAACAATTTTAAAAATGGTTTATTTTGAAAAAGCGTCGGACGTGAGTCTTGACTCAACAAATCACAAAATGCACAATTAACCCTTGAACTAAGGTCACCTAGGTCAAGCACTGGATCGCTCCTAGACTTCCAAAGAACAAGCCGCAGGATCAATTCTCTACCACTTCTTTATCACTGTTGTGGCCAGGTAAGTGGGAGGTATCTGCTATACGAATCACCGAAAATAGAGGGCCTAATTAATTAACCACTTTCCTTAGTCATACTTGCCTAGACACCACAAGAGAGATGCGGATAAGTGATAGATTACCCACGACCCTCCTCTGTCCTAATTGAGCGCGACGATCCTTAGAGACTTGGTCTAGATATTTTTTAATTAATATAGGGTGAAAGTATGCTTGTTTTGTTATTTGCGGGCCTAATTAATTAACCATTCTCCTTAGTCACACTTGCCTAGACACCATAAGAGAGATGCGGATAAGCGATAAATTATCCACGACCCTCCTCTGTCCTAATTGAGCGCGACGGTCCTTAGAGGCTTGGTCTAGATATTTTTTAATTAATGTAGGGTGAAAATATGCTTGTTTTGTGATTTGTGGGGCCTAGGAAGGGCGATAAAATCCCCACCTAATATGAATTTTGGTTTTGCCCCTTAAAGTCCGTTTTAAAAATATGCACAAACAAATCAAGATCAAAACACGCAAAAAGTTTTTTTTAGCGGCGCTTTTTGCAAAGAATCCTGCAGGAAAATCAGATTATTGGATTTGAGAGGAGAGAGAAAGAGATCAGATCAAGATACCCAAGGATTTTGGAGATGTAATTCTTCCAAGATGCTGCCGTTCCGCAGCCATTTGCTTCCTATTGCCGCGGTTCCACGGCAGAAATGAGAGATCCTTTAACAAAAATTTTTTAGTGCCCTCATATGATCCTCTGGTCCTCGCTGAAAGTATCTGGATTTTTATTTCCTCGCTCATGTTACTGCGGATTCTCTCACAAAAAAAATTCGCACACTAATCATTAAATATGCAAGTTGCGGTTTAGGTTCTCTTTTATAATATGTTTTCTGGATTTTATAAAAATTAAACATGAATAGCAAGAAAAAAATTACCCACGTATCCCCGGCAACGGCGCCATTTGATTGATTCTGTATTTGGAAAAGTGTTTTGTAAGTAACCGCAATCAATAACGGTGTCGCTTGTAACTAGCCAAGATGAGTACGGGTCATTCTCAGGAAAACGTCGAACCTTTTACTTGATTTAGACAAGTTGATTGAAATATGGATGGTTTGTTCTAGATCTATGATATACAGATGTAGAACTTATGAAGAAGAGGGTTGTAGGGTTCATAGAATTTGGTAATAATTGATGATTAATTAAAGATGACTCCTTTTATGTTTTAATAGATTTAAAACTAGATCGATAGTGATGAGTGAAGATTAGGGTTTTTGGAGGGAATAGGGTTTCCACTCTTAATCCTTATCTTTTCATTGACCTCTATTCATGTCTAGCCATTACCAAAACAATTGTTAATCTAATCTCAAATCGCGGTCGAGACTATCAATAAATTGATAGCACACCCGATTAGGATGTTAACAATTACTTTGCTAAAGTTTATAAACTTTAAAATATGTAAAAGAAGTTAAGAGATTTTATCATCCATTGATCTACCCTAATTCTACGAACCCTGTCAAGCGAGGAATTACTCACGCATGGTTGAGATAGAAGAGAAGATGAAGAAGGAGATCATAATGTAAATGCAGAAAGTAATGCAAAAATTAAATGCAGAATGCAAAGAACTAAACTAAAGATCTACCTTTTTATTAATCAACCATGATTTACAAATCCATCAAATTTAGAGTACAAGAACCCTTGTTTATGCTCCCGATTTCTGTTCTCGTTGGAAGTAGATGAACAGCCGATGATCAACCTGGATGCGTGGATCGTCTTGGACCTCTTGATCTCTTCGGTTTTGATCTATTAGGTGATGATTTTCCAAGAGTAACTCAGAGAGTCCTTTAAATAGTTGCAGAAGCAGAAACCCTAGATCATATGTGTGATGATTTTCTGTTGCAATCACACTGAAGAAATCTCAAATCTAACGACCACAAATAGGCCGCGGATCCGCCGTGAATAAGGGGGTTTGGCCACGGATGGGCGGCGGTATGGTGGGATCTCGTTTTGAAATTCTTCTGCTTCTGGGTGTTGACATGTGGAGATTGTTTCAATGTTTGGATTCTTCATATCTCTTTTGAGTCTCTGCCATTCATGATTTTACGATTTGCTTCAATATTGCGGCAGACTTGATTCCTGACATCTTGGATCTCCTGATCTCCACATCTAAGCTCATATCCGCACAATATCTCAATTCATATTGTTAGTACCATTTGTTATTATTTTGAGATATTATCCTAACAATTTTATATGATACAATATTTTAAGAATATTGATTAGGGATATTTGATATGGTATGCATATTTTAATTATTAATATTTTATATAAATATTTTATGCATATATTTTCCTTCATAATATTAATTATAATGTAGAAATATATGATAAAGAATATTTTACAGATAAACCCACACATGTTCTATATTTACGATAAACACCTTTAAATACTTAATAAAAGTAAGGAAAATGGTCCATCAAATGTGCAATATTATCGACTGAACAGCCGGGTTCATCCAGATCTGATTGTAACCAGAGAAAGCTTCCATAAAGCTCAGTAGTTCGTGGCCGACCGAACTGTCCACTAACTGGTCTATCCGATAAAGCGAATAGTTGTCTTTAGGGCAAGGCTTGTTCAAGTCCGTGAAATCGAAGCACATGCGCCATTTCCCGTTTGCCTTCTTGACCATGACCACGTTTGCCAGCCAATCCAAGTAGTCCAGGTTTCTGATGAAGTTGGCGGCGAGCAATCGATCCACCTCGTCTTCTATCGCCGTTTGTTTAACTGGCGCGAAACTTCTCTTCTTCTATCGGATGGGCCGAGCCTTCGGGTCGACCCCAAGCTTGTGGGAGATTACTCCGGGGTCAATTCCGGGTATGTCCGCCGGTGCCCAAGCGAATACGTTCGAGTTTTCTCGGACGAACCAGATCAGCTCTTCACGGTGGTCAAGAGCGAGCCAATCTGGAATGTCCGGCTATCGCTCCCCTCTACGAAGGGGACTTCCGTCAACGCTTCCACCGGGGCGTTCGACTGCCTCACCCTCTGAATCGGTTCCCACTGGGACACCACCTTCGCCTCGGGGGCGTTCGACTACCTCATCCTCGGTCAGTCGGCTCTGTGCCACTGGGTGGGCACATGCCAATCATCACCATCCAGAGGACTGACAAAGATGAACTTCTCTTTCCATTCATGGATGGAAGAAGGGATGACCGCTACCCCAGACCCGGCCGTCCTACCCTTACGTTTTTTAAACGACAGATACACCCAACTCGGTTCTTCCTTACTAGTCCCGGGGCGATTTTTGTAACAAAGAAAAGACAGGAGGAGACTCAAATCGAAGGGGATCCGATAAAATTTTAACCGGACCAGAATCCCGAAGAGGATCCTTCACGAGTTCGGAGCTAGCCAGCCCAGGGCAAGACGGAAACAATAGAGCACCATACAAACCTCGGATGAGAAGGGCAGACACATCCCTGTCTGGAATCCTTCCAGATACAAGGCAATCTCCTTGCCCCGCACCTGGTCTGCCCGCTCACCCTCTCTTGCTAAACGGAGTGAATAGCTAGAGGGGATATAGAATCGAGTCCGGATGTCGGAAAGCTCGACCATACAATTCAAGACGGAGGGCGCATCGCGGGTATTCCCGATGCGCACCTTGGGAGCCCTCGTCGCCGTCCGACGGCGAGTGACAAGGGCAGATCTGACTCGGGGGGCGAGCCCGACACAGAAGATGCATTAGAAGAACCCTCTCGGCTATCTGAAGGCGAAGAGGAGGAAGACCCGCTGGACTCGGCCCTAGAAACTGGAGCCTCATCGCCTGACTCTACCCCTACTACGTCTACAGACTCCTTGGAGGAAGACATCTAACCTGATTCAAGTAAAGGGTTTGCCGAGAAAAATTCAGGAGGTGCGCCGGGCAATCTTCAAAAGATAATAGGCAGCTAGGGCAAAGTATGAGCCCTAGGATGGTCCCCTCCTATTTATACACTCCAAAGAGAACATCTTACGGTCTGGATCGATTCCCGCTAAAGTGAAGCGTCGCACCCAGCGGCCGTCGAGCCTCCACGTGGCAATCGACCATTGGGAACGTCTCTTCGTGGAAGGAGTCAGAGACAGCCTGTCGAGCCCGCCAACCAACGTCGGACACATGGCCTGTAGCCCAACCGACGATTTGGTGAAATAGCGCCCCCTCTTTAAAGCACAATCATTTCACCGATCCACTGACGTCATCGGGGATACGCGTGAAAATTTAGGCGCACGATGAGACGCCATATGGACTCGAAGATCGATAAGACGCAACTACCAAATGCCCTATCGTCCCCGAATAATCCGCCACGAAGAAATCTCGGCGCCGAACTGAGCAGAGAAAATCAAGCAGACTACTCTCGACCCAACCCATAAATCGATCGAAACGAGAGTGGGGGGCTAATGATGATGCTCACAAGTGGGAATTTCCCAGATCACGACTCGTAGTGGATGACGTGTCCCGGGGGGTACGGAGCTGGAATGAGCCTGATGCATCGGAGACGTTCCTCGGCTCCTCGCCTTTGAGGTTGCATCCGATCTTTCGGAGGCCTCCCCGGAATACCTTCCATTTTCGCCTAGCAATGAGTCATCGGCTCACCTTCGAGCAATCCTACAAACGAGCTTTCACAGCCTCCTTACTCGTCTCCGAGCTGTTGCTAGGGCCGAACTTCCTCGGCCTCCCGGATCGTCTCCAAGCCGTTGCTAGGGCCGAACTTCCTGGCCTCCTGGCTCATCTCCGAGCCATCTGGCAGGCCGAGCTTCCTCGGCTTCCTCGATCAACCGAGAGCGTGGAGCCCCCGCGCCCATGCAACGGTTCCGCGTATCTCGCCAAAGCGAGATATCCGCCGCCCCACGTTCCGCGTCCCACGCGGACGCGTTCCCTCATTAATTAGCGGATCTCGTCATCAACGCGGGCGTAACTGACGGCGAGAATCTCGCGCCGGCTCGCTCCACGCAACCACTATATAAACCCTTCTTTCAAACAACTCAGGTAACTCGAATTGATTCCAATACGCCGCTGCTCTGCTCTTATTCCACGGTACTAATTTGATTGTCGGAGGATCCTACGGTGGTCACCCACCCCGGGACTTCCTTTGCAGATAGCTCGGCGTCAATACCAACCCACTGAGATCCACACACTTAACCCTCAAAGAAAATCTCAACCGCACAAAACCGCTCGCACCAGATCGACGGAGGACAACATCTGAGGGAGATCACAACCTCCATCAATCACTGTACTCTACTCTTCTCTTTACTGTGCTAACTTAGCTGCACTTACTCTATGGATTAATTGCCATTAACCATTACTTCTTGATGTTTTATTATATCATTATATAAATTGCTCTATTTTGTAGACTTATTATAGTGTTTGATATTAGACGTGTGCTTGTAAATTAAATGTATAATTACTAATTTCTATGTATTCTTTTGTGATATACTGCCATATACTATGTTATATACTGCTTATAGATCTTGATTTATTACACTGGTGTACTTACACTTATTCTTCATACACACCTATGCATTTGCCATTATAATTTTGCCTGTATATTGTATTCTCTATTTATCCATACTATTATATCTACAACACCTAATATACATAAATTATATCTAGTTTTATATTAACTGACTGTGTTTGTATTTGCTACTAATTTCTAGTTTACATTAATTATATCGTGACATTACTGCTGTACCATATCATACATTTACGAAACAATTATTATTATAATTTGCATTATGACCAATCATAATATTTAAAATACGTATCTGCGGTTTACTTATCATTAATGATTTCATTTCCTTACAACAAGTATTTTGCCTATTCACTATATTTGTCTTATAATATAGCATCCATCCACTATAATGTTTAATACTAACTTTCTTTTATTAACAGTAGATCTCTGAATTGGAACTTGTATTACACTATCTAATTTCTCGATACTAATATTATTTATCTCGTTACTTGCTTTAATGTATTCAAACTTTAAGATAAAAAAATCTTAGAGGCTACTAATGCAAGTTCATATCAGAGGAAGAAGCCAACGAGAGATAGAAAATGAGACAGGGACTTACAGAAATAGGATAATCTAGGATCGTCCTTATCGTAAAGTAGAGGATGTCTCGAATTAGATCGAGACGAGAGGGGTGATGTCTTCTTATCCTTTTGTTCGATTCTCTCGTCGTCAGGGTTCAAACCAGAAATAACAAAAAGAGCCGAGGAGATTGTTCTTCTAAACGATACGGTGTTTTTGGTTTTACAGTAGAATAAAAAGAAAGAAATATTAATGAGAGGAGTATGCATACAAATATTTTTGGTTTAATTTTAAAAAAAACAAATAACGGTAGAATAATTTTTTTATCCTTGAGATAATTAATTAGAAAAGTAACTTAATAAAAAAACATTTTAAGAAAAAGGTAGAATAAAAATCTTTTTCGTTCAGATAATTAATTGGTTTAAGGAAAAGCAACTTAATAAAAAAATATTTTAAGAAAAGCATGATATTTTATAAAATAATTAATTATTTTAATAACAGTAAAATAAATAAAGACAAATAAATATCTCAAAAGATATAATGGCGTATATCTTATCTATAGAATTTAAATTTAGCTTGCGGAATTTGTGTAGCTCGCACGTGAAGCCAAAAATAGGGGGGAAAAAGAAATAAACAAAACAAAACATTGAAATTGCAAGAGCTAGTGCTTGTAACCTACGGTATAACAATACAATATGATAATCAAGAGATACAAGAATTCACTATGCATATAAATAGAAAGAAAATTAATTTATACACACTTGATTTGATTTGTAACAGGCGTATGGCATATATCAATCCAGATCTAACGTTTGCGTTAACTCATGAGTTTTAAACCGTCGGATTCTAAATGAACGGTTACCATCCATTCGATGACAATGCGCCGCTGATCCACGCACTCCTATTGGTCAGTGCTACCCCTACCGGCAGTTCCCGGTACGAAGCCGGTCACCTCAGAACAACAACCCCTCTCGCAACCGGCAGAGCCGACGTTGTTTTAAGGGGAAAATATACACGTGACCTCGTGTTTCTCTCTCTTCAATCTCTCTTTCTCGCTCTAGGGTTTCCTTGATTTCATCCCCATCGATCTTTTCTTCGAAATCTTGATCCCTAAACCTTGGATCTGTTCGAATTCGGAGATGTTTCTAGTAGATTGGTTCTATGGCGTGCTCGCTTCTTTGGGATTGTGGCAGAAAGAGGCCAAGATCTTGTTTCTAGGGCTCGATAACGCGGGAAAGACCACGCTTCTTCATATGCTCAAGGACGAGGTTTGAACCTTTGTTAATTTCTCTTCTTGTTTTGAATTTTTCTTAAATTGTTGATGTTTATGTGACTTTTTTGGGGGAAATTTTGTTGAGCAGAGATTGGTACAGCATCAGCCAACGCAGTATCCGACGTCGGAGGAGCTTAGCATCGGGAAGATCAAGTTCAAAGCTTTTGATCTTGGAGGCCATCAGATCGCCAGACGTGTATGGAAAGATTATTACGCCAAGGTATTCCTTTCGTTATTCTTGTTGTCCATCTTTTGTGAAGATTTTTCTTAATCTGAACCATTTTTATTCACAAGAAATAGCTTATTCATACCGATGAGTTGTCTTGTACATTGTATTTGCTGCTTTCTTGGATATTAGCTGGATTAGAAATGGTATTTTAGTGAAAGGTGATTGCTTCGCTCTGTAGGTTGTATTTCATTCGTGTTAGTAATTTAATTAAACTGGATGCTTTGCCAAATCTTGATGAAGATGGAGCAAGATCTCCGCCTTGTTGCTTCTTACTATTTACCAAACTCTACCCTTAGCCACTACTAGTCATATACGCTAGGACATTGAATTGGAATTAACTAAGGGATTTTGGTTGGATTCCCAAACCGGACACTAGAATTTAAAGGAATTTAAAGAAGAAGAAACATCCAATTAAGCCTTAAAAAATCCTAGCTTCTTTTTCTCTTCTAACATGAAGAAGAATATGGTAGAAGACCAGAATGCCCCTGACTGCAAGCGGGTTAGCATAACCATGTTGGGATAATTAAATCCTACTACACCTTATGCTTTGGCCAGCGCAATAGGTTTAGCCAAGACTAAAGCCCATGGCATGGTAATTCTTCCCCAAATATTCTTAATTGCAACACCCTTAAGCGTTCTGGGTTGCACATAAGATGCATATTTAATTCTTAGTTCATCATCAATCTTTTTTATGTTGTCAGGTGTTGACTAAATTTACCTTGTTTATTTTGTGGACATGCATATACTCTTGTCGTTTCTGTTTTAGTTGTTGATAATATTGTTGCTTGAGTTTCTTCATCTGCCTACTGCCATCCAATTCCTCATCCAATGAATTTTTGGAACCTTGGTCATCATCCACACCTGCTAAAAGACAATGGTCTAATACCAAATTTGTAGCATGATGGTTCCTATTCATTTCATTGATCCCGTATCATTACAATCACTCGAGACTTCACCCAAATTGTGAAGAGATTAGGAACAATGCAAGAATTTGATAAAGCACATTTCAATTTTTGCATGCAATGTGACCTAGGTAAACCATTTACATAACCAAGGGTGGACCCAGAAATTTCAATTAGAGGGGGCACACAAGAAGGTTCAATTTAACGAATCCTACTAAAAACATATAAAAATATAAGCAATGGCCATGGATTTGTTTTAGTGTTTTGCAAGGTGTTACAATTCTGCAGTGCTAATGATCCAGTAATAATTAAACGGGTAATCATTCATTTTCCTATTTAAGATGCTTCAAAAAAATAATTACAGTCTGATTTGGTAGATAATTATTCTATTTGATCATATTCATGTGTTTATATAGGTGATAAAACATATAATGAATTAATAGACTTACCTAATCTAACCAATTGAACGGTCACAATTAAAGGAACCTATATGTATTTTTCCAGTTCTTTTTAGTCAATAGTTTATTTCCTAAAATCCCCCCCACAAGTCCAGAGGGGGTATGTGCCCCTTCACTCTTGAACATAGGTCCGCCCTTGTAGATGACAATCGATGCTTGCGACCGATCTAGTTAACAATCCATATAAATTGTATGTGCATGTGCCTCCTCATTCTTGAACATAGGTCCGCCCTTGTAGATGACAATCGATGCTTGCGACTGATCTTGTTAACAATCCCTATAAATTGTATGTCTAGTCTATTAGTTCTAGTAGAACTGTAGCCGCTCTCAATTTCAGATTTTTTTCTTTTTAATATGAACCAAATTCCTTGGGTAAGAAATTTTGTATTTTTGATTTGTTACCATGGCATGTTTTGACATCTTGAATAGAGACTTCAAACATTTATTATTATATATTTAATTATCAAAAAATTCGTATAGGAACGTTCCCAAAAACCATAGATTCTAGTGTGGTTTATTTCTTGTATATACCCTAAGGGCGCGGACACTCTTCTGGCTTTGACTTGATTCGTGTCCACGGCGTGTATATGCCATTAGCCTGTGGACACTTTTCTAATTTTGATTTTTTTAAACATATTTAGTATCATATGTCACTGAAATCAATCATCCATTTGATTTTACCTTAAATAGAGATAAGGTTACTTCCAATTTATATGATAATCATCAAATAAATTTTATTATTAAAAGGCCCAAGGAATTATCATTTTTTGACTTGCTTGTGTTGGCGGGGCTCCAACTACAGGTTCCTTTTCCCCTTCCATGAATCGTGGATTCCAATTCTGGGGTTTTATATTTGCCTACTTATAATCACAAGAATTGAATCTGGGCCATTTGGTTTTGTTGTTGATAATTTTGTGAAAATGCTATTATTAGGTGAGTGGTTTTGGCAAGCTTGTTGAAAATAGGAAACTTGTTTGTTCTTTTCTTATTTATGGGGTGGATACAATGATTGATGTGGCTACGGAGCATGGTCATTGATGATTTGTTTTTGTCGTTTGCTTCGTTTCTTCTTCACTTTATCAACTTTTAATGGAAAATCATAATGGACAATGGTCTTCGTGGGCAAAAATGTTTGCAAAACTTGTTGGCTTTGTAGTAGCGTTCTTGCAACACTAACTATTGGAAGTTGATTGACTGTTTAGAGCTTCCCCCCTATTTCTGAGTTCCCAAAAACTACAGAAAAAAAGAGGAAAGTGTAAATTTGCCCTTTGCTTAATTGAGCCAAAGCATATATTGATGATAGTCTATCCAGGTCCTCAGGAAATAACTAGTTGGGATTTTGTGTGCTCCAAATTGCTGGAAATTTTCATGCGTCCATCTTATATTCGTTGATGGAAGAAATATGTTAAAGATGATTTATAACGCTGTTTAGCGATCTACTGTGTGCCAAGCTATTGCTTAGAGACTGCCATACTAAGCTACATTATGGAAATCATTCAGGGAAATTTGCTCTAAAATTAATACACACAACCCTCGAAATAGGGCATAAATTCTCTGTTGTATATTGTAACGATGTTAAAATAATGGTACTACCTTGAAACCAACAGGTCTTCACCATTTCAAATTCCTTTTTTGTAACATGCAACATCTTTGTACTACGAATAATGAGTAAAAACATAATATAAACAGCTGTTAGTTGCGATCCTTCAAATCTTTTTTTAACCTTACGCATCTTGTGCATCAATACCGTCCTCTCTTTTGAACCTGCACTTTGCCCCTACTCATCATCTGTTTGTTTGTTTTTCCATCTGCTTTTTTTAAAAGAGTATTAAATATACAAGTTCGCGAAAGAAACAAACTGCTGAAGAGCATTGCGCAAAAAGCGGAGTTTATTGGGTTTTTTTGGGAACTTTTTAAGTTTGAACTTTGAACCTATCTTAGACGCTAGCCAGCCCATGAAATTTTATTGATCCGATAAAAATAATGACAAAGTCAATGAAGAGTGCTTCTTCTTAAAAATAAAAACCAAATTTTACATTTTTAACTCTCAATCTAAAACATCAAGTTTCTTAGTGATCTCAGGAAGATTGGATTCGTTGAAATTTTGTGATCCTTCCCCTGTTGCGAGATTAGCTGGTTGGTCTGCTAATATATCATTCGCTAATTGGTTTTTCCATTAACTTGGTTGAACATGCTTTAAATGAGCTTGACCTTGTATTTTAACTTTCCAGCGCAGTGGAAAATCTTTGTTAATTGCTGTATTTACAATTAGTGAGTCATAATCTATGATTATACTCTTGAGATTTTTAACTGAATGCAAAATTTTGATGTTAGTCAACAACAGTTCTGAGCTCAGCATCAAGAGTTGTAGTGACTTGAAAAAAACGTTATAGAAGCAAATAGTATCTGCAATTTGGCCTTTTCCCATGCATTCTTCAACTTGGGTTATTACTTTTGTAGGTTGATGCCGTGGTGTACCTAGTGGACGCATTCGACAAGGAACGTTTCGCCGAATCAAAAAAAGAGCTGGATGCTCTCCTCTCAGACGACTCCTTAGCAACAGTCCCCTTCCTCATTCTTGGCAACAAAATAGACATCTCATACGCTGCATCAGAAGAGGAGCTCCGGTATCACCTCGGGCTCAGCAATTTCACCACCGGAAAGGGGAAGGTAAATCTTGTGGATTCCAATGTTCGACCGCTCGAGGTTTTCATGTGCAGCATTGTGAGGAAAATGGGTTATGGAGAAGGCTTCAAATGGCTCTCTCAGTACATCAAGTGAAGAACTAGGAGAAATTTTTTGCTTTTAGGCATTATCGGTAGGTTGATCTGATTTCTCTGCTGTATTCACTAGACATTATTTTCTCCTTTTTTGGGGTATTTAGAGTACTGTTTATTTTTTTCTGTTTCCTGTCATCTTTGTCTATTTTGGTTATTGTGAAGCAATTAAACAGCTGCTGGTGTTATGTTTATATTTGCAAGGGAAACTGCCTAAAGTTGAGAGTTTAATGTGTTAATGTTACATCACCTGGTACCTATGGTACTTATTTTAGCAAGAGCAATAAAACTTATGGAATGGCTTTTAGAAGTAGGTGAATATTATATTTTTTAGTTTGGTTTTAAAAAAAGTAATGCAAATGTAGAAGGTTTATATGCAAAAAGAAATAATCTGATCGGGGTGGAAATTTCATTCGGGTAAACATTGATAATTTCATAAGCAGTTGCATGAAATTCTTAGAATGTTTCAGCTGTTGAAGCAACTTTGTGCGTATTCGTTTCCTTGAATTCGTTATAATTACTGTTTATGTGGTGGTTAATGATATCTGAAGAAGTTGCAGCTGCTGCTGTGGATTGTGTCCTGAATAATGCTTTTTTTAGTTTCTTTCCCACAAATCAAAATGTACTGCATTCATGGCCACACAGAATTTCCTACATATCATCACCATTTGCGTTCTGTATTCTTGCTTAGTAAAGCACAATAGCAAGAATACTATGAGCTTATTGCAAGACTTTTAATGCTTGCCATTCTGAGGATTACCTAGCAACTGAGAAGTTTTGTTTCATGTTTGCTGTTCTCTTTTTCATCGTGTTTTACTGAGCAAACATTCATGCTCAAAGAAGCAAACGGTTGAGCATCTCATTATATAAAGAGGTTTACAGGGCTTTGAATGTTCACATCCCATTAGCTGTGAATACACTCACAGCCCTCGGGTCCTTTTGTTTAAGTTGCAGGTGGACCCACAATGGGGCTATGAGTACAGTCAGCGCACAGCCCCAATTTCCCCTTATTTAAAATGCATGCCATTGCCATGAAGTTGCCCTTAGCTTCAGGATAACAATGAGATACTGACAATGGCTACATCCAAACCCAGATCACACTAATACCTGCTGACTGACCTTAGTCTAGCTAAAAATCGGGTTCAGTTCTCATCAGATCTAATGCACTAGTATTTGGTTGGGTGGGTGGGGGGGGGGGGGGGGGGGGGGGAATTGCATACTGCTTGAAATCATCATGTGGTTTATCTCATTCGTTTGAAACGACAATGTAGTTACAGTCCATCACTAAAACCTTCGAACGTTACATTTCTTTACGCAACACCTCCCTTTCTGTTAGTTTTGCCTCTTGTCATCTCATGTGACCCCTCTCATGACTAACTTTGGGTATTTATCCCCAAACTGCATCCTTCTCTCCTTGTATCAGCCTTCCTCTCCAAAGTGTTTTTTTATTATATTTGGATGGGTTGATTTTGTAAGGAATCCTAAAAGAAAAGATATACTTTTTATCAAAATTTATCAAGTTGAGGCATGATTGATTGATAAAACCTAAAGAGAGAAAAGGGAGCTCTGATGTGCCATTTATAGCACTAATTGAAGCAATAGCTGTTGGTGATTACTGATTAGACAGTTTAGTATCCCAGGGGATTTATATGCTTAATTAATCCAAAATCAAACCGAAATTGAATCTTTAGATTACCTTGACGAATTGTTAATAAATAGAGCGCATCGAAATTCAAACAAGAAATTGTGTGTGTGTGTGTGTGTGTGATAAGAGGGTCAATTCATAAATAAATCAACGCTAAGACCTAAAAGGATGCTGTGGAAGGGATTGTAATGTTGGAAGATTTTGGTGAAGAATTTTAACCACATGATAGTTTTTGGACAATTGGGGTAAAACCACGAGATGTTTTTGGATGAAATAAACCTAAGCAAATAAGGCTTAATTGCACAAACCCCCCTTTCAATTCACCTTGCCACTGGGGTTCTGTGCAACATATCTATGTAATATATGTAAAACCATATGTGTGGATATTACTTTGAATATTCTCTTATACAGCTTGAATTTAGTGAAAAAATTATGGTCAAACCCTTGGGTCATAGAATTTTTTTATTGGCTTCCTACTTAATATTTATTGCTCTTCTATCTTATACAGCTAGGCTTATATGGTGAAAAAATTCAGATCGGTCTCATTCTTTAAAATCTTTTTCTATTTATTCTCTCACCACCTATAATTTACTAGCAAAATGCTGAATTTTTTTTAATGATTTTTGTGTGCTATAACATGCAAAATATTGAAAAACCGAAAATAAATTAAATTAGAATTTTCACGATTTTCGTGTGTTATAATTTTGAAAAAAAGAAAGAAAATGGAAAATTTTAAGATTTTGGTGTAAATATTGAAATACCGAAAAATAAAAAATAATTTATTTTTGAAAATTTCATGATTTTCTTATGCTATAATACCAAACAAAATATTAGAAAGACCAAGAAAATAGAGATTTTGAGATTTTTAAAATTTCTCCATATTTTTGTGCATATAAAATGTTTTATGATTTTTAAATTTTGCGATATTTTTAAAATTTTGAGATTTATTAAAAGGATTTTTGAATTTTTGTAAAAAATGACCTATGCTATAGATTTTTCTTTTTTGATTTTTAAACTAATCGCGATTTTCTGTGCTATACCAAACAAAATATTAAAAAGCCAAAGAAAACAGAAATTTTGTGAATTTCAAAATTTCGTCATATTTTGTGGTATAGCAAGTAAAATGTTTTGAGATTTTTTAAATTTCGCCATATTTTTAAATTGGGTTTTTTTATATAGGGTTCCTGAAACATTGCTAATTTCTAAAATACCTTTTAAAACTTTATATTTTTAAATATGCCTCCTAAAACTCTCCCGTTAACTAAAAATATCACTTTTCTTAAGTTAATTAGAATAAAAAATTAGATTAAAGCTACCATGATATATTATGAGATAAAAAGTGTTGCATACTCTCATCATTCTTTGAACAAAACCTTCATCTTTTTTCATTTCATGCAAAAGGCTCGTCTTTAAAATTCTCTCTTTTTTTCCCCAGTCTCCACACAAAACCCATTTTACCCTCTTCCAATTCTTCAATTTAAAAACCATATTTTCTTCTTCAATACTCCAAATGTTACTAAATCTCTCTCATCCTTCACAGCACATAATCAATTTTACTCTCTTTACAATTTTTCATTGCAAAACCCAT